>JARVLU010000437.1:20342505-20362530 GCA_031762415.1 Simpsonichthys santanae
ATTTTAAACCCTTCCCACACTCTTGCAATATTCTAAACAGTGCTTCTAAACTCTTAATGGTCTAAAAGAGCACAGAATGTCAATTTCAGCTCTCTGCCTCCAGCTGCTCTCAGCCACCTGCAAGTGTTCTTGGCCACGCCCACTTCTCCACCCTGCATGGAGAACAGCTGATCAGCTGCAGCAGGAAACTTCTCCTGCAGCTCTGGGTTGCACAAAGGTGCAGCAGGTGCTAAATAATTTAAAATAATTTATTTGAAATAAAAATTCCATGCTGATCATGAGGCTCATCCATCAATCAGCCAGTTGTGTCACGTCCAATCTTATAAAAAAAAAAAACTGCAATAAAGCGAGTCCACGAAAAACAAACCGCAAAGTAGCAAGGGACTACTGTATTGAAAAACAACAAAAAAACAAATAAAGCAGAGATCAGGTCTCTCTTGTAAATGAGTCCCTAAGGCTCAATGGGGTTAACCTATCTAAATAAATGTTGAATTAATTTAAAATAAATTATTTTAAATGAATTTGCACTATGTGTGCAGCCCACAAGTGCAAGGGAAAGCTCCCTCCTGCAGGTGATCACTTCCAACTTAAAATTCAGAGTATGTCACATCATAAAATCGTCATAATCACAAAATATAAAAGTGTTAAAAGTTATTTTTAATTATTTTAGAGCTTCTATGTTCAGTTGTTTCAGTGTAATTCATTAAAAAGTACTTTTCTGAACTGCAGAGCTGAAGCTGTGCGACATCTCTTTGAGGTTCTGCTGCACTTATCTTCTCTACAAATTCAATTTAAATACTGTAACATTTTAAATTAACAATCCATGCTGCATGGATTGTTAATTTAAAATGTTACAGTATTTAAATGTAAACTGTTTATTTAAGGAGGGAGATTGGGAGTAACAGGTGATGAGTGTGATTGCAGCCTGGCACATGTCAAACTTTATCAAACTTGAATTTGGACTACTGTATCACTACTTCGCAGTTTTCCACTTAACGCAGGTGGGCGTGGTCTCAAACACCCACAATAAACGAGGGACTACTGTACAGCAAATTAATTAGCCATCCTTGCATTTTGCTAAAGGGTAGGAGAGGTGATATGATCATAGATGACCAATTTATATGAAGCAATTCCTTCCTGGTACTTTTTTTGTTTTTACCAGTTTATAAATATACTGTATACATGTAATCTATTGTGATAATTAAGTTGTTTTCTCACCATCGAAGCAGTGTAAATGCAGAACAGTGTGAGCTCTCTTGCGATTGGCCGTCCACTCCAGCAGACAAGGTGGGTATGTCCGGACGTACTCTGGTCCAGCAGTGAGCCGCTGCAGAGCCTGAAGCAGGCGGTGCTGACACACACAGTCATAGCCTTCTGGGCCATAGTCTGACACAAACCTGCATTAACAACAAGCATGACCTGCACGCAAACTGCTCCAAATATATTTCAAAAGCAGCACAGCATCATTTATGAACATCAGCTGAGAGTCTTACTTTAGAAGGTATTTAGCCAGCCTTTGAGAAGGCATGAAGGCAGACAGACAGGAGGAGAGGAGAAGCCAGCCACGCTCTGAATTCAGGATGTTTGGGTTTCTCCACACCTAGAAAGCAACAATAAAGTACTTAAGGAAAACAATCAGAATGTGACATAGTAGATAAAACAAGAATGAGCTGTTTGCATACCTGACTGGTTATCTGGGCCAGGATTTCATCTCTAAGGTTTGGATTAGTGAGTCCTCTTTGAATGATGTAGTTCCCAAAGAGGTTCTCCTGAGCTCCATTCAAGTTTGGGTCTCCCATGAACCTGAGTATCTATCAAAAACAAACAAACAAAACATGTCCAAAAATGCTATGAACGTTACTTTTTAAGATGTTTGAGTGATATGAGAGAGAAGCCACTAACAAAACGGAATGTAACGCAAAAATTTGATCAAGTGGATCAAAAGACTGTGATTTGCTACATTTAGCTTTTCTTCTAGGACTGAACTGAATCCGTTTTTCGTGAACGGGTAAATGTAGAACAGCTACATACAAATGCAACACTTACCAGAATAAAAACATTTATGGCTCCTTGTTGAAGCTCCTCATCCATTCGAATTAGGGAATTGTCCAGTGGAGCTGTGAGCATCCCAAACAATGGCTCCTAAAACACAAACACACACACACAGCTGTTCAAGTTACACAAAACACTACAACTATTGGCTCCCTGGTTAGTTTATGTTTTATTTAAAAATACTTCCCAGTTTTACATCCAGATGATGACTCTCTTGTGTACTTCTTTAAGCTAGTATCTCATTGAGCTGTGACTGTTGGAGACTAGTAGCCCAAGAAAATGGGCAAATTTCCCGTTGCAGTTTCACTGAACTCCGTTTGTGACCAAGCAACCATCAAGCCATGTATTCAAGTTGTTAGCAGCCAAACTTTGAAAATCACTGCCATGTATGTGTGCAAGACTTGCCAAATTGTATTTGAGAATGTGCACATGATTTTGTTACCCACCTTCACCCACATTGTTCTTGCCTTGGCTCTACGTGTACACAGCTACCATCCCCACATGTATGATTTAATCTACTGATGTACAATTTAAAAGGAAAAAACAATGATTTGGAATTTTTATTTTATTTTATTTTAATGCTATTTATCCATTTATCCTCTGTATTTTTTTTTATTAGACCTAGACATTCAGGGCTGTAGTGTCTAACATTTCCCATCAGAGGAGAGCTCCCATGCAGGTGTCAAAATGCAGCTTTTGGGCTCTTGAGATGAAATTGAGAAACTGAGAACTTCTGTTAACGTTTGGAGACATTTTGGAGATTCTCTCACAAATAATGTTCCCAACTAGTTGCCAGCAGTCACACTCCAGTAAGGTAATACATTTGGGGGAGATGTAACCCGTCTTTGTTTACAAAAAAAATCCTTCTAGGGGCAAAAATGTAAAACATAATAAATAAAAGACGGTTTGGGGTCAAGGTGAAATGAGTAGGTGTCATGAATTATTTAATTTTAAAAGCTCAACATAGGTTGGTGTTCTGAGACTGATGTAAACCAAAGCAACAGTGTGGTTGTACCCTAAACATGGTCTGGATGTAGTGAGTCATGAGATAGTTGTTGATATCCAGGGGCAGAATCAGCTGAGGGTCCACTTGAACTGTTGGAGCCTGGACAACCGCCAGACAGTCAGAATGCAGCTCTTCACCTCCTGTAAAACACACACACACAAAATAATTCCACATATTCACATTGATGTATGCTGGTAAGGTTTATAAATAAACCCCCCATCAACAGATGTGCTCAATCAGTTTTGCAGATGGACTCAACAGGAGTTCTGAAGTAGCACGACTTTCTCTGCTGGTGTGTGTGTGTGTGTGAGATTACCTGCAGCAGTCTGCAGCAGGCCGCCCAGCTCAGCGGGGATGGGCAGCGTTGTCACGTTCACAACCTCCCGATTGATCCGATCCTGCACGTACGCGTACAGAAACGTAAGTGATGCGACATCCTCTCCAGTTCAAATCAACCCGTCACGTTCACTCACCTCCTCCGCCTTCCTCGCAGGCTCCACCACTGTCTGACCAAGCAAACAAAAAAAAACAAACAAAAAAAAAGACAACAGCATCACACTTCATACAGTTGTTCATTTTTAATTGCTTCCTCTAAGACCAACACCCCTGTCGGCTCAAACTGTGTGTGCATACCCTCATGTAGCGCTGGCGGTTGACAATAAGCAGCACGGCAGAACGTAGTCTGATGAGGTGCTTTCGCCTTTGAGCAAATTTTGTTCTGTTCAGAGGAACGGGTTAGCATGACGGATGAATCAGTCATAAAATACAAAGAAAGGAAAGAGAAATTAAATAAATATATTGCCATAGAGATATAATTTGTCCTCAAAAATATATCCTCTCTCATAAAGGTCAGTCCCACTTATAAAATCAGTTATTAGCAATTTCTGAAATGATTATTATTATTATCAAAGATTTGTCGTGTTTAACCTTGACTATATTGCCTTTTAAAGTGCCTTCTGCTTGGAATAAAATTAAAATTTTCATCACGCTTGTGGGTGTTTGCTGGCCCACCACTGAACGAGAAATCTATCACTTTTGATGGATGAACAAAGCTTGAACTATTCGAACGTATCTGATCAAATCAAGGTCAAAGAAGCAGCTTTTTCCGTGATAAGGTTCAGGTCGCTGCAAGCAGACATGAAAGTCGACGTTTGTGAGCTGGCGACTGAAACTTCAGGGCAACAAGCCTGTCAGTCAAAAAATAAAAAAGCGCCAACTTCCAACTGAAGTCTTTCAGATTGGATGCTGCTTGCTTTTTGGACACTTTGTTTTAAATAATTATTGTGTTTTTACAGATTAGATGAACAAACTACCTGGCCAAGAATCCTTTGCAGCGAGCTTGCAACAAGGTTATACGACCCCTGAACTTGATAAAATTCTTCCTGACAAAACACATGCGGGTGTATCTCTGCAGCGTCATGGCAGCGATATCCAACACACGGTCACGCTTCCCTTCCAGCAGCTGATACAACTCCTCTTTCAGGAAAATCTAACACAAACACACAGAATCAGTAGCATCTCTTGGTGATGCACAACATTGTCAGCTTGTATTTTTGCATGTGTTTCTGTCAAATCTCACCTTGCTGACTCCCACCTGATACGAGCCTTCCTTCACTGGGCAGAGTTTATGGAGCATGACAACACAATTTTCTCCATCTGCAGGTGGAGGATCTTGCAGGCAGAGCAGGGCTTTATATCTGTGGTCACATATAACACAAATATAACTAAATAATCAATAATATGTCTATTGACAAACTATTTAACAGCAGGGGTTCTCAAACTTTGTGGGATCAGGGACCCCCCCATAACCCTCATGTTTATAAAATATTTTTCTTCAATTTGTCTCTTTAATGCAATGGAAATATTTGTGTGAATACTTAAGACCAGTTCTTTAATAGTGTTAATACAATTTTTACACTTTAAACATGTGTTGTTGTTTTTTTAAGACACACTTAATTAACAATTTTTTTATTTCAGCTTCCAAAAATTACAGTTTTGCAAAAACGAACAGTATCAAAAACCACTTTAAAACTTTATCTATTCATATAATGAACATAATACGGTAAATGCTTTGCCACTTTTTCAAATTATTACAGAAAACGCAACATTAAACTGAACAGAATCACAACAGCAGACCAAGTAACAGGACTGAATTTGTAAAGTGATCCATGCAGGAACACAAATAGCGGGTGGGGGTGTGTGTCTGTGTGAGGTCGGAGGGTGCCCCCCCACCCCGAAAAGTTTGAAGAAAGTAGATGTGATTTCCTGCACTGCATTTTGGTGTATTTTAACAGGTTGTTAAACATCTAAGTGCTTTAAGAAATACATAAACTGGGACCCCAGTTTGAGAACCACTGCTTTACAGCAATATAGCAATGGACAAGCAAATACATTGTATATCATTTGACCTTAATTTGTGTGACCTTGACCTTGAAGCAGGGTTGATGAAAGAGTATGAGGCACTCCACCTAGTGATGATCTACATGTGTATCAAATTTCACATGTGTATCAAATAAATGGTTTAGACGTTATGGCCTGGACAAGCAAGGCATTGTTTTAAGGTTGACCTTGATTTTTGGCCTTGACCTTGGACATGGGGTGATGAAATTTGTATGAGAACACTCCATCTAGTGATGATGCTTATGTGTATCAAGTTTCATGTAATTATCTTGAACAGTTTACTGTAGATGTTATGGTCCAGACAAGCAAGACTTAACTTTGACCTTAGTTTTTGACCTTAACCCTGGAGCTGGGATGATGAGCATTCTATCAAACACCCTGTCGAGTGATGATGCATACCTGTATGTGCGTGAAGTATTGTAAAATTATTGAGCGCTGACGGCCAGACAAGAGAAAGTTTACAGACGTATGAACGGACAGACGAACAGATATGTTATGTTTAAAAAGACAATCTGAATTCTACAGTAAATGAAAAGAAGACACAAAAAGTCCTGAACTGATATGTCTTTTAGATCTTCGGTCGACTGCAAGGCTGTTAGCTCTGTTTCAGAACTAATTGTCTTTCTGTGTATTAAGGTACCGGTAATTGGCTGCTTGGTGTTTTCTTGGTTTTACCAGTTTCAGTACAAATGCCCTTGACTGTGATTGCTGCAGTAAGTCAGATTACTTTGTCAGCGTGTGGTGAGAGGTGCTGAGAGATCAATTGGTTTTATCTGCGTTCCTGCTGAAGGAGCTGACAAATACCAGATGGTTCTTTCAACACAAAGAGATCGATTTGCAGAAAATGTATTGCCTTCAAAGAAAGACAGAGATTACAGCAGTTTTGACAAAGTGGCAAGGTCAACAGAAACATCCCTAAAGAAGGGAAACTGAGACTACAGTATGTGTGCTGCATTTATCTTAGACGTCTCTGTATTGGTGACCCGTTCAGCACAGCGTTAATTACAATTTCTTGAGGGTTATATACATGTTTGAATTGACCTGCACAGCTATTGGTCAGATTTGTTGCTCCAAGTTGCATTTTTTTGGCCAGCAGACGAGAACATTCAGTCAGGTAATCTGAACCAACCGGGTTTCCTCATTAGTAGCTCTGAAACAAGTCTACATCTCCAGATCGGATTATCGTCCTCATTACATGTAAATCTCTACTGACGTAACTCTTCTTGCAGCATTTTCTATTTCTTGCCTTCAGTTTTTTTTTTTTTTTTTTTTTTACATTTTCAACAGTTCTTCTTTATATATGTTCTTCCTGTTGGGACTATGATAAACATTTGTTGGTTTAAATGTACTATGGGGGTTAAGTTGGGACTTAATACTTATTGAGGCTCTCCAGTTTCAAGGTTACAGTGTGTGCTCTGCTTGTGTGTGCACAGACTACAAAATCAGACCTTATTTGACATACTATAAATAAAACAAGGTGACACATCCCTCTGGTCTGCACACCGATCAGTCATCCCATCAGTTCACCCTCTGATTTATCTGTAAAATGTTGAACTTAGATTTACTCTTTTATCTTTTAATGTTAAAAAAAAAAAGTGGAAATTTCCTGTTTCAGATTTCTGTAGCTTTCAATAATTTGTCCATGAAATTTCACTCAGCACTTTCTGAATCTTCTAAATACAACCTTACTAAAATATAGACAAGACGCAGCATGTAACATCAAATCCCAACAACAAATGCTTCTGCTACATTTCTTTTCTATGTGAAACAGAGTAAAAAAGCTTCATAAAGTCATATGAAATCAAAGCCATTTCTTTTGACAAGCAGAACAACAAAGGACACATGGGTCCCATACGTCCATATTCCTCCAGAATTTTTTGATGTTGAAACGTCAGTAAATTTACAGCTGCTGTTTGTCCTGGTTTTATTATCTGCTTTAACATGTAAAAAATAAAAAACACACAGATGGAGCACAAAAGTTGGACTGCAGAGAACATTCCTTAAAGTAAAATCCTAACATTTCTTGAAGGAATGGAAGTGACACCAGAGCTTTGGACTAAAATCATCATGTTCAGAAATGATAGATGTACAGTATTCCCTTGCTACTTCGCTGTTCGTTTTGCGCAGACTTGCCCTGTCGTGGTTTGTCAAAGTAAGATTGGACATGACACAATTGGCTGACGGATGAGCCGCACGATCGGCATGACATTTTTATTTAAAATAAATTGGAAAGTGTATGCCTTAGAGTTAGGTTGCCTTACGACAGAAGAGCATTATTTAATTAATGCTAGAGCTGGTGTTGTGCTCAAATATCCATGAGCATCAGCTATCTTTATACTCAGACTACTAACTCACCAACTAGCTTAATCAGGCAGGTAAAAAAAAAAAAAAGGAAAACTACGTCTAGGAGACAAAATTTTTTTTAAGTCTAAACATCGTTTCAGACAGATAACATCCATTTGCATTTTGGTATGGTACCAACTTCTTCCTCGAAACCTGTTTGCGCAGTACTTCTTGTCACTTGGCTGTCTTTCTGTCACAAATGACAGCATTATAAATGAGTGCAGTCACTGAGCTGGCGGCTGAAGCCTTTATCACAAAAGAAGATGCTGCACTGAGGTGAGAAAATGTTCCTATATTCCTTTTAACCTACAAGGAAAACATGGGAATATTCTTTTTTGTGTACAGCCTTTGTCAGTTCGTGCTACTGGAAGAGCTGTGGACAATTTTAAATGCTGTCTTTGTACAGTTATTAATAACAGCAGGTTTACGAGCCTTTAATCTTTAAAAAAGGTGTAAAAAACATACTGTTTAAGAGTTGCAAGATACGCATCCCATGACGACAAATATATGTGCTCCAGAGAGCCCTGGCCCAATTTAGGCCCCAGTGCTATATAAATAAAACTAACTTGAGTTGACTTCAAACACACTCAGTGTCAAGAATAGTCAGGAGCTAACCTTGATAAGAAGCTCTGAAAATGCATTCTGATTGGATAACCTTCCTTCCTGATGTGAATGGTCTCCATAATGCCAGAGTAGTGCAGCTGAGTGTTGACGAGCTCCATATCAAACACTGCTGGCTCCTGTACAGACACACACACACACACACACACAAAATGCACATGAGTTATTACACATCAATCATTGTAAATCATAATAAGCCACTGCAAACCTGCACACATCATCCGACTTGCAGATATACCTTAAGATTGTTTGGCTTGATGCATCGCACAAAATAAGGATTACACCTGTCACAGATAGATAAGAATCGATGCAATGATAAGATGATGAACGTAGGAAGCCTCAGACTGAACAGAACAAAAAAAACAACTACTTTTTGAAAAATTAGTAGCAGAGTATTAATGATTTATTACCAGGATCTAATTATTATCAGTATCAGAGTAAATCATTTCCTCTATATTTTATCTGTTAGAGAAACTGAATACTGTATATGAATGAGGCCAATAAGATTGACATAATCAGTTTAATCTAAAAGGTACACCAAGGCAGTACAAATTGTTCAGAACTTATTTTATTTAAGAACAAGGTCTTGGCAGACAGTATGTTACTGATTAGGACTATGAAAGGAAAGCTTCCCGGAACTGCTCCGCCTGGCGGCCGTAAACGCGGATTTTCGGCCGCAAAACCAAAACCAAACAGCGATCGGTAACGTCTCTTTAAACACGTTTTTTTCAATGTAAAACAACTTCGAACGGCCGTTTTAATGTGTTTTAATGAGTTTCCAAGCAGTTAGCTAACAAAATACCCTAAAAAAACGAAAAGAATATAAAATGCTGCATAAAAAAGGCAACGTACGGCGCAATGACGTCACTGGGGGCGGTGCCGTAAATGCGAAACGCCTTAAACCAATGACGCCGTGAACCGGGGACTACCTGTATATTGCTGTTTCTTATCACCATTGTATTAAACAACTAGAGAAATTGCATTTCCTGTGAAAATACAGTGTGAATGCTTATTGCTGAAGAACTTGCTGAAAAACAGCTAAAATTAGCTAAAAACATGCTGAAATGTAGCTGAAATGGAAGACTAAGCATATTTCAGCATAAAGCAGAAATAACACATTTTTGTTGAATTATGTTTAAATAAACAGAAATGAGGACCAAAAATTAGGAAATTAGGTTAAAAAATATGAAATTTGAAAGAAAATAGCTGAAAAGTAGCTGAAAAGGCAGAAAAAGCTGAAATTAGCAAAAAAAAAAAAAAAAACAAAGGAGCAAAACAAGCTGAGATTAGCGTAGAGACGTTAATTAGGCTGAAAGTAGCAAAAATTACCATGAAAATCTTGAATTTATCTGAAAAGAGCTGCAATTAGCTAAAACTGTTATAAAGTAGCTGAAAAGGTATCAAGTTTAAATTCGCAGAAGAAAGCAGAAAAAACATGTTTTGCTGAATTAGGCTGAAAGAAGCAAAAATTAGCACAAAAAAGTACAAGTATTTGAAAAAAGCTGAAATACGCAAAAAAAAAAAAAAAAAAAAAAAAAACAGCTGAAATGTGGTTTTAAAAAGCAGAAAGAAGTTTAAATTACCAGAAGGAAGTGGATAGAGCACAATTTTGCTGAATTAGGCTGAAAAAAGTTTAAATGAAAGTAGCAGAAGGAAGTTAGAAGAAGTTGGCAGAAAGAACCTGAAAGGAGCACAAAACAGCTGGAAAAGCAGCTGAAATTAGCTGAATTTTTTTTAAATTTGCACAAGGAAGCTGAAAGAAGCTGAACTGGAACAAAATGTGAAAGGAGCAGTAAAAGGTTGTAAACACATCTAAAGATTTGAAGGATGTAAAATGAACTCAATTAATTTCTTATGAGAAAAAATAAAAGGCAGAAAAGGCTAAATATTTCAAAAAGCTGAAGTTGCACCAATACCAAGTCATAGCAGGATTGTCCTGAAAGAGCTGAACGTTTATGATTTGTTGAAATCGTTTAAACTAAGGGATGAGAATTGCACCAAAAAATATACAGAAGATGGAGAACAGCAATAGTGTGAATGCTTCATCAACATTCACAAAGTATACAAGAAAGTTTACACAGTCTCAGTTTGCTTCATTGAGACAAGGCTTGTTTCACATTAAGTTGACATTTAAGTGTCGAAGCCAACAGTAAATGTGAGCAGATATTGTGGCATATTCTATTCCAGTGTATGCATTTCTAGCTTTGAAAAGGCAAATTAATGTTTTACTGAGACCTTTCCATCTTGTCCAGCAGCTCCTGCAGACTGCTCTGAAACTTTGCGCTGACCGTGCTGGCCTGATGACGTCGAGCCGTGCTGCTGCGCTGCAGATTGGAGCGCTGCTGTGACAAAGATTCTGAGTACTTCAAGAAAAGGCTCGAGACCATCTGGCACAGGACATAATGACAAAGACACAAAGTAAACACAGAGGGCAAAGCATCAACCTAAAACTAAGAAGTTAGCTCAAAGTATGTAATGATGTTGGTAAGAAAAACTCAAGATACACATCATTAAACAACTTTTATAACATAAACTTTATATAAATGACAGAAACAACAGGAAGTCAGCTATAAGATAATGAAAATTTGTGCATTTCTCACTTTGTTCTTGCTTTTAATGAAGAGGTCTACTACATCCTGACGAACCATGTCAAAGTTTTTATCCAAGAATTTGTGCACCTGCAATACAATACTCAAAAATATGAGAAGTTCATACAAACCAAACACTTACAGTAAATTATCAATATACAAACATGAGAAATAAAGCTTAGTGCATTTAAAACAGGCTTGCACATTTATCAAATGAACAAACTCTTAGAAGAATAAAAGGCATCTCATTCAATAAAGGAATACATCTCCTTTCATGCCAGAGCTTTAGACTAATATCATACGTTGAGAAATGACATTTATAGTCATTTTGGTCAAACTTTGAAAATAACATTGTGTGTAATCTCATGAAACATCATAAGATGTCAGGCTCAAAGCATGTGTTGTGAAGGACTCTCAGCTACTACCACATCATGACAATATAGAACCTTGGCTTGACGATCAAATGTTTGCTCAACGTCTGTAAAACTGAATTTAAGGTGTACAGTATTTGTTTTGGCTAAGATGTTTCATTATATTATTAATCAATTTTAAACAATGAATCCTCACATTTTTCTTGACTGTGCTATTTTTAGTGGCTATCCCTAAGCTACTACCAAACCAAACGTTAGCTTGATAGCTGTAAAATTGGCAGAACTACAGCCATTTTTGTCTTTACTAAGACTGATGAGGTAAATAAATTTAGCTAAAAAACTTAGCTGAATCCAAATACTGAAGTTAGAGACAAAATTTGACAGTAGAGGTGTTGGGGATTAGTCTCAGCTACTACCACACCAAACATTCATTCAGTATCTGTAAATTTGGCTGAGGTATAGTTATTTATGTTTGCAATGGTTGGCTAGCTGTGGCAGCCATCTGAAGTTGGGTTGAGTCAAAAAGTCTATCATTTGTAAACTTACGTACAAAAATGTACTTTCTTAGTTCCATCAAAATCTGTACACTGGTTCATTAGATATTTGATATTGCTACAGACAAACACATACACACAGGTGCAGCAAAAAATGAATGCCTTTCACCTTCGACAGCAGCTGATAAGAAATTTAAACTAGAGAAATTGCATTTGCTGCAAAAATGCTAAAAAAAAAAAAAAAAAAAAAAGAAGCTAAAAAAATAAATAAATAAATAAAAAAAAAACATCTAAAAATTAGCCGAAAGACCTATGAGAAGGAAGTGGAAAGAGCTGAAATGAGCTAAAAAAAAAAAAAAGTGGAATCAGCTGGAAAAGCTAAAATTTGCATAAAACAGATAAATAGTAGCTGAAATAGCAGAAAAAGCTGAAATAGCAAAAAAAAACTGAAAGGAGCATAACAAGCTGAAGTTAGCAGAAAGAAGTTAATTAGGCTGAAAGTAGGAGAAATTAACAAGAAAAACTTGAATTTATCTGAAAACAGCTGAAATAAGCTAACATTTTTCTAAAAAGGTAGCTGAAAAGTTAGAACAAGCTTAAATTAGCAGAAGAAAGCAGAAAGAACACATTTGGTCAGTTATGCAGGAAGAAGCAAAAATGAGCAGAAAAAGTAGAAATCATCTGAAAATGCTAAAATATATATAAACATCTGAAAAGTAGCTAAAAAAAGCAGAAAGAAGCTGAAATTACAAGGAAGTGGAGAGCAGATTTTTGCTGAATTAGGCTGAAAAAAGTTTAAATGAGTACAAAAAATGTGGACTTAGCTGAAAAAGATTAAATTAGCATAAAATAGCTGTATAGTAGATGAAACAGCAGAAAAAGCTGAAACTTACCTAAATAAGCTGAAAGGAGCAGAACAAGCTGAAACTAGCTGAAAGACGTTAGAACACACACACACGAGTGTTTAAGTTAACAGAAAGAATCTGAAATTAGCAAAAAACAGCTGAAAAAAACAGCTGGAAATAGATGAAAATAGCTGAAATATTTTCAAAATTTGCACAAGGAAGCTGAAAAAAAGCTGAAGCAGAACAAAATGTGAAAGGAGCAGTAAAAGTTGTAAACAAATCGAACGATGTGAAGGATGTAAAATGAGATCAATTCATTTTCTATGAGAAAAAAATGGCAGAAAAGGCTAAATATTTCAAAAAGCTAAAGTTGCACCAATATCAAAAGTCATAGCAGGATCGTCCTGAAAGAGCTGAACGTTTTGATACATGATATGTTGAAATAGTTTGAAAATGGCGGGACAAGAAACGCACCCAAAAACATACGGAAGAAAAATGGATCACAATAGTGTGAATGCTTCATGAACATTCACACAATAAAGTGATAAAGGAGGAGAGAAGTAACAAACAGGAGAGTACCTGGTAGGTAACCTTCCCTGCGTAGTGTTTCAGGGTGAACTCTGGCAGTGGCATCTTTGGCCTTGCATACAGCGGGTTGTTTCCATGGTGATAGTGGCACTTCTGTAAGAAGGTGTGGTCTGTTGCCTAGTGATAATTAGAGACGGTTAATGGATGATGCACCATGGGAACCAAATCTTAGCACAAAATCCTGTGGTGTGTTTGTGCATGCACACTGCTCCAGTCAGCCCCTCGTGTAACACCGTTCTCATTTCACACTGAGCACTGGAGACTTCTTAATACATTTATCTCAATATGAGCTCAGTCATCTCCTCCTACTGAGAAGCCTGGGAATGATGATAGCAGCAGGTAGAGACAATTATGTCAGCATGTATAATAGTTTTTTATTGATCTGGGCATACAGTCCCTTGGATCATGAAAATTCAACTGTGAGATTTTCTTTATAACTATTTCTTGCGTTAAAAAAGGAGGCATGAACTTACAATCATTACAATTAATGAAAGCTGCTCATTCTGCACAGCACAACTAAATTATGTAAGCTCACAAACGTTTAGTTGTCTCAAACAGAAGTTCATTTAAAGCACGTGCTCTTGATTTATTAATATTATTGATCTTGTTCCATTCTCTTTGCTTATGTCGAGCTCATCTGTGTTTAAGCCCAGGGGTTCTGTCAGACAGCAGAAGGCCTACCTGGGGGAAACTACACTGATCATCCAGTACGCGCAGTATCCCATGAGGCTTTGCTGCAATGAGATCCAGACATGCCTGGTTGTTGTTGAAGAGCTGTGGCTGCCACTGAATTTGCTCCCGCATGTACTCCTCCTACAGAACATAATTTAGCACATAACTACAAAATTCATGGGGTTAATAAAACCATAAATAAATATATCTGGTGTTTCCAGTTATGCTTTGATTTCTAAACAACTTAATTATCCTAATTATTACAACACTTGCATAAGAATTAGGTTACAAACAAAACATGTCTTTTTAGCTTCACATCAACACTTTTTAAAGCTACTTTACTTCAGTAACTTTTCTATAGTAGAAATAATGGTGATGTCTGAAAATCAGGGCTCATAAAACAAATTCAATATTCATATTTTCTGTTCATGTGAACTCTGAAAACAGTCGTGTGAAAAAGGAAATGTCTCTCACAGCTCAAAGCTTTAACATATCAAGATGTATCTATTCTCTACCAGGTCTTTAGAATGAGAAAATATATCTTCAGATGAACGCATGACATTAGACTGTGTCATAAGTTATTTAAAAAAAAAAAATCCTTAAGCAAAATGAGTAAATTGTGCTTGGTATGACTCATTATTCAGCAGCTTAAGGAACCACTGTTCTGAAGCAAAACCATGCAGTAATAAACCTCTTCATGCTCAAATAAGTCAAATAATTGTTGATGTGCTTGTATTTATGTGTTGCTTCAGTTCATTGAGATATGCAGGGATTCATTTTAACATCCCATCATATTATTTCAGTCGTATTGGTCTGGACTTTAAGTCATTGCATCACCTTCTCTTCATCCCTTTAGTTGTAGCTATGCTGTAAAGATTAGTGTCCTGTTAAATGACCGAGTTTCCACCATCCATCTGCTTTTAGAGAGGTGCATGACTTTTAACATTTGCCTCAAAATGTATGCAGTTATTTATGACAGTCATGGCTTCCCTGACCTGCTCTTCCTGGAAGATGACCCTGTTAAAGTAGAACTGCAAAGTTTCATTTGCAAAGTTGATGCACAGCTGCTCAAAACTGTTCACTTGTAGCTCCTGAAGGGTAAAAAAAAATAAATAAAGATAGAGAAGACATTGGGGCATGTTAGTTAACAGCAGTCAGCTCATACACCTCTGCAGGAAATAATTATTTTCAGCGTGACCTCAAATCCATATATGTCCAACACGGAGATGGAGAGGGATTCGCTGCAAGGGTAGATGCGTCCGTTGATGCGCTCTGTCAGCCAACTAAACAGCAGCGAATACAGGATCTTGGCAACAGCATCTCTATGAGAAACACACAATAAGGTTTCTATGGAAACAGAAAAGTCGGTTCCTATGGAAACAGAAGACATCTGAAAAATCTCCCTCCGAGCCCTGACGTCCTTTGTCCTCACATGCCTCTGCCAAACGTTGGAAAAGACTATCAAAGACTTCGCTGTCCCTCTGTAGTCTGGTATGTTTTTTCAGAAGGGTTAAAAAGAGACTGAGAACATTAAAAGGCGTCAGAACAAAACAGTCACACGGGCCTCTGTTGCAAGTTATTCCAAAAGGAAATAGGTGCAGTCTAACATACTTTAAGGAGCCTTTTCTTCAGTCGCTCACCTGGCATCCAAAGCACTCTCCACAGTCAGTGGAGTGTAGATCTTCTCCATCACTGCATCCTGTGGAAGGAGGTGTCAAACACATCAGATATCTAACACACATTTACTCCTATAATGATCTCAAATGGTTTTATTAATTAAAACAATGGCAGGACAACTCACTGTCATTCTGTAGGTGACAGATTTTTGCAGGCTCTCGGGTGAGACCTGCAGCAGCTCAGCTACAACCCTGAGTTCATGAGCGCTCACCACTGATGCAACCTCCTGGCCCTCAGCCTGCAAGGAGCACACACACATTCATTTCTACCTGCATCTTTCCACACCATCATTCAGCTGTGAAACTGACAAGACTTATGGAGCAGCTGTATTTGTGTGGGACAGTAACGGACAGGGGGACCTGATGTGGCTGGAAGTAGACATTCCCCAGATGAAGGACAGAAGACAGGAGTCTGTAGATACCGGTTTGCTCCTCTGGGGTGAAACACAGGATGTCCATGGCATTCAGCAAACGCCTGAAGTCCTCCCCATCATTCTTACCGTCTATGGAGCAGTTCCCTCCCTGCATGGACACACAAGCACTGTTATCAGAAGCAAAATAATTAACTGTTGCAGATAATGTGCTTTCCTTCAAGGAATGCTAGGCCTTTAATTTTCTATCATGGAAAACTGTCACATAGACAGTACATTGTATTTTTCTTTCACAATACAGTATATTTACATTACCATGACTTCAAACAGTAACTTGAGGGTGTAAATTCATGATGGGGTTCATTTCATGACAGTAAACGAAACAAGGCTTCAGAAACTCTTAGCTTTATCCAACTGTTCTGAAGTACAAGTGCTAGCTGCAAAGTTTGATACCTTGGGATGATTAAAACAGGTGAATAAATATTTAATTATTATTCATAGGTTTTATCACAGTGTCACAATGAGAAGGTGCTGCTTATAAAACTGAGTTTGTTGCAGCTCCTCAGACTGAAGAAGACTTTTGGATAAAAGACGAAACGTTTCAACAAAAACAATCTGTCTAGAGCAGAGCTATTCAACAGAACTGCACAGGGGGCTGCAGTTTCTGAACGCCAACAGCTCGGGGGCCGGACGTCCAGCGATTAAAATCATTAAATAAATAAACCAAAGCTGAAACTGATCTGTTACAGTTTAAATACTGTATTTTTATTTTATTGCATTGAATCATAAATGCAATAACCAGAACCGAAAATCCTAACCCAGAACCCCCCACCCCCACAATTAAAAAAAAAAATATTTATGAAGTGGGCCAGACTGAAGTCACCCGCGGGGCGGAAATGGCCCGCGAACCGCCAGTTGGATAGTCCTGGTCTAGAGGACCTGACTCAACCTTTTTGGATTTATCTACCTAGATTATTGAGCATGCATCAGGACATAAAGTCAACAAAGTTGTGTGTCTGTAAGCTAATTTAGAAGCTAGTTCTGAAAAGTGTTATGTGGCAACTTGAAGCCTGCACTGCAGACACAGAATAGTTTCTAGAAGAGGCAGGAGACTGTGTGGAAATAAAAATGAGTCCCTTCAGGTTCACAGACTCATTATTTCTTGATGAGAAAAAAGGACATTTGGATATTATTTGAAAAAAAATTTTTTTTTAAATAATTCAATACAGTATGTGTGAAACATAAAGACATAAAAACACACACAATCACTGAAACCAGAGTATGTTCTCTTGTTTGGAGGGAACCTTTAAATCTAAATCATCCTGAGTGCTGTGTTGTGTGACTGCACCTGATTTAGATAGTAGTAGGTCTCAGCCTCCTGCAGATACAACGAGCGCTTCTCATTAAGTGGCAGACCTGCCAACATCTCATAGAAGATATGGTAGTTTCGCTCTGATTTGGCCTATGGATGAAATCCCACACAGACACAAACACATGAACAAGTCACTCATATAGACATTTACTGACATGCAGGTAAACATACCAACACATCTTGAGCAATTTAGAGCAGTGGTTGTGTATTTGCTGAAATAGATTCAAAGTTGCTGGCAAATCAAATAAATGAAACCATTTTGATAGACATAAGTGAATGAAGCACTGGACGGAAAGCAGCTGAACAGGCCAAGCAGGAAGAATTAGATCAGGACATGTCAAACGCATGGTGCTTCTAGAGTGTCTTCTTTCTCACTATGAGTCAGATGTAAGGAGACTCTAGCTGACCTACTGTGCATGTTCATTTGTGTGGTTTGTGGTTTTCACCTGAAAGACAATGCGGGACTTCTCCAACAGGTATTGAGAGGTTATGGCACCACTGATTACACCCCTGGTAAATAACACACACACACAATGAGTTAAGTAACAGGTCATGAATGTGTAATGTGTTCACATCTGCTAGGTCAGTGTTCTAACAGAACATTATCCACCAGTCTAACTGTGTTACTGGGACACATTAGCACATTTTCCAATAACTGTGAACCTGACTCTGTAGATGACTCTTGTTTTGTTTAATGGAATGATATACAAAACCATACAATATTGTTTTTCTATTGTTAGTGTGCGTTTGTTCGTGTCTGTCTGTTACCAAAACATACCATGAACCAATAGACATAATTTAATCAATTTTGCAATCATTGGATGTACACGGACAACTAATTAACTTTTGGAGTTAACCTGATTCAAGATGGCCACCGCAGCCAACAAACCTTGAAAGCACAAAAGCAGCTATAACTCAGTCAGTTTAACAGATATTGAAAATTTGATATGGGAGTAGATGAGACTAACCCTCACCACATAATCTAAGTGGTAAAAGATTGCTCAATTAAATTCAAAAATACTTTATTAATCCCAGAGGGAAATTAAATGTTGTTGTAACTCATCATCCTGGTTTCATTAAAGAGTTGTTATCGATGCTGATGGCTGTGGGCAGGAAGGAGCTCTGGTAACGATTTGTCTTGGAGTGGATCTGAAGAAGCCTCTGACTGAAGACATTCTGCTGTTGTATGACAGTCTGATGAAGTGGATGCTGAGGGATGTCTATAATGTTCTTCATTTTATGAAGAATCCTTCTTTGTACAATCATCTCCAGAGGTTCTAGAGGAGTCCCCAGAACTGAGCCAGCCTTCTGAGCTTGTTAAGTCACTTGCTCTGGTGCTGCTACCCCAGCAGATGATGGCAACAGACCTGTAGAAGATATGCAGCATTTACTGCAAACATTGAAGGACTTCAGCTTCCTCAAGAAGTACAGTCTGTTCTGTCCCTTCTTGTAGATGGCTTCACTGTTGCATCTCCAGTCCAGTTTGTTGTCCAGATGAACCTCAATATATTTATACTTCACCACCTTCACTTCTCCCATGATGGAAGTCCTGTATTCACTGGTTAACTGGACATCATTAACTCCACGCAGACTCTCCCATTGGTACATTTTCATCTTTAAATCACAGCTCGGTCTGCTGCCTTCATACATCTCCTCCTACATGTCTCTGTGTGAGTGCAGCAACAGCATGAGCTCTCAGGACATCCTTACCAGCAGTGTTCCCTCAGTGAGGACTGAACCAGGCAAAAAAAGCCTACTCCACTCCTGCTTCATGGAATAGCTTACAAAAAGATCTGAAGCTCTCGACTTTGACCTCTAAATGGCTTTAAGAATTTGTTGGACACTTGGCAAGAGCCAATGCAGACATGTTCCTGCTTTTAGTTTTCTACATTTGTCTTATTTTCTAGCTGTTTTCACTACTTCAGTAGTGGCCATATTTTTTATCTTGTTAAAAAAAAAAATTAAAAAAAAGCTGTGTACGGGGGAATGGGGTAAAATTCCTCCAAGTCAGTGTGCAGAACTGATCAACAACAGTTACCGGAAACATTTAGTTGCAGTTGTTGCTGCATGGAGGGGTCACACCAAATACTCAAAGTAAAGGTTCACATACTCCTACCACTTACAAATATGTACCTATTGGATCATTTTCCTCAATAAATAAAATGACCAAAGTTATTTAAGTATAATATTTTTGTCTAATTTGTTTTAACTGGTTTCTCTTTATCTACTTTTAGGACTTGTGTGAAAATCTTGTTTTCAGTCATTTATCCAGAAATATATAATTTCTGATGCGTTCACACATTTTCAAGCACCACTTTATTTATTTTGGATTGTGTTGAAGGTTTTATGTTGATGCATCTTCTGCTGTCTTTAGGTCAGGAAAGCTGAAGGTACCTGACTGGGTGGATCTTGTCAAGCTGGGCAAGCACAAGGAGCTGGCCCCCAGTGATGATAACTGGTTCTATATCAGAGCTGGTAAGTCCAAATTTTCGGTCAATTTACAGGTCAACCTCGGTTTACGAACGAGATCCGTTCCTACGGGCTGAACATAAACCGATTTGAACTTAAACCGGGGTTCACATGAGCCGACACTTATAAACGTACAGTACTGTACATGCATGGTACT
>JARVLU010000437.1:20370909-20387507 GCA_031762415.1 Simpsonichthys santanae
AACAACAGCATCTGATTGAGACAAAGGGTGGCAAATCCAAACTTGATTTAAGAATTATTTTTTTCCATGCAACATGTAATCCCAGTGCAGTCTGACTAAACTGTGCGTAGAAAGTGCTCATGTTGAGAATTTGGGTATGCTTGAAGAAAAGTGGAATTTTTTTAAATCATTTTATACATACCCTAATAATAGATCCATCAGGCATGATATATGAGGCACTACGTATTTGTTGGTTTTGCAATGCATGGCCAAGCATTGGGGAGGAACGTGGATCTGCATAAGGTGACATTAAAGTTCCATCTGGCAGTCGATATGATGCCTGCGTCAGGTGCCGATTTTGAAGGGCACTCCCCAACATTGGTGATGAAGGTGATTGAGGTCCCTGTATTGACTGTCTGAATTGCATAGGTGTCTGAAAAGATGCTTGGCGGAGGTTAGGATTCTGCTGGAGAGCACCGTGGAGCTGAGGAGCAGTTGGTGAATAAACATTACGACGTTGCATCATAGGGGATTTAAAAGTAGACACATTCTGTAAATCAGTTCTAGTTTGCAATGCATCTTGGAGCAGTGGTGCTGGGCCTGGTTCTGAGATGTGATCATATGGAGTAATGACAGTCGGTCCATATGGTGAATGTAATTGTGGAGTTTGATAAGAAGTCATACGTCTTACTGCTTGACCATGTCTCATGGCACCAGAAAGAATTGGAGATGAGGGTACAGACTGAGCATATGGAGACTGTGGTCTTTGAAGTGGAGACACATAGGATGCTTCTCTCATTGCCTGATTTTGCATAGCTCCAGAAAGCATTGGAGATGTGGGTACAGATTGGGCATAAGGAGACTGCGGTCTCTGAAGTGGAGACACATAGGATGCTTCTCTCACTGCTTGATTTTGTAGAGCTCCAGAAAGTACTGGTGAAGAGGGTGGTAGAGGGTGCTGGTAAGGTGACATTGGTCTCTGTACTGAGGGAGAATAGGCTTGATTGTACATAGCACCAGGGGATATAGAAACATCAGGTTCTATAAAGTCTGCAGCCATCTCACCCATGCCTACCATTTGAGGTAATTCTGGTCCAAAGGGGGAAGAGAAAGTATCCAAAGGGATAGAATGGCTATGTAAAGAATGAGATAACATGGGAGTAGAGGGGGAAGCAAACTGATGTGATTGCTCAGTGTAAGGATTAGCATGTGAACCTGGGGCATATGAGTGACGATGCAGTCGAGGAGAGAGTCGTGGGGATGCACTGCGTGACATGTGCTTCAGAGAGAGCTGTGGGGAGGCAGGAGGCATGCTTCTTATGGACTGCTGGGCCATAAGGGGACGCCCCCTAGCTATGGGACGAAAAGGAAGTCTCCCAGATTCTCTTCTTTGAAGGGGGGCACGATGAATCATATGAGGAGAGTGGAGAGGTGAGGAGTGGAGAGAAGAGTCTATAGTAAGAACAGAAGATCTGTTACTTCTCAAAGAGGATGCACGAAATGGACGCACATTCTGGGTAGGTGGAGGCACTGGTCGTCCCCTGAGACCCATGGGAGAGGGTCTGACTGTACCTAAAGGAACATTTCCTCCCATCCTAGGCCTGGCCAACGGTGTGGAGTCCCTTAGAAGCCGAGTTGAGCGTCGCGAAAGGGTAGGAGAAGATGGTGCAGGTCGAGGCCCAGCAGGGGATAAACTCTGACGAGATGGAGAGGGAGATGGTCTTCTGCTGAGCTTTGGAGAAAGAGGAGGTGATTGATGACCAGGAGAGAGGGAAGGAGATTCTCTCATCTTTTGCTCTCTAAATGGACGTTGGGCAGGAACTGTTGATGGCTGAGGACTACGCATCCTCATGGAAATGCGGGGGGAGGAAGGTGGAGAACGTTGCCTCACTGATGCTCTGGGCGAGGCTGGAGGACTACGACGAACCATGGAAGCACGAGGAGAATGGGAGGGTGAGGGTCGTCGAGGAAGGGGAGATTGTGACCTCTGAGGCTGCATTCTATGATGAACAAGTGGGGATGCCAAAGGCGAGACAGGAGGTAAACTCTGTCTAGACAGAACAGAGGGGGGCCTTTGGCCATTAATAAACCCACTCCTCATGGATGGTTGAGGAGAGGGACTATGTCTCTGTGCAAACATAGCAGGGGGCTGTGGCGAAGTCATGATGGGGGAATGGTGTTGCATTTGAAGAGAGGGCATGTTGACAGATCGGCGAGATGGAGTCGGAGAGGGTTGTATGCGATGGGCAGGAAGGGGAGACATTGTTGCTTGCTTAATAATCATAGCTGATGGTGTTGGGATTGATGGCAGGTTGGGATTTTGTTGCTGTGACATCATAGGGTCAATCTGCAGCATAAAAAGGTGTAAATCAAACTTTTAGAAAACATGTAAAACAAACTTTAAAATGGTAAACAATAAAATTATTATTTTAAATGGTCTAAATGTGCTGCTTGAGAGTTAAAACAATTTTTACTTGGCCTGAGGAGCTGCAATAAAGAGTCATACTATAAATAGCACCTTCTCCTAGCGGATCAACCTGTTTGCTGGTGACAGCCAAAACTAATTGTTCACATGCAAATGGAGGACCATCAGCGTAACGACAGATGCCCTGATGGCCGCTTGCTATTCACAGAAGGCTGATACTAGAAAAAACAGCATTGTAAAGGCTCCCCCATAGCTCTGCGTACAGCCGTACGCATGTCCGTATGCACGTACTGTACTCAAACAGTTCACCCGCACAGCTCAGCGTACGTTCTTGCGTACATTCTCGCGTTTTCGCGCTGAATTCTTGACGTTATTTCCTTAACTTTGTCGGGTTCAGACAGTCATGGAGTCAACAGAGGAGGAAGTGATCACTGCCTTTTGGCAAAAAAAACAAAAGAAAAGGCCAGATCAGGGATGAAGAAGGGGAATTTAATACATTGGTGTCACATTCAAAACAGTCCGGCGCCGGGCAGTTTATTGTGTGACACCGCACTTGCGTACGCGGTCGTAAAATTTGAGCTTTGCGCATACATGCCCTGCGGGGGTATACACTTGTGCCTCTGCATAGTACGTGCATACAGCTGCGTACGGCCATACGCAGAGCTATGGGGGAGCCTTAAGAGTGTGACAATTGGACACAGAGGCCCCCCCCCCATTTAACAATGGACAGTTTCTCTTCACAAAGATGGCTTCCTTTGCTCCTCTCTCATACCAACGTTCCTCTCTATCAAGGATGTGCACATCTTCATCCCTGAAAGTGTGACCGCTGGCTTGCAGATGAGTGCAAACTGCAGAGACCCAGCCTGATGATGTTGCTCTTCTGCACTGGGCCATCAGGGATTGGCTGATGGTCCTCCTTTTGCATGTGAACAACTACTTCTGACAGTCACCAGCAAAATGGTTGATCCACTAGGAGAAGGTGCTATTTATAAGACTGAGTTTATTGCAGCTTCTCAGACTGACAAAGTCTTTTGGATAAATGATGAAACTTTTCTACTTTTTAATTTTTTATCTGTCCAGAGGACCTGACTTAACTTTGTTAGATTTTTCTACCTGGATCATTGAGCATACATCAGGATACCCACTTCAAATTGTTAGAACATATCTGGTTTAAATATTTACTAAACTAATTTACCTTACCAAAATTACCACATTTTTACATTTATTGCCTAACATAACAGTAATGTGTTATCAGATATACTATACTACTCTCTTCTGGGGAAGCAATACTACACTTGAGTTAGAATTACCTGTGGAGAAATTGTTTGTGGAGTCATCTGCTGTTGTTGAAACAACAATTGTTCTGACATCATCTGTTGCTGTGGAGACACCAAATGCTGGGGCATAAACAGCTGCTGTGGGCTCATCATTTGTTGGGGCATAGGTTGCTGCTCTGGGGTCATAATTTGTTGGGGCATAAACTGCTGCTCTTGGGACATACCGGTACCTTGCTGGGGCATAAACTGCTGATCTGAGGTCATAATTTGTTGGGGCATAAACTGCTGATCTGAGGTCATAATTTGTTGGGGCATAAACTGCTGATCTGAGGTCATAATTTGTTGCGGCATAAACTGCTGATCTGAGGTCATAATTTGCTGGGGCAGAAACTGCTGCTCTTGGGACATAACTTGCTGGGGCATAAACTGCTGCTCTTGGGACATAACTTGGTGGGGCATAAACTGCTGTTCTTGGGACACAACTTGCTGTAGCATTAGCTGCTGTGCTGACATCATCTGAGGGGGCAAACTATTTTCTTGCTGAAACATCATTTGTTGTGGTGATGACATCATTTGCTGCTGTGATAACGGTATCTGGTGTTGCGGAGACATTAATTGCTGAGGGGACATCATTGGAGTTGGCTGAGAAAACATCACCATTTGTTGTGGTGGTGACATTGGCATTTGCTGCTGGAGGGACATCATGCCTCCATGCGGAAATGGTGCAAGGGGAATCTGGTCTTCATATTGAATATCTGACATATCTTCAAATTCTGGATCAGGTGGTAAAGTAGGCGGAGGAGGCAAAGGAACATCTAGACGCTCTTTCCCAAATAAGCGCACTTGAGGTCTAGGAACTCTGAATGTTATGCCCCCTTGCTGACCTCTACCAGTATCATCCCCATTTTGATTCACCAGACCTGCATATTGGCTCTCATTTAGCCTCTCAATTTGATCGCCTCCTTGCCCTCCAAACCCAAAAATCTGATGGCCTCCTGGTGGGAATCCAATTGTTTGCTGTGAGTTCAAGTCTTGATAGGGCATTCCAGCATCACTATAGCCAAGCTGAATGTCTGGTGGAAGACCACCATGCATCCCCATGGCTGCTGTATAAGGAGTCTCATAATAACCTGATTGTCCAATGTCAGAATAGCCCATCTGACTCTCGCCATAGTAAC
This sequence comes from Simpsonichthys santanae, assembly GCA_031762415.1. NCBI lineage: Eukaryota > Metazoa > Chordata > Actinopteri > Cyprinodontiformes > Rivulidae > Simpsonichthys > Simpsonichthys santanae. Next base: position 20,375,769 of record JARVLU010000437.1, read on the forward strand.
CCCCCTGAGCATTTTCATCATAATAAACCTGAGCTTGAGGTTCAAGGAATCCATTGGTCTCCCCTCCATACATCTGACCCTCACCCATTAGTGCATAATAGTCCAGAGCCTCATCACCATACATTGCTTGTTGTTGCTGGTAACCCAAATAATTAGCTTCCTGGTTATCATAGTACTCTTGGGCAGAAGAGTAAGGGTTATTGGGATCATAAAAGTCACCCTCATAATATTCTTGATGATTTGGTTCATAAAATCCGTCTTCCTCATAGTACCCTAAATCTTGATAGTCTGCACCACTTGTCCCATTCTCATAGTAACCAAATTGACTTTGATTTCCATATGCTCCTTCAACTCCATGACCACCATAGGCATCATCATACCCTCCATAACCTTTGTTGTCATATCCATACACATCCTCCCCAAACTCATAGCCATTGTTATAACCATGAAGAACCCTTCTAGAGCTAGACTGTCGTATGTTGGATCTACGACCCCCAAAGCCACGGCGTTCTTGCAGTTTGTTGGACAGAAATCGTTTGGTCAGCCAATTAGTCACTGCTGCAACCCTACCCAATAACATGCTACTGTTCTTAAAGTCATCAGCAGGTCCAGTGCTATCTTTTCTTTTAAATAAATCTTTGAAGAATCCCCCTTTTTTCTTTGAGGCTCCTCCTCCCAAACGAAGTATCATGTATGTTGGTTTATTCCCGCCATTTGCTGCTGCCTTCGCTTTGGCCTCCTTCTCCTTTTTTTTCTTCTGACTGGACTTAAACCTCATCATGAACCGAGAGGCATTTTTCATTACAGATTTGCGGCGTTTCTTTTTAGCAACCCGGCTCTTTCTTCTCCCCAAGCCAAGGAACAAACGTGATGTACTTTTTAGCTTCTTTACGCTCCTTCTCCGCCTTTTGAAGCCAGAAAACTTCATGAACATTCTGGACATGTTCTTCAGACCTTTTTTGGGAATTTCTCTTACTGGAGCCTGTGGAGTTTCCTCCTTTTTGACTTTTTTCTTTTTTGCATCATCAGATTTCCCACCTTTGTGGTGTCTATCATCTTTAGATTTCTTTTTGGATTTACCATGGCTATCTTCATCTTCCTCATCTTCATCTTCCTCATCCTCTTCAGAATCTTCCACATGTTTAGACTTTCCCTTTTTTCCTTTACCCCCCTTGCCTCCTCGCCCCCTCCCTCTGTCATCCTCTGAGTCTTCCTCTTCACCCTCTTCATCGCTAAACTCTTCTTCCTCTTCTTCCTCACTCAGGGGCTCCTCCTCTTCCTCTTCAGACTCGACTTTCTTACCTTTTCCTTTGTCTTTTCCTTTTTTTCCATCATCTTTCCCCTTAGGTGGCTCCTCCTTTCCTTTCTTCCCCCCTTTCTTATCATCTTTTCCTCCTTTCTTGTCATCCTTTCCTCCTTTCTTGTCATCCTTTCCAGCTTTTTTGTCATCCTTTCCAGCTTTTTTGTCATCTTTTCCACCCTTTTTGTCATCCTTCCCTTTCTTTTCCTCTTCTTTCTTTTTTTCTGGTTCAGATTTACCACCCTTCTTTGCGTCCTTTTTAGCGTCTTTCTTCCCAGGCATTTTGACAAGTGGCTAGAAACACATGTTCCTTGTACAGGATGCAATGCAGCTGACCTTTGAACACAGAGAATAACTTGTATCATGTTTGTAAAGCAGCCATGCAAAACATTGTTTTACCATTATAGTTAATCATAAAAAATGGTATAATAATAAATGGCAACAAACCTTTATAAAAAGTTTTTGATATGCCTGTATGAATTTGCCCCGGCACAGTAGGAAGGTTGCGAATTAGAGTGAAAAGTCCACCTGGTCCAAGCAGCTCTGCACTGCTCAAATTTGGTCCCCATGAAGGCTCCTGTCCAGACATATACAGACCTTAATGTCACTAATAGTTAACAGATAGTTGTTTTAAATGAACACTGAAATATTAACATAAATAATTCACCCAGAAACCATAATAAAATGCTTCTTACCAGTCTTATTAAATAAACTTTAGTGCTGCTATCATTTTACTTAATATTGTCTTACACACTTCACATACAACTCAAGACCAGTCCTTAAACCTTAGCTTTAAAGTCTGTTCAGAGTTCCTACTTGAAAACCGCTATCTCAGGATGAGTGTTACTTCAAACTCAAATTTCTTTCGAGCAATCTCTTAAGACTAGGAAGAAGTATACTAACATATACAATCCTCATTAACACTTCTCATTCTATCCCATCCCTTCTGCAAGCTTTAATTTAGGATGATGTAGGAGTCAGATCTTGAAACACTAAAAAAAAAAAAAAAAAAACAGAATCTGCAATGCTTTGCATGTTCAAACATAACCTAGCTGCAAATATTAAGAAAGAGAATATTGCTGAGTTGGTTAATACATTCCCTTCTGTATGATCCCTATGATATGATTTCAGCAAAGTAATTGGTTCAACACAGCAACATAAAAGATATGCAGTAGTTACTCCAGCTCAAGCTCCACCCCGTCTGTGGTTCAGTCTTTCTCCTGCAGGTTTGTAGTCAAAGTCAAGTTCTTGTGACGGCGAAGCCAAATTCATTTCCAAAGACAACTTTCCATCACAGTCACATCCGCTTTAGTGACAAACTGTACTGAAGAAAAAGTGCTGTGTTTGCAGCTGGGTACTGCAATCCTCAAAATGGGGGTGTCCTGAGTCTTTTCTTTAACAGTCAAGACAAGAGTTTAAAAAAATGCAAAAACAAAAACTTAAAACTAAAGGCTGTGTTAATGTCACAAATGAGCTTCTTCCTTTGACCTACTGTGTCCTCTGCTGCTCACAACACATTCCCTCACTCAACACGGCATCGTGTTCACCCTGCCCTTCTCAGAGTGTGTGATACCTTGTGTGTGTATATGTGTGTGGCAGATGAGTTGTGCTTGCATGTGTATAAATATGTGTGTGCGGACAGTTCCTTGTGTCACGTCGTAGAAGGAGTCTTCGTCTGGTTCCACAGTTGAAACGTGAGATCTCGGCTGTTGGGGCGGGGCATAAATAATACAAAAGGTTCAAAGAGAGACACGACGAGAAAGACAGACGAACATAAAGAAAAGCCTGACTGGCAGTACGATGCCATCAAACATCTAATAATTAACAACCTCAAATTAATTTTGTGTGAACGAGAGAAGTTGAATGTAAACACCTTGCTGCCATCTGTTCTGAAATCTGCTCTTCCTGTTTTTCCCAGAGTGACAAATATTGGCAGGCGTGAAAAAGTTAATGGTCTTGAATACATACTTTCCTATAGGTAAAAGTTCAACAGCCTTGCAATGAGCAATGCAGATATCAATAACCTACTTTCACAAATAACATTGGGAAAAGGAGCAGAGGCAGTAGTGACATCCACTTGTTAAAGGTATGACGTGTTCCTTCAAGGTATCGGTGACAGAGGAATGACTCTCGTAAACACACATACTCACAGAGCAACAGCCAGAGAAGGATCAGTAACAGGGCTGTGATTATTAGTGCCATCAACCAAATTACCTCTCTTCCAAAGAGAAGGGGCTCAGATTGCCAGATCTGTCCTGCTACAGCAAGGTACAGGTGTTGGGTTGCCAGATCCAGATCTTTTGGTATGTAAGTCTATCTTATCATTGCTAACCAGCAAAAAGCACATGTAGTGAATGTGAATGCAAGTGTGCACATGGATTCAAAAGATGCCATAAAAACACAAGAATGTAAAGCCAGATTTTTCCCTCTTTCCAACAGTTTGTGTCTAACTGCACATGTGCCTTGGAAAAAGTACGAAAAAAACCCTATCAAATGTGAAAAGCTCTGAGCTGCAGCCAGTCTCCCCTTTCCCAAAGCAATCACCGTTGGCAGGTGGTCCTCCATCTTTTGATAGAATTTGTAAAGAGGAAACAACACGGGGAAACTGGGATGCATGCCTGGGAGAATAAAGCAGCATTACGACAGAGGTGCACTTGATGAAGCTCATCAAAAGCATTCAGATGCTTGGGGGGAGGAAAGAGCTCGTCTTCGTCAGTTGACACACAAAACTGACATGCACGCAAGCACACACACATGCACACAGCAATCTGCTGCTATCTAGTGGAGCAGCTCAACACCTGCAGCAGGGCTGATAGGTTGGAAGTGGTTATCAGGTAAGAATGTGGGCCTGCTGCAGCAAGAGTCTTCTGCAACACACAACACTTTGCATATAGAGTAGTTTTTCATCATTTAACTACATAAAGACGAGCAAGGTAAACATTTATTTTGCTGGAAAGCACAAACCAATACCAGCAAGTGCAGACAAACTTTATACTGTGTATGTGTGTGGAGATGTTCCCCAAAACTTACCTCTTGAACTCCTAACGCTACTGGTGCTCCATAGTCACGTTTCCCCATCCTCTTTCAGGTCAAAAACAGAGGGGACAATTAAAAAAACAAGACATAATAAAATAAAAAAAATACATTTGCTTAATCCTAATCACCCCCACAAGCAGCTCCACGCCTTTTCTGCTCCTCTGGCATTAGCTGAAAGCAGCAGGGGTCGATCTGCAGGGAGGAGAAGCGGGAACGGAGGATGAATATTTAACGACCGCTATTCTTCGGCGGCCGGCCGGGGGCTTGAGTTCCACTCAGTCCCGGGAGAGTTGATGAGCTCCGCGGGTGGGCATTACCGGCCATAAACATGACCAGACACACTCATAATACGAACAATGAGGGGAAATGGCGCAGATATAATAAAACACAGACACCTTTAATACCGTTTATCATAAATATGTGCTAAATTAGCACCTGGAAGCTAGCATCGGTTAGCAGAAGTTTGTAGCCAGCTAACTTCCGGTTAGCACTTTTAAAACAAGCTAACACTTCTCATTCTGACAGAAAGATGGCTCAGGGTTTACATGTAGAATAATAACAGATAAACGCGAGAGTTACAGCTAAAATAAATAAATAAATAAGGACCATTACTCGTCTCCACATGAGCAGGCAAGCAGTCCCTCTGTTGTCCGCCAGATGGACCCGCTTGACAACAAACAAAGTGCGGAGGCAGCAGAGACGCCGCATCCGCCGGATTCATTCAATAACCCTGACGACCTTGCTGTCTCCTGGCATCACCAGCTGGCCGAGCGTATCAAAACAATTTTAGGCTTTGATATGATACCTGCTGTGGCCAGCCGCGAAGCAACACCTGACCGCTTCTGGAAAAGCAACAAGCCTTTGGCTACGCTGCTGCTATTTTTAGAACCGGCACCGCAACAGTGACTTCCACAGACCTGGAGCATTCTGTGCGTTTAGAGACTATAGCGGTTAAATGTCCCTCCTGCTGCAGCTGATAAACCATTTTTATCACCAGTCTCCGTCAGGTTTCTCGTTTGTTCAGCCTGAACAGTAAATGTATTGGTTCCTGTTGAACAAAACACCTGAACACGTCTAAAAATAGACCCACTGACACGAAGGCAGTGCATTTATAACACACCCACGGGCGTTCATTCTGAGGGAAACACAGGGGGCGGAGGCCCCATAATCTTGAAAATGTTCAGTTAAAAAAAAAAAAGGAGAAGAAGAAGAAATCGTTCTTCTAGTGGGGTTTTTCAAGTTTTAGTCTGAATATAAAGTTATAAAACAAAAAGATGAAATGTAATTGTTTTAACTCAGTACAGTAGTTTTAAATATGTTGCTTTTTATTTATTTTTTATCGTTTTTACCGTTGAACTTAACTTTTCATTTAACCAACTGTTAAAGGCCCATCTAGGGACGGGTGTTGCAAATTGGCTTTGGCTATTGTTATGCAGGCATAAGATTGTTTTGATCTGTTTCTTGTATCTGCCAAAATAAACAATAAATAAAAAACGAATAAAAATTAAGACCATCTCCAAAAATTAAAAATTTAATTATAAAAGTTGTTATATTTTATTTATTTGTTTGTTTGTCTTTGTGTGTGTGTGTGGAAAATGCAATATGAATGTTGAGGAGTGTTTAATGACTTTTTAGTGTAATTTGTTACAGAATAAATTGTGAAAAAAAAAAAAAACTATCTCAATTCATCAAAACTATAACCACAAGCTAAAGCAAAATTACAAGCTAAAATGAGTAAAACCTTAGTTGAAATTTAAAACAAATTTACAAAACTAAATGTAGCAAAATCATAACACATCTGCTGAAGAAGATATGTATATTTGGATGTATCTCAAAGTACTATAGGGAAATTTGTACATAGCATTAAATATTTCCAAAAGTATAAAAGTTACAAATACTGGCTGCAAAATTTAGCACAAGAAGACGACACACTGGCGTCAAAGGTAAGATTAGAGGTGGGATAATGACATTGTCATCATATGAATGTCTGAGAGCCCATTACAGTATCTTTAAACTGCTCACTTGTGATGGGCTTCTTTAATTATTATTAATTTTTTTTTTTTTTTTTTTTTTTACAAAAACATTTTAATGCAGATACAGTAAAAGTGCACACATAAGGAACTCATAACTACAGGTAATAAAGCGTCAGACATAAAAAACATGGCACAGGTGAAAAGTTTTGTGAAAAGTCTAATTGTCTTCTAATCGAAGACACGCAGATATGGCTTTTGTGAACATCCATCCATCCATCCATCCATTATTTTTTACCCGCTTCTTCCATTTTGGGTCACGGGGGTCGCCGGTACCCATGTCCAGCAATCACTGTGCGAGGGGCGGGGTGCACCCTGGACAGGTCGCCAGTCCATCACAGGGCCACATGACGCTTTTGTGAACAACAAAAAGCAAAAACATTTGAGCCTCTCCATGATGTACAAAGTTACCCTGCCTGTTTTGCAACTACAGTATTTTTAAACACTCTGGTAGTAACATTTTAAAGTATCAGAGCTTTATGGTTTCTGGAGGGATCAATATAATAGTAATGGAGCCTGATTATTTGCAATTTTCAAATGCATGGCAACCCTAGCTGTTGCCAGAGTCTCAGGCCCCCTGATAACAGTTTGCTTACAGCCCTCAAACATTAAAAATCCATCGTGTTTGACATGTTGAATGAGTTAAAAATCAAGAAAATGCAGTCCTCTAGGTACAAGACGCCCATCAAGAACAAAATACAGTATACTGTAGCAAACCGTTCTCATATACAGTACTGGATGGAGGGGAAATTGCATCTGGTGTCAAATGCTCCATTATTTGATTAGGATAACAGAAAATAAATAGTGTCAGAGATGTACAGTATTTATCAGATTTCTATTGCTCGTCATCAAAAGGGGAAAGTGGTCGATAATGTTTTATGTCTCTGTGTGTATGTGTGTCTGCCTGTTGCCAAGATATCTTACAAACCACCGCAAGAATTTGAATGAAACTTGCAGATAGCTCCATCATTTCTCAACAAGAGGACACAAGAAGTCTAAACTTTTGCATGAAAGGTGCCGGGTGGCATCCATTCCTTCAATGAAACAGAGATAAACCCTCAAACAAGCAGCATTTGCAAGAGGAGGAAGAGAATTCAACCCTCAGTGTCCACCTCCACAGGGCTCCTCCAGTGGGCAGATCACCAGTGAGTGGATCACCAACACAAGTTTTCCTCCTGAGGGAGTCAGCTGGGTCTTGAGCTGAAACAGCTGCTCTGAGACTCTCAGACTCTGCAGCAGGTCAAACAGTGACTGCTCAAAGCTTTCAAAGGGACTGGGGTGGGGGGTGCATATGTTTGGTTTGTGTGGAAGGCAGTTGGGGAAAAAAAAGTATAATTTTCTTCCACAGATAAATGGGAAGGAGAGCGGCAGAGCTGAAGGGGGAGAAGAAAAGCAGCAGGATACGTACATCCACATCCTCTTAACAGAGGCTCCACCTGGAAAGGTTGAATAGTTGAGGATAACAAGGCTGTCTGTGAAGTGAGAGCCCTGCTGCGTGTCCATCAGTTTCAAATAATCCCTGCTGCTGCCGAAGAGTCCACGTTTCTCATGTCGAACCCTCCTTCCTGTTCAGAGACACCCCTGACTGCTGTTCCACTGCAAACCCCAGCGAATCTGTTCCTGTCACTCACAAAAAGGCCCATTTTGTGCTTCTATTACTCACAAATGCAAATAGGTTAAACTGCTAAAAATAAAGCAAAAAACAAAGGTTTATGGACAGTTCATACTTCTGAACTCTTTGATTAACGTCAGTCTGAAGAAACAGAAAGTTGAACAACGAGCAGAACAAGCTAGAACATTTACACCATCATCAATTTCAAACATGATATTTGATATTCCACTGCTACAGCTGGCTGCTGCTGTCACTGTGTTTGCAAATGATCATAATATGCAAAAGACCAGGTAATGAGAAACTGCAGTGATCTTTGGTCACAGACCACCTGGGTTGTTTCAGCTTCTATAGTGGAGGCATCATTTGGCAGATTAGACATGCCTCTTCTCTGTACGACTAAAACATCTTTTTCTTTGACCCTTGAGCCACATGAGATGCTGACTTTAGTTTTTAATAAGATTGCATTTTCATTATTATTACTGTCTTGTTTTTGTTTTGTTTTATATCTTTTTTTTAAATCTTTTTTCATATCATGTGACTTCTCTTGTGGTTTTATTTTTCTAAAATGCATTTTGGTTATGCGGTTGTTTAAAGTGCTTTCCAAACAAATTGGATTAGATAGCTATTAGCACATCAGTCCAGTACAAATTCAACCCATCATCTCCAAACTATTGTCATTCAAAGGTAACAATTTTCTGTTTAAAACCTTCCTACAGAGCCTCTTCAAAGAATCTGGATTATCATTTTAAGTGGTGCACACTTTTTCCAATAGATTTAGCTGTTGGTGAAACATTCTTCTTCCTACAATCAGCTCTAGGAGTTTAAAAACAGTTTCCTGCTCAGTTCTATAAGCAGTTTGCACAGTTTTTTTTTGACCGACTGACTCAGATGTTGATGCCCTAACAGATGGCTGCAAATAAATATATTTGTTTCTCTGCAAAGATTCATAAAAGACATAAAATATTGCTGTAAATAACCAAGGACTAAAGCTTCCTCAAGAGGTAGTGTTTCCTCTGTCCCTTCTTGGAAAAAGAGCAGCAGCTTTGCATTTTCAATCCAGTCTGTTGTCCATGTGAGCCTTGTTCTGCCCAGAAAACTGTGTAAAGACCAAATCATACAGATGCTGCCATAAAATTATATTTAAAATAATATAATGAAAACATTTATTTATTTCAGTAATTCCATTCATGTTGTAAAACTTTATATTATATTCATTCATTACACAAATGGCTGATATTTTTCAAATGTTTATTTATTTTAATGCTGATGATTATAAATGACAACTAATGAAAACCCCGAATTCAGTATCTCAGAATATTAGAATACATGTATTGTGAAAAGTTTCACTATTGAAGAGACCTAGTGCCACACTCTAATCAGCTAATTAACTGGTCTCAGTCTAGTTCTGTAGGCTACACAATCATGAGGAAGACTGTTGACTTGACAGTTGTCCAAAAGACGACCAGTGACACCTTGCACAAGGAGGGCAAGACACAAAAGGTCATTGCTAAACAGGCTGGTTGTTCACAGAGCTCTGTGTCCAAGCACATTAATAGAGAGGTGAAGGGAAGGAACCGATGGGATAGAAAAAAATGTACAAGCAATAGGGATAACCACACCCTGGAGAGGGTGGTGAAACAAAACCCATTCCAAAACGTGGGAAAGATTCACAAAGAGTGGACTACAGCTGGAGTCAGTGCTTCAAGAACCACCACGCTCAGATGTATGCAAGACAAGAGTTTCAGCTGTCTCATTCCTTGTGTCAAGCCACTCTTGAACAAAAGACAGCGTCAGAAACATCTCGCCTGGGACTGCTGCTGAGTTATGCAAAGTTATGTTCTCTGATGAAAGTAAATTTTTTATTTCCTTTGAAATCAAGGTCCCAGAGTCTGGAGGAAGAGAGGAGAGTCACAGAATCCACGTTGCTTGAGGTCCAGTGTCAAGTTTTCACAGTCACTGATGGTTTAGGGGCCGTGTCATCTGATGGTGTTGGTCCACTGTGTTTTCTGAGGTCCAAGATCAACACAGCTGTCTACCAGGAAGTTTTAGAGCACTTCCTGCTGTTGACCAACTTTATGCCTTACGGAGATGTAGATTTCATTTTCCAACAGGACTTGGCACCTGCGCACAGTGCCAAAGTTACCAGTATCTGGTTTAAAGACCATGGTATCTCTGTCCTTATTTGGCCAACAAACTCGCCTGACCTTAACCCCATAGAAAATCTATGGAGTGTTGTGAAGAGGAAGATGTGATACACCAGACCCAACAATTCAAAAGAGCTGAAGGCCACTGTCAGAGCAACCTGGGCTCTCAAAACACCTGAGCAGAGCCACAGACTGATGGACTCCACGCCACATTGCTGCAGTAATCCAGACAAAAGGAGCCACAACTAAGTATTGAGTGCTCTACATGCTCATACTTTTCAGTTGGCCAGCATTTCTAAAAATCCTTGTTTTTATTAGTCTTTAGTAATGTTCTAATTTTCTGAGACACTGAATTTGAGGTTTTCATTAGTTGTCAGGTATAATCATCAACATTAAAATAAATAAATATTTGAAATACTGTACTGTGTATCAGTCTGTGTATGATGAATGAATACAACATACATGTTTCACCTTTTGAATGGAATTACTGAAATAACTCAACTTTTTCACGATATTCTAATTTTATGACCAGCACCTGTACGTTGATTATTTCAACACTGTTGCACAAGAAGTCTGAGAATAAGAAGAATTGGTGAAAGTAAAATCCTTTGCTGTGCACCTTCTGAGACACATCTTCACCTGTACAAACTGGGGTCAGTAATACAGGCGATCGCACAAGAATTCATCTGTTTTGGATCTTCTCACATCACAATGCATGTCACTCCAACCAGACACAGGTCATACTTACAGGATCAACGCCGAGTCTCTGTCAGCAGGTCCACATTCTGTATATGATGGATGTGTTTGTGCGTGAGAGGGGTACAAGATTGTTAGCAGTGACAAATGGCCTTGAATAAAATAAAAATTCTGCATGTTTGGAACGGCAGGCTGACAGTGTTGGTGATTAAAGTAGTTTTATGGATGTGTATCACAAATACATGAAGTATTTGTATGTGGAACACCACACAAAGCCTGAATCGTGCTGTAAAATAGCAACACGGGGCAATCATTTTTTCTGTCTGCTGTGCCCACTTAAAATTCTTGGCCTTTCTCTCTCTCTCAGATTTAAAAAAAAAATACAGTATTAAGATTTATTGTCTTAGGCTTTCCCCTTAAAATGGTCTAGGTCAAATCTTCTTCTATTACGTTACCATTCTAGTGCACCAGAAGGTTTGCTGCATGTATTGTAAAATTTTTCATCCTTGCTTTGTTTTGTTTGATTTTCAAAATAAAGACCATGTGACACATTAAGTTTAAAGGGATGTATGGTGACCTTTCTCATGAATATAAAAAAAAAATCAAACAATCATAATATAATATAATACAAACACTGGAGAAGATGCAAAAATGCAGAGTGAATGCTAAATGCTGAATGGCTTTCCTGAAATTTGCAGAAGAAGCTAAAACTGAGTTGTTAAAGCTAAAATGTGCAAGACACTAACTAAAGTACTGGTAGCAAAGACCTAGCTAAAAAATAAATGCATCAAAAGCCAAGCTAAAAGCTAAAAATGGCTAAATGGCAGCTTGAATACAGTATTTTACCCAACAAAGTTCAGTCAGATCATCTGGACAGTTTTTTTTTTTTTTTTTTTTTTTTTAGAGACGTTTCACCCTCCA
>JARVLU010000437.1:20593294-20604095 GCA_031762415.1 Simpsonichthys santanae
GTACTGTTTACGATCGACAGCAGTAGTTATTTGTTCCATTAATTCCATGAGAGCTATTGATGTAGAGTTTTTTTTTTTTTTTTTTTTGCTCTAAACCCATACTGACTGTTACTTAGAATATTTTGTTTATCTATAACTTATTACTTATTACTATAGCACTTCAAAACTTTTGGATTAATTTTTTTTTATTTATTTATTAAATACAGGGAAATGAGTAAAAATCATTGAGATATAAACTAGACCAATCAAAGGCCTTGCATTCCTTGGAGGAATGCATGTCACCCTTTCATGCCAAACTTTTACAATAAGATCATCACATGTTGAGAAATGACAAAGTTGTATCTGTTTTGGTCAAACCTTGGACATAACACAATATTGTGAGAAGCCATGCTCAGAGTTTGTATTGTGAATGACTCTCGGCTCAGACTCTCCTCCAAATGGTATAATAGTTGTAGTGTGTGAGTTCAGTTCTCTCAGCTTCCTGCAGTCACAAGATGGCACCAACAAGACACACCTGTGGACCATCTCCTTGATGAGCTGCAGGAGTACAAAAGGCTGCAGAAGACCTCCTTTCGCTGCTGGAGCATTACATGCCTAACAGTAGTTGTGCTTCTGGCCGCTTTGCATTATCTTGTGATAGATAAACTTTGTGTACGTATTTCAGCGTTAACTTCTGCTGCCTCCATGTTCCTGGATAGTGACTTCCTCAGCTTCCTCGCCTTCTAGCCCCTTTGCCTTCTCAATCTGGAACTCTCCTCGGATGTCTTTCTTTACTCACTGGAACCATTGGACCCCCTGCTCCTTCGACAATCCACAACTCCTCCTGTTCCAGCCCCTCTCCATGCACATTGCTGAATATATCACTGAAAAGAAACACTGTTAACTTTTACCTGGTCTTGAGGTCTGTTCCATTCAGTCATGTTCTCTGGGTATTCCATCAAACCTTACATGCAGAGGTTAATTCAATGGTTACTTTATGCAGTTTGTTAGAATCCCTCCAGTGGCTCATGAGATATTTTGCTAACAGACAGACATTAACACACACTCAGGCACAATCACAAACATTATTACCCACTTTGGCATTGCGCAACAAGATTTTCACAAAAGACTCAAGATGCTGAAATTTGACCTGTTTCAAACACCCACTGCTTCAACTTCTTCAAAACACAGTTTGGGTTTTGCTTTCCACAGCACGCACTTTAATTTTAATTGCTTCATTTCCTAACCACACCGCTGTCAACTTTGGGCAAAGGTAACCTTTTATTGTTGGAGAATGATGCTCGTTTGGAGAAAAATTACAATTTCACGTTAAAGTGAGAAGATCTCCATCGTCATGATAATTACACTGGAAGTTGTCTCAGTTACAGCTGTGGCCGTGCTGTGAAAGGAATGGGTTTTCACTTAGAAACAGAAACTCATTCAGATTTTATGCAGCCATTTTCAGCCTTCTCTCTAGAATGTCTTTTTTTAGCAAAACCACGTGACCCATCTTTGTTTTTCAAGCTCTAAATATGTTGTTTTAATTTTTCATGCTAGAGCAGCCATGCCCGTCAAGCAGTAAATAGGATAGGGTCTGTATTGTGTTGCATTTGATATGTCCTACAATTAGAAAATGGAAACTCAGAATAATGTCACTTTCAGAGCTTCCCCATTGGAGAATGAGAGAAGAAAACGACCGTGGCGTTTTTAAGGTTCTTGGAAGGAAGTGAAAGAAAATGTTTCCAAATCCTTTCAACAAACCAATAATCAGCTCCTGGCTATCACATAATTTAACACCCAGCTTCAGCTTTGTAGTTCCAGGAGTTAAATACTACAAGTTTTTAAAAAAAATGTTGTATTCCCCAAGACATTCTGTGGGATGCTAGCTCTCTAACGAGGCACACGCATTCTCCTTGCTCCCTGTTGTCCTCCTGCTTTTTTTGCTCTCTGTCTGTGTGTTGGAGCATCTCCTATTTTTACACATCTCCCAAAATGGAAACTACTGTTTTGGATCTGACCAACTGGGCTTTCGGCGTATATTACAAAATATTTTCAACAAACGACAGGGTCCTGGAGAACCCTCGTCTGCACGGACGAGATGCATGCATCTGGATAAATCTCTGGGGGGATGTGTCTACCTCTGCTATTGACCGAGGATGCTGAAATTGCACATATTTGGATTCATGATAACAGGTTTCCTGTTTTTGGAATTGTCTGGTTCCTGGTTTATCAACATACAAAGAAGACGGTCGCAGCTAATTTGGACCTGGTCAGGCTGCTGCCTATGTGAAGGTTGGTTCATGCTTTGAGGACTCAAAATCAGCTGATTTACGAGTGAAACCATAAGTTGGAGGTGATTTGAGTCACAGGCCACCTGCGACTTTGGGACTTGTCAGCATGAAAAACCCTCTTGAAGAGGCTCGTAAGCACAGACCAGTGGAATGCACCCTAATCTGGCTATTTCAGACCTTGGAAAACTATCAGTACAGACTCAGGGCTGACAGAAAATAATCTGCCTGAATAAAACAACAAGTGTGGTTATCTGAATCTCACCCCATCTGGCCTCGGTACAGGCCCACTCATCAATTTCTCCTGGGAAATGCGTAAACTAAGGAAAAGCTTTGTCTATTGCAACACCCCCCCTCCCCCCTTCTGTGGAGTCTTATCAGAACTGTGCTGGCTGACCATCTTCTGGATGGATTATCTGTTAGTGCTTCATGGACCATCTCTTAAATGCATATGCAACCTGTTCATAAATGTGCTTAGCTGGCAGAGGGTTTTTTTATGTCTTAAATCTTGCCCTGTAAGGAAAAGGTGTGAAGCAATCTTTTTTGTAATGCCACTATCCTCTCCTCATGGCTTTGTCCTTTTTTCTATCTAAAAAAATTTATTCTGAATAAGAATAAGAAGGCCACACTTTATAGCAGCAGCTTCGTGCACTCTGTCCAACATGTTCTCGTTGTATCTCGGTGCATTGATGATAAAGCTTATTCAGATTCTGATTCTGATACTGATTCTGAGATGTGCTGGGGGTGCATCCTCAGGACAAAGTCCAGCTTGTTCTCAGTGCAGCTATAAACCCAGATGTGTCTTCTCTCATTCTGTTTGTGGTCTTCAATGAGTAGGGTGCCTGGTTTAAAAACCTTAGGGTCTTATTTCAGCTTTTGGCAGATGATGTGGTTCTGCTGGTGTCATCAAACCCTGACCTTCAGCATGATTTGGGTCAGTGTGCAGCAGAACTAGCTTCTCTAAGTCTGAGGCAATGGATCTCAACTGGAAAAAGGTGGAATGCTACCTCTAGGTTAAGAATTTCTGATTCAAATGAAGAACTTCAATATTCCTGAGTCATGAGTGATGACAGGACATCAGTCGACGGATCGTGGCCTTGTCGACAGTAATAAAGGAATTGTTTTCAGTCTGTTGTGGTATAGAAGGATCTGAGCTGAAGGGAAACCTTTAGATTTACTGGTCTGTCTATTTTCCATCACTCACCTGTTCATGACGAATAGACAATGACCAAAGAAGGAGATTCCAGTCACAAGCGGCTGAAATGGGCTTCTTCTGTGGGGTAGCCGGGCTCAGCCTTGGAGGAGCACAATCAGTAAAGCCCCTGCTCCTCCACTTCAGCAAGAATCAGCTGAGATGGTTTGGGCATCTGATTAGGGCACCTCTTTTTGAAAGGTTTAATGGCATGGAGGAGATTCCATTGCAGACTTTTTCTGAAAGCATTATACTTTGTCTAGTAATCCTTTGGATCCCCCAGGAGGAGATGCAGAGTGTCACTGGGGAAAAGGGATCTGGGTTTCTTTCTGAAACTTCGGCAACTCGACTACAGCCAAGCATCCAAAAATGATCAGTTTGGGAGTTTCGTGAATTCGTCTGTGGTTCATAATTTATTTTGAAAATTCTACAGAAGAACACACAAACGTGCGCAAAAACAGTATTACCCTTGGCGGTGAGCGATAATTGTAGAATAATTGATTAAAATTGCTGGGTTTGCTTTAATAGTCAAGGTTTAAAATTCTTTATTGTCATTCGCATCACATGTGGTACATGAGGTGGAACAAAATTGTGTACTCAAGGTCCCAGTTACACCCAAATACAGGTAGTCCTTGACTTACGACGTAGATCCGTTCTCACGCGGTGTCGTATACCGAATTTTACGTAAGTCAGAACGTACATAAATACATGTGACATACCTGTTTTACCAAGCGCATAAACCGATTTTCGACGTAAGTCCATGGTGATGGCCTTCCTTTTCCTCAATGCACTGACATCAGAAGAGTCCTCCTTGCATTTGGGAGCCATAATGAAGGTCTAATGGCCTACTGGGATGCTAGTGACGCCATCCTCCTCCGTACAGTACTGTATTCTTCCGCCGCTGCGCTGCCGCGTTATGACATTTAACGTCGTAAAACCATCGTAAAACCATCGTAAAACCATCGTAAAACCGACGTAAAACCGAAGTAAAACAAACGTAAAACTGACGTAAAACTGACGTAACCGCGTAACGTGAATAAGGAAGATGCATCGTAACCTCGAAACGTCGTAAGACGAGACCGTCGTAACCCGAGGACTACCTGTATAGCAAAAATATAAAGTATAAAAATACAAAATATACAAGGATCTAAGATATATGCTAAAAATAAGAATGTATAATAATACAGTATATTACACAGCAACCTGAACATGAGTCTGGTGTGAGGAGATGTGCATGAATACAGCAGCTTAAAGGCAAGAAATCAGCAGCATGGATAAAGTGACATATCATCAATTAAAGTGTCAAACCCACCAACACACACTTAGATTTGTCTAAGGAAATAGATACAAACACAAAGATTACTCACACGTGTACACATAAATACTTCGGTGGTCTCTGGAGTGGCACCTTCAGGCCAGGTTAGCTTGAGTGACTCAGAAGCAACTCTCCTGCTGTGTAAGTGAACACCACTGCTATGCAGTCCCTGGTCAAACACTTTGGATTACACACAGAGATGTGTGTGCATGCATAGTGGCTACGGTGTAAAACTTGACACTGTGAGGAAATTTGTACGGAAAAGACATAAAACTGTGAGAAAGGAGTTGAGAGGGAATATTTGAGTGGAAAGGAAATGGTAGAAGAAAGGAGAAGAAGTGCACGGAGACATGTGACATGGGGCAAGAAATGGAAACTAAAACAGGGGACTCTTCTCTTTCATATATACGACTGCTGAAATCCTGCTCCCCCTGATCAAACCGCAAGAGAAAAGAGGTGAGGGGGTGCACGTAGGAGGAGGAAGAGTAAAGAGGAAGAGACGCAGAGAGCAGACGGAAGGAAAAGAGAGGCGGTTGTACGGAGAGAGGGAGAGCAAGGAACAAGAGGGAACAGTGGCAGTTGTCAAATTAGACCAGTGAAAGTAATTGGAGAGAGGTGTGACAGAGTGGACAAAGATTTGACTTCGTACAAGACATTAGTGCCCTTTCAGCTCTCTGACTGTCCTCCTCTTTTTTTTTTCAAGCTGTCAACTTTTGTTTCATCACAGACAAGGCACACCATCATACCTGTTAGAGCAGCAGAAACACTGACATCAGCCCACATGCACTCAGCTGATGGTGCTGACAGTGACAACCGCCATCTTAGTGATCTGCAGCAGGGAGACAGAGGTGCTGTTTAAAAGGCTTCTGAAGAGTAATCACTTTGTCTAAACCTTACACACCGCGTGTGTATGTGTAAGCATATAATTCTTGAATATGCATCACTGTAAATAGAGGAACATTAAAAAAAAAAGTTTTGTTTGTCTCATGTTCGTTTGCTGTTTTTGATGTTTTGATCATACCATGTGAAAGATGTGCTCGAGCTCGTGTGAAATTGTGAGAACTTGCAAAATGTGCTAACATAAAATTGTATTTTGGTCATGATTCTCAGCTGATACTACGTCAAATTTGGGCTTTGTGTCTGTGGTCGGCTGAGTCATTGCCACGCTTGTCTGTGCTAAGATAGTTTTACTGTGGTGGCCATCTTCAATGAGGATGATTCCATGTGTTAATCAGTTGTAAATACAGGTAGTCCTTGGGTTACGATGGTCTCGAGTTACGACGTTTCGAGGTTACGACGCATCTTCCTTATTCACGTTACGCGGTTACGTCGGTTTTAGGTCGGTTTTACGACGGTTTTACGTCGTTAAGCATCGTTAAGCGTCGTTAAGCGTCGTTAAGCATCGTTAAGCGTCGTTAAGCGTCGTTAAGCGTCGTAACGCGGCGGCGCAGCAGCGAAGGAAAACAGTACTGTACAGGTACTACTGTACGGTGGAGGACGGCGCCACTAGCATCCCAGCAGGCCATTAGCCCTTCATTATGGCTCCCAAACGCAAGGATGACTCTTCTGATGGCAATGCATTGAGGAAAAGGAAGGCCATCACCATGGACTTACGTCGAAAATCGGTTTACGCACTTGGTAAAACATGTACGTCACATGTATTTACGTACGTTCTGACTTCGGTCGAAAATCGGTTTACAACGCCGCTTAGGAACGGATCTACGTCGTAAGTCGAGGACTACCTGTATACATCCAGCGATTAGTCTCTGAGATTTTCAGCAACATCTTTCTGTATTTGGCTAACAACAAAGGTAAATGAACCCACACACTCAGACATGGGCAAAAATACCACTTGCCTATGAGTGAAGAAATAAAGGTCACAAGAAAGTCTGATTGCTTGAGAGAAAAGTATAAAACATGATGGATGGCTCAATTTTTGTGTGCAGAGCTATAAAGTACAGCTCAACAATGGTCAAGTATAACAATGCTTTAAAGTTTCTTTATTGTTCACCTATATCCATTCACTCCACCTTCTCTTTCTACACAGCATATTTTCCACTATCAGAAAAGCACTCACACACCTAGGACCAGGACTAATACACTGTTAATGTCTTGTTTGAGGATGCTGTCTCTTATTGAGGAGGTAGAGATAGAACCAGTGATTTTACTGCTTATGAGGCAACCCACACACCCTCTGACTCAAAGCCATGGGAGCTGAACAGTGGTATGTGTAGAACAAATACATGAATTAAACATTTTTACCAAGGCTAACAAAATAAAATAAACTGTTCAGTACACAGAAAAAACAAGACTCTTCAAAAATCCTGATTGCAGTCCAAGGACTCACAGCTCTCCAAGAGCACAAATACAAATTTTGTGGTGGAGTTTCCTTGAGAAGTTTTGTCATTGGAAAACCATTCTCCAACCAATACTTCCAATATGCAGCAAAGATGTGGATTGTTAGTAGAGTCCTCTGGAATTTTGTCAAGTCATCCCACAGCTTTATAAATGACTAAGGGAAGTTGTATTGACTGTTCCCCTTGCAAATGTCTTTACTCTCCCTTCTTCATAATGTTTGTCCATGGGTTCTTTAACAGAGATCCTTGATAAGGCTCAAATAATTGGACAAAAGTTTGTATATATTCATCTTTTGGGGCAGAAAGTTGATCCACAATTTGAAGATTTGGCTGAACTCTTATGTCACAGCATTACCTATAAACTGCAAACTTCTGCAATCTATTTCCAATTTATCACCCCCTGCTGCTGAAAGCTAAACCACATGGCCTTTTTGTCCAACACATACTCCCCATAAGGACCCACTGGTCCTTATCAGGCCCAAAGCCCGGGCCGACTCAACCACTGACTCTGAAAAGCAGTTCACCCAAAACTGAAAATAATAACTTCACCAATGAGCTAAACTTGTTTCCTGATTGTAATTTTGAGGTTAGGGAGAAGAATTTGGAACGCAGACTAACAGTGTGATGAGAACTGAATACCCAGCTGAAAGGACTGAATATTGAACAACTCCAAGACAGAATGGAAAGTTTAGTGAGTTTATTTACAGTGAGGATTGATGGCACATGTAATGTCACGAACCCTGAGGAGCAAGGAGAAGGGCCAGATATGAAAGACTTCAGGAATAGAATAAGCAGATTGTCTCTCATTCTTACAGGTAGGAGACTGGTTGCTTGGGGATGATTGGTTCCTAATAATCTCATGCAAACAAGGAGTCGTCCAGTGTGGATTGTAGTCTCTGGTTGTAAGGTGAGGAAGACAGCTGAGGAGGCCACAAGGAGGTTTCACAGAGGAGTCCAAAAGCAGGTAAGTCACAGGAGGTACACTGGAAATATCAAAAGACACAGGTAAGTATTTCTCAAGTCAAGACGATACTGGCTAAAAGCAAGACTACCACTGGCAGGTAATGCTCCAGCAGCGAGGAGGTCTGCTGCCCTTTATACGCTTGGCATTTCATCGAGGAGGTGTGGCAGGTTGGCACCATCTAGTGACCTCAGGACGGAAGTGAAAGAGGAACTCCCACAAAAAGACCAAGTCATAAACATCTGACGACTATAAGCAAATGTTTGACTGAGTTTTGGTTGCACACAACAGCCTCGTGAAAACAACAGATCCAGAACACGCTGGCAGATCACATCTTTAAAACCATCATCTTTACAGTTTTGCTTTTTTAAGCTTTAATAGATTTAGGTATAACGTGACCAACACATAAAGCACTTGAAATATTGTTTCTACGTTTCGCCCCTGTAAGCAAAGACTAAGACCACAGTGGACTTCTGCCATAAACTACAGTCTCAGGAATTTGAAAGCAGTTTATGTAAACATTATTTTATAAACCTTTACATCGTTGTTAGTTTTGTACAACACGGTTGTTCTGGGAGAATGTGATTAGCACCCCAGGCTGCACTAAAGTGCTATAGCTAGTTACTACTGCCAGAATTCACCCTTGCAAACAATCACAAATAACCATGTTATGCCAAATTGATGTCAGTATAAAGATTTGTAAAACAGGGAGTGGTGGTGCAGAGGTTAGAGAAGGTGGGCCTGTGATTGGAAGATCGCTGGTCCAACTCCTGGTACCGACAACATTAAAATGTGGGTGGGAAAGGTGAAACACCCACACCTGCCTCCACCCTTGCCCCACTCTGGGCCCTTGAGCAAAGCACTTAACCCCCACAATCTGCTCCCCCGGGCGCCCTAGATAGCAGCTCTCTGCGCCACACATAGAGCTGTTGTAGCTCGGTGGTCTGTGGTTGCATCAGGAAGGACATCTGGCATAAAAATGATTGCAAAGTCTTTGTGCAACTCAGCTCACTGTGGCAACCCTGATGCAGCCGAAAGAAAAAAAAAATCTAATGTTACATTATATGTACAGTATGTGTTATGATTTATTTTTATTTAAAAAGAGGCATTTGACAGAGGAATATACTGTATAGCAGCTGTTGAAGAGAAACAGATGTGAATCAAAGAGGAAGATGTTTAAGATGCTGACATATCAACTTCCAAAAGCTCAAGTGAAGTTAGATATAAAGCTGACCTGAGACACTAAACTCAACAAAGTCCCTGACGTGTGATTTTATTTTAACTGAGTCATGATGAAATAAGGCTGAAGGCTTTCTTGACCGGACTAGCTAATTAATGTATAATCACTTATATGTAAGTTAATTATCTTAAATAAGTTTGCTCATTTTATGTACAAAGTAAAGAATCAACACATCATGCTTCTTTATTAGAATGGACGCACATGACTTCATATGCCATGCATTTATTCATGCATTAATTCATGCAGAGTCTTACATTTATTAATGCATGAATTACAGATGAGTCATGAACACTTATATTAAAGTGTTGCATTACGTTACGGATCATTTTCGTCAGAGCTCGGCAGTCGCTGAGATACCGGTCTCTTTCAATAAGCTTTTCTTTCAAAGTTGGATGACTTTGGAGTCAGGAAGTACATGAGTTTTTTTATTTATTTTATTTTTTTAAGGCAAATGTCACAGTAATGCAGCCATTGTGTTGCTCACTTGTGAATTCTGAATTCATAATTCAAGCAGCAAGGCAGTAGAAAAAGTGTTTGTTTTACCATCAGAAACCAACCCCTTTGAGTCATTAACGTCCGGATTGTAGCAAAAACGCACTCAGATGTTTGATGGAGTTAATCTGAAAATAGTTTTTATTCCATATTGTAATTTCCCATCATTCGTCGTTGTTGCCCTTGTGACTACAGCTCATTAACACTTATGTTAATGCTTCATTGCACAACTTTAAACGTTACAAAAGATGAATCCCTTGGGTTTTTTATATTTTTAAGTGTCACAGCTACAATTTCACTGCCTCTATAACATAAATATAGAGCTACAAGTGAGTCGATGGAGATTCAAACTTCACGTTTTGTAACTTTTAGAGTCCCTCTCTGCCTATTCAATGAAGTTCAGACAATTTAAAACCTCTTTTCAGGTTTTGTTCATGCAAAAAAGCCAATTATTTTTCACCAAGACAATGTCAAACCTCTGTGTGCATGCTCAACAACAGCAAGAGCGTGCAGTGAAAGTAATTAAACAGAACTACATGAGGTAAAATTAATTAACATATGATTTAGTCCAGAACAGCACAGTGGTGTAGTTGATAGAGGTGCCGCCTCTCAGCAGACAGGTTGCCCTGATCCAAATCCCGGCCTAAGAGCCTTTCTGGGTGGAGTTTGCATGTTCTCTCCGTGCATGCGTGGGTTTTCTCCCACAGATCAAAAACATTCATGTTAGACTGATTGATGACTCTAAATTGTCTCTAGGTGTGAATGAGAGAGTGAATGGTTGTTTGTCTCATTTGTCTCTATGTGTCCCTGTGATGGACTAGAGATCTGTCCAAGGTGTCCCCTGCCTCTCACACAGTGACTGCTGGACATGGACACCAGTGACCCCCAAACCCCAAAAAGGAAGAAGTGAGTAAAGAGGATGGATGGATGGATGGATGGATGGATGGATGGATGGATGGATGGATGGATGGATGGAT
>JARVLU010000437.1:20614315-20625228 GCA_031762415.1 Simpsonichthys santanae
TATCCACAGAGTTGATGTGCTCAGTAAAATGTTGGACATCCTGAGATTTAATTTTAACCCAGGTGTCATCAACATACATGAACCACTGACTTGGTGGTGTCCCTGAAAAGGACGTCAAGCTCTCTTTTCTACCTCCTCCATGTACAGGTTGGCAACAATAGGAGAAACTGGAGACCCCATAGCACACCCTATGTCCTCTATCACTGAAAGATTTTAATAGTAATTGTTTGCAATTTTCCAAATGTTTTTATTTATTTATTTTTTTATTTTTTTTATTTTTTCTGGACTGGAACTGAATAGGGATTGCAGGTAAACCTTAGAATTTCTTATGTAAAATATCTAAGTGTGTATGAGATACACTGTATAAGAATAGAGGTAGTTTTTTTAATGTTTATTTATATGAAAGACTGAAATAGTTCAAAAACAGTGGCAGGTGTTAGCAGACAAAAATTATACAAGAGAAACAGGAAAACATCAACAGCAAACAAAGATTTGCTTGTTCCTTTATTAGCTTAGCATATTAGCATGTGTTAGATTATTAGCTTACTGCGCTAACTGAAAACTGGGTTAGGTGTAGCAGATTCATTATCGGCACAACTTATCATAAATCAGTGCAGACAAGCTTCCCAAATATCCTAAACTATTCTTTGAATCCCTTTAAAGAAAACATTGTTAAATTTGAAGAAACAATGGGAAAAATCAGTTTCTTCATTTCGTTATGCCACATACACTGCTGCTCAACAAAAAGTGCACTCTGGTTTTCTGATAATTGCTTCCATCATTGAGTCAAGGTTAGTGCTTGAGACATGGTGCCCTTCCAATAATAAGCTTATCTACTGACCTCCACTGAGGAAGCTGAGACTTTTAAATATTTAAGTGCTAGCTCCTACCTTACAAGTCATCCAGGTGTAAAAGAAAATCCTGAAAAATGTACTTTTACTGGTTAGTAAGCTGGCTCAGGATCAGTCTGTCTGTGTTGCTGCAGAACACAGCTGGGTCAATGATCTTACTCCTCTTTCTGAGTCACCAAAAGGTTTTTCTTTCTTTCTTGGTCCTTTGAGACTTCCCAATAAAGGTCCCCAGGCTCCTTCTTAACTAGGCCTTTTCCAGCTCGCGCCTCTCTACTGAATTCTCCTCATCTCAAATAGGCTTAATATACCTCCCATCCCAGCTGGACAGGCTTGATCAGCATTCATGTCCAGTAGCCGATTCTTGAGCCGCTGCAGTAATTTATTCTTCAAACGTAGTAGAGCAAGAAAAACACAGTGCTGACATACAGTATTATCAACTTATTAGGTTTTGACAAACGAGAGAAAAAATACCTCTACAGCAACCTAGCCTCACAAATTGTTCATCGATCTTGTGGCAGAAACATTTAAAAGTTTTCCAGTTGATTGCATGTTTTTGGGGTGTTCCTTGGAATTCTGTTAAGCAATTCATTTTGGCTACGCTCAGATTAGCCATTAGCTTGTCAGTTTGGTCAGAATTAAAGCCGATTTCTGTAAACTTAGAGCTACTATATCTATAACAGGTGTTTATAATCTTTCATCAAAACTCCACTTGTAAAAAGTACTCCTAAACTGGATTGCTGATTGTCAAAATAACACGATGAGTTGGAAGTTTTACCATTTGACTAATTGAAACTGTCTCCTCATAATAGTTTTCCACTTGTTATGCCCAAAGGAGGAAAGCAATAAAAGGTTGGTCAAACATCTGTGCTGAAAACATTTCCACTTTTACTGCCACAGTTTTTTGCCCGAGCTAAACTGGTGAGCGGCCTTGTGAAGGGAAAAATCCGAGCACAGAGGTACTTCAGAGGTCATGCACTGCAGATGCCGAAAGGTTCACAGTGTCACTCCAGGTAAAGCCTACTAAAAAATTTACAATGCGCCAAAACTAAAGCTCACTTCAAGTCTGCAGTATTCGACGAATTAAGCGGTGCAGAAGAGAGGTCAAGTGGGACAGTGAGAGTGTGTGCGAGGCCAAGTGTGGAGGTGTGTAAGAGTGAGAAATATGTAGAGCAGCTAACAGAGCTATCAGACTAACAAATACTTGTCAGGTCCTGTTGGGTTTTTCAGTACAAACCAGATAGTGATGAGACTTATGCTTCACTTTGCCTCTTTTCTTTATCTGAATGCCTCTCACTCACGTAGTTATCAGACTTTCCTGTTTTTTTATTTATTTATTTTATATCAAACATTTCCCCTTTTCTTCCATCATCAGTCCCTCCTTGTAACACCTCTATTTTTTTCCCACCAAAGCTCAGAGAGAATTCAGGCCGTGTCCTCTCCTCTACATCCTACAATTTATGCACTTCTCATCTCCTATGGTATCGTGCTCGATGGAGGTTTAATTCAATTTCAATTCAATGCAGTTTATTTATATAGCGCCAAATCACAACAGAAGTCGTATCATGGCACTGAACAGAAACGTCACATACATCAAACGCCAGTTAATAATGTTATTTATCTGGGGAGCCAGCAGATTGCTTCGAGTTATTACTTCATCGCAGTCTCCCACCCTAAGCAAGCACAGAGGCAACAGTGGAAAGGAAAAACTGCCTCATGAGGAAGAAACCTCCAGCAGAACCAGGTTCAGGACAAGTGGCCATCTTCTTCTACCAGATGGGTTTGAGAGGAACAGGAAGGAGAAAACACAAAGGTCCAGGATGGAGGCAAGCAGGATTTTCTCTAGGAGGAAAGACAACAAATCATAAATCACATGTTAAGAAAGAATAATAACAAATACTAACTCTTCATTTGTAACTAGTCATATTATAAAAGAGGTCAAATTGTCCTCCAGTAAGTAGTCTAAGGTTATAGCAGCATAGGATAGGTCAGAAAGCCAAGCCGACTAACTATATACTGTATCATCTTCTTCATCATCATCATCTTTATTTATAAAGTGCTTTAACACCAGCCACAGCTGTTACAAAGTGCTGAACATCATTAATAAGATAAATGAAAGCATAAAAATAAAGTGACAAAGTTAAACACACAATAATGAATTAAAAACTCGATTTACACACAACAAAACGAGTTAAACAGATAAAATCAATACCAATAAAAATGAAGTAAAATCAAGTCTCAGTTGGGTTGAAGCCAATGAATTGAGATAAGTTTTCAGATGGGTTTTAAACATTGACACTGAGGGGGCCTGTCGAATGTGCAGCGGCAGAGTCTTCCATAACTTGAGAAGGCCCAGTCTCCTCTAAGCTTCCAATTTCCTGTACACTTGGGAATGACCAGAAACAGCCGGCACAGACCTGAGTGACCGAGTGGGAGTGTAGTGGTGGAGAAGCTCTGTTAAATAAGGTGGGGCAAGGCTGTTTAAAAATCTTAAAAATTAACAAAATAATGAACTCTAAAATACACGGTCAGCCAGTGGAGCTATAGGATTTATCAAAATGGAAAGTCTTAAGACCTGTCTTAAAAGTGGACAATGTGTCAGCCTTATGGACAGAAATCGGAAGTTGATTCCACAAGAGAGGAGCCTGAAAACCAGTGGTGGCTGGTGGAGTTTTCTCATGGGTGGGTGGAGGGAGGGGTTGCTTGGTAAAAACTCCTGTATATATATTTCAACCAGATCAATATAAATGCAGGTGTTCAGAAATAGTAGAACAAAAGTACAGTATTAACGAAGCGACTTCTGGGGTTACGTCAGGGCCAACGACCGGTATCCGAACACGCCGTCAAGTTGCGCCTTATCACCGCTAAGACTGGGGGGAATGAGAGAGCCTTGCAAGCTACATCCTTACATTCTTTGTCTGTCTATATTAAAGACCAGATTGCTGCATGAGATGATCCATAAAGTTTTGATGCACTCATAAACTTAGCCATTTCCATTGATGAACGCTTCGGGGAGCGCAGAAGGGAATGGGACTACAACTCCCAGAGGGCCTCAACTTCCGAGTTCACGACGTCACCAAGTGGGTCACAGACCTACAAACTCACGTCAGAGAAGTAAAAAAAAAAACAGAGATTCTTTGTTTTTGCTCCTATGAGTCCTGTAACGCAGTTCCCTGCTCTAACTGAACCTGAGCCAATGCAGGTGGGTCGCACCCGATTAACTCCTGAAGAGAAGCAATGATGTAGAGACTATAATTCATGTACAGTATATATTGTGGTAAAAGTGGACATTATATATAGACCAGCCTCACCTATAGTTCATTGCCCATTTCGGGGAAACGAGAGCGCCCACCAGTAAAAAGAGAAATACTGGTGGGCACTTCTCTCTCTCTCCCCTTTGCAGACTCACCTTACCCACTATAATCCAAAATAACAAGAATTGTTTTCCGGTTTCAGAGCTAGTTGATTCAGGCGCTGAGCAAAATTTACTCAGTTTGAATCTGATCAAATAATTATTTCTTCCTCCTCAATAAATCTCCCCTGTATTTATAGCAGGAGTCACCATCGAAACTTTGGTTAAGGTCCACCTCAAAACCTCAAACCTGCATTGGGTCTGAACAATGCACTGGGTGGACATGGATATGATGTTTGTAAAGGACATAATGAGTCATGTTATTGAGACGTAATTCATCATTTTCAACAGGAATATTTCCAGATAGTAATATGAAAGTAGCTAAGGTAGTTCCTCTTTTAAAAATGGTGATAAATTTGTGTTCAAATTTGTGTGAAGATTCTCAGTTACCCAGGACATGATGAAATAAAATTAAAAAAAAAAAGTTCAATACAGAAACAACTGGACTTTATTTGTAACAGAAGACGTTTCGCTCTTCATCTGAGGAGCTTTCTCAATTCAAAGAACAGAGTTGGGGATCAGGTTATAAAGATAAGACACACACATACCTATGTAGATTGATAAATCACTCTCACACCTTAACAGTTGGGGTTTCTTTAGGTCTTTGTTTAGAACAAAGACCTAAAGAAACGGGGGGTGGGGGCGTACAGTACCACTGGCTGCAGGTCCCCACTCCAAGATGGCCACTAAGTACCACAAGCTGTCAGTCATTTGCCTGATGAGATCCAGCTCTACTTAAGGCTGCAGCCAAGTGCTGCTCTTTGCTGGAGCATTAATCCCGTTCATGGTATTTATGTCTCTGGTTATTATTGTTGCTATATGAAATACTTACCTTACTTTTTCTCTGCAGTCGTCCTGTCTCCTCAGGTCCTGTCCAGTCCTGGTTCTGCCTTGGTCCTGTTCCTCACTTCTCGTGCCTTGCCCTCCAACCACTTGTCTGCCTTGCCTGCCCTGCCTGGTACAACATCTCTGGCGCCCTTCTTGGATTCACACCTGCGCCTTGCAGCAGTATCCAAACCAGTAAGGAAAAATAAACCTATCAATGACCAGTCCCTCTTCCAGACCCACCTGACCTTTTTCTTACTCCTCAGGGACTCCAGATGATCAACTGTGTAAATATATCACTGTAAATAATAAGCAATGTTCAATTGTCTATCTACGTCTTGTCTCATTCCAGGTCACCCGAATCATAACACTACCTTAGTATACATCCACCTAGAAAGTCCATTCAACTTTTAAACAATTTGCAAAGACATCCACCTATCACCAACTGACTCCACTTTTGATATCTTGAACCATTAGTGTAAAATAGATTTTGTGAAATTTGGGGTATTTCTCTCACGTCATGCGTTTCCATGGAGATATAATTTAGAATGTTCAGCTCAGCAACATCCAAATGACGTTTGTGACTGTGTGTGTTTCTGGGTGTGTATTTTCAGCTTCTCTTAAAGTATTTGCAGGTTCACTCACATTCTACAGCTTCTGTTTAGCTTTTTTTTTTTTTTTTGGTCTTGTTCAGCTATTCCATTACTCTGCTGTTTTTCAGCTTCTTTCTACTAATTTCAGTGTTTTGTGCTCCTTTCAACTTCTTTCTGGTATTTTCAACTCTTTTTCTGCTATTCAGCTACTTTTCAGCTGTTTTTCTGCTAGTTTTTTTTTTTTTTCTGCCAATTTAAGCTGTAATGTGATCATTTTTACTTGTTTGTGTTTAGTTCAGCAAACACGGGCTCTTTAAGCCTGTCTGCTTATTTCAGCATTTTGTTCTCTTTTTCAGCTCCTTCTGTGCTTATTTGAGCTATTTTTGTCTCCCTTTAATTTCTTTCTGTCAATTTGAGCTTTTTTTTATTTTATTTTTTATTTTATTTATTTTTTCCCCATCTTTTCCGCTAATGTCAGTTTTTTGTGATCTATTGTGGTTCTTTCAGCTTCAATTAATTAATTTAAGATGATTTTAGGATAAAATTTGGTGTGGTAGTAGCTGAGAGTGATCCTGAACACATTCTGAAGGCTAAATAAAAATTCAATATGGCCGCCATAGATAGCACATGCTGTCCAGAAGTCAGCGGACATTTTTTTTTGTCCAAGCTCTAACTCCGCAACTGTGTTACATGTCAAACGTTACAGCTGGACACCTCATGGGACAGCAATGATGCTTATCACGCTTAGGGTCATGGGGTCAAAGGTCAGGGTCAAAGATTGTCCCATTTTTTAAAATCACTATAATTTGATACCTATTTAACATAGAAATGTCAAACTTCTCAGCTGGACAGCTTGTTGGCCAACAATTTTTTTCTAAAGATTTCAAGGTCACGAGGGCAAGGTCAAACATCACCCTTTCCAATTACTGCTTTTTATGCACATTTCTTTTTTCATCCTACTTTCAACATTTTATGCTTTTAGAGGGTTTTTTTTTTTTGTGCTTCTTGCACCTTCATTGTTCACATGCTTAACTATTGATAAATTTCATATAAACTCTAGCTTTTAAGCAGCTTTCATCAAAATATTTCACTAATTAACATTTACACAGGATTTTCATAAGAAATGCAATTTCTCCAGTTAAACTTTTAGTTTGACTCGTGGCCTGTAGGTTGTTGTTCACAACTCAAAACAGACAACAAAAGAGTGAACATTAAAAAAGAATAATAAAATATTACAGTTCCTGTTGTACCAAACCGAACTTAAATGTCAAGATAGTACCCAGGCATAGGTGCACATTAGACCCCTATAGAACACTAATTGTGTAAGACATGGTGCACAAGCATACAGAAGCAAACCTAAACCCATCTGCATCCAGCAGCACATCATCTAATCTTCTATGCTTGGGGAGAAGAGGGGGACCCTGCAATCGTTCTTGCTCTCATTCTTTTTCATCTCTTCTACTCTTCGATCATTTTCTCCATCTTTGAGTGCATGCCAAGCATCCCACTGGGAGGTGTTCCTTTGGGGGAATGGACTGGAGACTCTGCATCCTTTGAACCTTTTGCAACTCGTCCAGCTGTTGTCACTCACACAAACACAAGCCGAATTTAGTCGTCTGTACTTCTAACAACAAAAAAATAGAACATGCTGGTGAAATTTATTTATTTAGGGAGAAGGGCGTTGTGATCTTTAAATGGCACGTGCCTTATAAGTCACTGGTACTGAGCTGAGTGAGGATTCCTGCTGCTGATGCTGGTGTCTCACTGAGCTGGATGCTGCTGACGCCTTGTGGTCGTCAACTTGAACCACAACCCCCCAAAAGTATGATCGTTTGATTTTTAGACGAGCTGCATCACGACCTCGTCCTCTCTCTCTCACACACATACACACACACACACCACCTCTGCTTCTCGTCTCCATCTACACTACCAAACACAACCCCTCCTCTCAGGGTAAATACTGCTGGAAGATACATAACGTGTTGCTATGGTGATCAGCATGTGATTTTTTTTTTCCCCATTTTTTTGTGGGAGACAGGGATATGATGATGTACAGGGAGCTCTGAAGATCTGTGTGTGTGTGGGGGGGTGTGGGTGGGGGGTGCCTTTTTTGGTAGCATATTTATATTTCAGAGAAAAGAGGAGAAAGGACAGTGGAGATAAGGTGGTGTGTTGTTGTTTTTTTTTTTACAAGAGGAAGAACAATCACAAATACAGACCTAAAAAGAAGAAGCGATCCCTCAGAAAGTGTGTCTCTATGTGCGCCACACGTCATCGACCTACTGTTGCACATGTGTTCAAAACCAAGCGCCTTCACCGGGGAGCGTTTAAACTCCCGTTCTCCTCCTCTTTCCTTTCATTTTCTCAACCACCACTTCATCTCCCATCACCAACCCTCCCCCTCTGATCTCCTGCTGCTCCATCCCTTTGGGAACACGTTATCAGAATGCCTGATTGGCCTCTGCGTATGTGCAAGTGCTAATGTGTTAATCTGTGTATGTGCATGTGAGGGCATGGGCATGCCGTCCTCAATCAATTAGTGCAAGCTGGTGCAGCAATTACCACTACCATTGTGTTTGTGCTGTACACATCGACACACACACACAAGGGAGAAGTAGTGCATCAGTGATCACCAGCTGTTTACCACTGAAGACTCCCAAACGGTCAAGCCCACACAGACTCACAAGTGCCTTGATGAAATGCACATTTGTGTGTGTGCCTCTGCAAGATCCACCACCAACTCGCTCCTTCAGACCAGACGGCCTCCTTGGAGACACCTATACGTGTGTGTTTATGAGTGTCTGTGTGCGAGTGCGGTCCAGATGGCCATCTTCGAGGGGTTTTCTGGAACATTCAGACACTTGTTGCATCTTGTCATGTCTCTCTCTCTCTTTCTTTCACTCTCTCACGTTCTGCCTTATACACACACTCACACAGACAGTGCTGCTTTTGAAGTGTGAAGCAGCTTGCGGTCAGCTCCTTTCCTCTTCCATCGTTCTATCAAACAGGAGTCTTTAAAGCCTTTGGATGAATAATGAAACAGAAACAACCGTAGCGTATTAGTGGAGGGAAAAACAGAGCTGATGTGCTGGAAAACTGCTGTTCTTCTGTCAGCTCTGCTGTGATGGACTGGCAGAGGAGATCAAACCGTGTCTTTTACTTGGGTGAGACCTAAATGTGTGAGGTCAAGTGTGTGCTGTTGACCCAGCAGCTCTTTGCTCTGGCATTTCAAGCCTGCAACACCTGCTTCACGACGGTTGCTCCTGCAAGCTCTCTCTGATGGTGATTTAGTGAAAGCAGTTTGGATTTCAGGAGCGCACGTGCTTGTGTGTGTGTGTTCCATTAAAAGCATCTGAAATGTGTCATCAAATAGCTGTAAAGGCCAACTATGAAATAAAAACTCGGTCGTTCTCTCTGAATAGAAGGAATTGTGGTATCAATTTCAAAGCTAAATCGTTAATTTTCTTGAACTAAGATAAACTCCTTTTTTATTCAATTTATGCAACAATCAAATATTTTTTTGTTTGAAATTTTTTTTGAAAATAATTTCTGTAAAAAAGTTAAATCTCAATTATCACTTGTTTGTTTTACGCCTCATCTCTCAAATATTGAAAATGACAAAACAGGTTTTCATTAGTCTGAATGCATTGAGATCAACATGTAAAGATAAAAACAGAAAATGATATTAATGCAACACTTTTGTTTTTGCTCCCATTTTTCACGAACTGAGCTCAAAGATCTAAGACTTTTCTACGTATACAAAAGGTCTTTTTCTCTCAACTCTAGTACTCAAATTTGTGTAAATCTGTGTTAATGAGCACTTTTCCTTTGCTGAGATAATCCATCCACCTCTCAGGTGTGGCATATCAAGATGCTGCTTGGACGGCATGATCATTGCACAGGTACAATTTGGGCTGACCACAATAAAAGGCCGTTCTAAAATGTACAGTTTTATCACAGCACGATGCCACAGATGTAGCATCTGACTGCAGGAAGGTCCACCATAGCAGTTGTTCATGAATTATCCATCCAGTCGTCCCTCATCTTTACCCGTTTCTCCCTTTTTGGGTCATATGGGGTCATTGGTGTCCATGTCCAGCAGTCACTGTGTGGGAGGCGGGGGACACCCTGGACAGGTCTCAGTCCATCACAGTGCCCACGAACACAGATTTACACAAATTTGTAAACAATACTGTATTTGAGAGAAAAAGACCTACTGTGTACATGGAAAATTTGTAGATCTTTAAGCTCATGAAAAAATTGGAGCAAAAGCAAAAGTGTTGCATTTAAATTTTCAGTTAAACTGAGTTTAGATCTTTTGAAGTGGGGTTCAGTGAGAAAAAATGTAAATAAAGTATTACCTGTTGTAGATAGCTGACTTATCTGAGTTTAGAGAAATTGGATTACATTTTGATTGACTGGAAGCTAATGACTGGTCCAAGTAAGGTCAAAAACAACTTGGATCACTCTTATCCTAAAACATTCTCAATCTCCAAATTTTCACAGTAGTTCATGCAAATGCTATTTTGTAAACGTTTACATTTTTTTGTATAAGCTGACATTGTTATTCTGACATAAACATCATAATATCTCTACAGAAATTGCCCGAGGCTGCACTGAAGTTTGTACAACTAGCTTCATAGTTAGACT
The DNA here is from genome assembly GCA_031762415.1 of Simpsonichthys santanae. NCBI lineage: Eukaryota > Metazoa > Chordata > Actinopteri > Cyprinodontiformes > Rivulidae > Simpsonichthys > Simpsonichthys santanae. Next base: position 20,624,644 of record JARVLU010000437.1, read on the forward strand.
TGCAAAAAGTATACAGTTTTTTATGTTAATAACTTTATGATGCATAACTGACCATAATATAAAGGTTTAAAAAGAATTGTTTAATTTGCTATAAAAAGAGATGCAATTTAAAACAGCAGCAATCCACTTTGGTCTTGGGATCACTCCGAATAATTGGTAGCTTATCAGTCAGGTCAAAATTCAACTCTACTTCTCACACTGAGGTCATTCAAAGCTATATCTACAACAGGTTACATAGTAATAGATCATAACCTTTCCACAGAGCCCCACTTGAAAAGATCTGAACCATCCTTTAAAGTATGAATTTGTGTCTCATGTGGTGCAGGTATCATCAAAGCCTTTGCCCAATAGAGTAGGAAAATAGTATGGGTAGTCCAACAATTACTTGTTCCAGCGTGATTCTCTAATTCTCTATTCTTTTGTTGTGCAACATTAGGGGAAAAAATGATTAAAAAATAGAAATTAGGGAAAATGTTATTAATATTTGAGGGGTGTTCCCTCGTCAAGAGTCACCACAGCGAGTCATCCTCCTCCACCTCACTCTGTCCTCTGCATCCTCTGTCCTCACTCCAACTACCTCCATGT
>JARVLU010000437.1:20740545-20756546 GCA_031762415.1 Simpsonichthys santanae
CTCCGACCTACGGCAGAATCGAGCTACGAACGGTCCTTAGGTCCGGAACCCGTTCGTATCTCGGGGACTACCTGTAGATGCTAAATAATAAATTAGCCTAATAAATACACAAATATTTATGTAGGGGCTATTACAGCATAAACATGGATCACTTAAAATATTTAAACCCAATGCCCTTTTTTTTTTCTTCCAGTTTTACCAGCTTGGTGTGGAAAAATAATGAGAATAGAAATATCAGGGTCATAATACTCTCTGTGTAACCTAATATCTGGATGCAGTGTTGCTTTACCAACACCTTGTGTTGCCCTCAGCAACAAGAAGAAAAAACACTGACCACCTCTGAGAACAATCTAAGTCCCCAAACGATGGGAACCTTGCAAACAGATCATTGTAATGGGAATAACAGACAGATTAAAAAAGGATGTTTGTCCAGTGAGGAGTCTCCAGGGTAGAGGGATGATGGCTCAACTAGCCAATCAGACACCAAGGTAATTTAAACTTGAGGGACTTTCTTCATGTAGTGATGTATGGGGAACATGAAACTGTAACACAATCAAAACTGGATGAATAACCAAGTGGTGTTTTATTTAAAAAAAAAAAAAAAAAGCATTTCTGTATTTATCTGTTCTGTTATAACTGTAATGTGAAGTATGCAGAGAGATACATATTATAATTGCTACCATGTTCTGAATATCTGTTGGGGTATTTCAAACATTTTTAAACCATAAAAAATAAATTGTATTAGGGTATTTTTACAATGAATATGCAGAGATAAAATAAAACAATGAAACAAGAATATAAATGTTAAAGATGGAGACGCTTATTTTAAGTTACATTTAAGAAAATGATCAAAACTGAATTGTTAAAAAATTATACAGTATATGAAGTAGCTTAATGTGTATTGTATTAGAGTTAGAAAATGGTAGAGTTAGAAAATTAGAAAGAGACATTCATTTGTTATTTGTAGATTATTGTTTGAACTAATTGTTTGAAAAAAAGGGGCAGATATAATAAGATTGTTTTCTTCCTTCTGCTACCTTTCATTTTATATTTTGTATTCTCATCATTTATGGGATTGTTTTGTATTGTATTTTAAAATGAATAAAAATTTATAAATTAAAAAATAATAATAATAAATGGATGGAATTGCATGTACCATCATAATGATTCCTTTGCTGCTGTGTGAACACTATAGTACAGAGGCCAGCTGGTGCCGTTTGACAATAAAATGGCAAATCATACTCACCTCTTCCTGTTGATACAGAAAAGACTTTAGTCGTCCCCCACCCCCCACCCCCCGATGGTCATTGATATGTTGATGCATGTTTAAATTTGCCCATCACTCTACAGTCTTGAAGCAACTCTTTAAAGTAAACGTGGTGTGTTGATCAGTTTTACTTCTCAAACTGCAGCAGTGTTTAGTTTGTGCATCTTCTACATCAGCTCTTTTCACTCTTCTTCCAGGTGATGCTGTTGTGCGTTGTTAGTTATTCATCATTCTGTTTCCACACACAGCAGCAGAATGAGCGCTCAAAAGTTGAGGCTCTTACACATGTGGACGTTGTCATTAGCTCAGAGCCGTGTTTGTTAGGGAATAAGAACCAAGCAGCACTAGATCCAAACCATGTTTTCCACAGACATCCAACTAAAACCCTTATGATCAAACGTTGCATAACAAGTGTATTTTTATTGTGCGCTGTGGAACGGTCTGTGTGAAAAGAGCTGACGTAGTGAGTGCAATCTCTGCAGACTCTTGTAGGCATGTTTGTGTTGTATCAGCTGCACCTTTGCATGTGTCTGTACCTCTGTGTGTCCTCTGCACAGCAACATGTGTCACATTTGTCCAACCCCATAGCAAAACCCTGTGTGTTTGTGTGTGTTTTGTGTCTTTTTGGTCGTGTGTGTCCTCTGCAGGGTGTATTAGTGGGTGTGAGTTTCCTTTCCCTGTCTCCTCCCATGGCGCTCCTTCTCTTGCTGATGACTTGTGTGTGGTGTTTGTAGTGGAACTGGACAAGGGACCCTACGGACTCGGCATGGGACTCATAGATGGCCTGGTAAGTCCATTAATGACACAAAAACAAATGTGATGTCTTTAATCTGTCTTTGGTTTGACAGCAGAACTTCAGGAAATCAACTTGATTTGTCTGTTTTAATCTTTTAATCAGACTGTTAACAGTCGTTTGCAGAAAAAAATAAACCTTAATGAAATCAATTACTTTTTGATTCCACATCATCCCTTTAAAGGTCCCATGCTAATTTTGTTTTTTGACTGAATAATAGAATTTCATCTCAACAGATTGCAAATACAAATATACAGTTGCGAGTAGCAACAATTTGTTTAAATTTGCTTATTTTTAATAAAAAACACTAAATACCCTCAACTTATTTTTATGCAGCTTTGGACCAGTTGTTCACTGTACTTAGGTTCAAAAATTGAAATACTTTGAATCTTAAATTCAGTACGAATGTGATAAATTCACTGTCAGTGTTTAAAGGTCTAAAAGTTGCCATGGCTGCAAAATATTTATTTATTTTTTGTATCTTGCGTGCTGCACAATCCCTAACACTCTCCCTCTTGGCAGCACACTCCTCTTAATGCTCCTGGCATTTACATCCGGACTCTGATCCCTGATGGACCGGCTGCGTCCAACGGCAGACTGAGGATTGGAGACCGCATCTTGGCGGTGAATGGGACCAGCCTGATCGGAGCAGACTACCAGAGGTGAGGAGGATCTTACAGTTGGGATGCTGCTCCTTAAAACAGTGGGCTCGATGAGAATGATGACATGAGTGAAGTCTTCCTGCAGTGTGAACCGTTCGTTTTTGTGTCAGCTTCTTAAAGCCAATTGATTACTCCAATTGATTTGTTTGAAGACAGAAAGTGATGTCTCATTATCATTTCCCTAACTCTGCTGAGCTTCATGTAACCAGACTCCATCTTTCTCCCCTCCACTTCCTCCTCCCAGCGCGGTGGACCTGATCCGTCTGGGAGGTGGGCGACTACGATTCTTAGTAGCAAAGTCAGACCCGGAGGTCTCTGAGAAGATCAGTGCCTCTTCCTGCTGACCACCTCAACTGCCAAACCGCACCCCAGAACTGTAAAGAGGATGATGTGGCCTACAGATGTTCACGGATTAAAAACGTTAGGCACCTGCAGATGTATCAACGCTGCATGAAATATGAATGTGAACTTTGGCTCGGCACATAGACAATTCTGAAATAGAAGCGATGTACTCGGACTCCACCGGTTTCCCTCACGCTCTAACTGACCTCGGACAGGACCAGAAACCAGTTGTGACATCACAGAAGTCAACAGCGAGGAAAGAGTTGCATAAGTAATCAGCTCTTGAGCCTGAATGCAGTCTGACTTTCAAAGCACAGTGTATTCTCCTCAGTCAGCTCACGGAGCACAAGTGACTTTTTTTTTTTACTTATTTTAAATTTATGTTTGTTTGTATTTCCAGATGTAAATAGCATGATGAAATTGCTACTCAGCTCCTGAGGGAATCTGAAGATTGTCTTTATAATTTAAAAAAAATGCTGAATGTTTTGATGCTTTTAGAGAAGAATGTTTTATAAACTTGTTAGCAACTTTCAAATCACTGTCACGGTCTACTCCTCAAATCAAACTTTCATGATTGAATGTTTACTTTTATACAAAGTTAAGGATGAAAAAGGTGAGACTCGAGAATTCCTTCCATTTAACCTCTTTGTTTGGGCTTTACCTTCAGTGATGAAACTGAATTGTTGAGTCTTTATACTCTGAAGAGATTTTCACTGTTCACATGAACAGTTTCAGATGCTAGTCCTGGTGTGAGCTAACAGCAGTGTAAATACTGTAGTTGTATGTATATGTACCTTGTGGAATCTGGTGGGATACTCAGAAACCATTTCAAAACATGTTTTTTTCTTTCCTTGAAATTGAAGATGTACCAACAGTATTTCTGAAACAGGACAATTGTAGGTATTGATTTGTGTTTTCCTAAATTATGTATTTATTTCAAAATTTACACACTGCTCGAACACACAGGGCACTCAAATTACAAACAATGTTATTCTTGGTTAAAAATGTTTTGAGTTTTTCTAATGTACACATTTCAATTTGTACAAGTAGGATAATTCTGTGCATACGAACTCAAATCCACGTGTACAGATCTGCTGTGAACGAATCAGTTAACAGCACGTGGATCCGCTGCCTGTCAGTGTGACTTTTGAGACTTTCTTAAATTCAATTTATTTATATAGCGTCATGTCACAACAGAAGTCATCTCAGGACACTTCTTACCGCTCCATCTTCACATGCTGTGTTCAAGGCTGGTGAAAAGCTGGGATATCTGAGACTTACCAGATTTACCGAGTTACTGGAAAAAGACTCATTTATAACTTGACACAGTAGCTCATAGCCTCCATATTAAAACACGTTGACATTCTAAAACAACTCCAGACTCAAAGATTGTATAGTGGTTCATGCAGAAGCTATTTTTAAACTTAGTTATCCTACAAAGTTAAGTCAGATCCTCTGAACATTTCTTTTTAAGACTGAGTTGTCTCCTCAGACCAAGTCTTTTGAATGAAAGATGAGACGTTTCAAGAAGCCATCCAGAGGACCTGAATACACTTTGTTGGATTTTCTACCTGGATTATTGACCATGAATCAGGATATTTTAAACTGTTTAGTTTTGCACTGCACTGTGATTTAGTTCAAAGATTGTGGTTCATAACTAATTCCTTGTAAATGAATCATGATTAGTTTGATGCAGATTGAAAATGGAATATATGAAATGTTCTCAGCCAGATTAAGAACCTGATGACAAAGTAAGGCAGAGTAAAATAAATAAATAGACAAATTGCATCAGCTAGTTCTATTTCATCCCTACTGTCCCAGAGGCAGTGCTTACCGAATGATCATTCTTGTGCATGCACAGGTCGAGTATCGTATGTCAACATGGTCATGTGTGACCTCCAGTGACACCGGTGAGTCTATTAAGTTTTGTTTCTTCTTTTTGTGTGATTCCTCAGGACTCTTGGTAATAATCATCATCCAGTGCTTTAAGCACTGCCTCTGGCGGTCATTAAGGATGAAATAGAACTAAAGTTACGACTGTAACTACGGTTCTATGTATCCTGGATGGGGACCATAGTGCTCGGTCCCTCGGAATCGTGTTTCGCGAGAAAATTAAGTAACTGTTACTGTTGTCACTTGTATAGACTCACCAGATGTGACCAGTGGTCACCCATGACCATGTTGGCATAAGATACTCAACCTGTGCATGCACAAGAATGATCATTCAGTAAATTTAAGCACCACCTCTGGCAGTCATCCAGGATTCATAATACTGTAGTTATGGTTACAATCGTAACTTTCGTTTCTCACACAGAGACACGTTTACTTTAGCAATCCAATTCGCATGACGTTATTCATTAAACTGCAAAACGACAATCTTTAGTGTAAATATCAGCAACATAATTAACAAAAGTTTAGAAAATAGCTTTCACCCGAACCACCGTAACTTTTTGAGATTAAAGTTTTTAAGACTGCAGCAATACTGTATATATCTTGGCCCCACTTGCATCAGCTGTTCACTAAACAACCCTCTAAATGTATTTTATTCCGTTTGTACAGTGCCATCTACAACAGGTAAGATGATGTTAATCTTTCCACAGAACCCCACTTCAAAAATTTTTAACCATTTTGTTTAAGTGAAACCTGGTCGTGCCAAGTATTCCAGTCCAGTGGAGCACCTTTGGGAACATCACTGATTCATTGTAAAACAAAAAAATTTAATCAAGCCTCAAGTTGGCCACTTCTGGGACCACAAGCAAATTACCAGTACAGTACAGATTTGCCAGTCATGTATTACTTGTGACTATTGGTTAAAAAATAGCTCGCAGGTTTTTTTAAAACTTACTCCATGTTCAGATTTCTAAGAGAAAATGACCTCACGGTCAGTTCACTTCTTGGTCTGGATATTGTGGAAGCAGTACCAGTAAATATTTGCTAGCTTAGTTTGTAATGACGAACAGCTCGATCATTTCTCATTAACTTTTTACTCTCTGCTTTCTAATTTGTTAATGTCTTTGAAATTTCAGATTTGTATGTCAACTGAATCTCATGCATGTCTACTCTGGTCATAATTTATATGAAGAATGACAGTAGATAGTAAAACAATAAAGACTGTGGGATACTTTTGTTTTTTTCTCCTCCCCCATTCCCCGCAAGGGATGATGGTAAATACAGTGAGACAAAGCAACATTTATGTCAATGAGTTTTAATTTTTGCTACACATTTTAAATCACACAGACAGGAACATTTAAAAATACATATACCCTCTCTATTTCCATAATGTTTATCTTGATGTCTGCCATTTTTACATTGCAAAACATTCGTCTTTCCAAAAATAATACCTTCTAAATAGCTTTGCTGTTTAGCATAGCGTAGCATACAATCATCCTACATCTTTCTAACGTGTAACCATCGCTGAAATCTTGCTTGTTAAACCTGAAGCCTGTGTGAGGACGTTCAGAAACGCTAAAGGCAAAGTGAGAACGAGACAAAGAGCGGGGGAGAAAGTGCTATAGGAAGTCTAATTAAAGCAGCGTCTGTGACCCAACTTGCCGCCGGCTTGACGTCTCAGCGGAGACTGCAGAGGGAGACGACTCCTCGAACAAACAGTTGAGAGGAGAGCAGAAAAGTAAAAGCAGAGGATGCATGAAAAGAACCACACACAATGAATGGAGCAGTTGAAGTTTGTGGTCACGAGTTGGTCCCGCTCTTCCCTTAAAACTGAAACTGACTGATGCAGCGTACCGTCACCTCTGTAGTGTTGCTGATGTTGTACTGTTAAAGCGCTGTGTTAATCTAAAATGGAACGGCCGTCCAAAAGTTAAACTGACAAAAAAAAAAGGAGGTGAGAAATATTTAAGGCTTTAAGGATTATTACAATAATGTTTCTCCGTGCTAAGACAAAACTAACTCGTACTGGCTGTTTCAATACTGATACTTCTAAAACAAAAATAATGTTTGTCTACATTAGGTTAGCTCCACTTCAGTCAACTCCACATAGCTGCCTCTTTTTGCCTTTATCTGCATAAACATCCTTTATTTGCTCAGATCAACCTGAATGAGGAGCTTCACACTGATATCTGAGCTGAAGTGAAAACTGCCATTCCTGGATTTCCTAAAATATGTCAAAAGTGTTTTTTTTGTTTTTTGCAGGCTTTACAGAAAAGGCAAGAGGTGTCTTACGTTCTGGTACAGGCCTTAGTATTGTGTCTGAGACATACTGTATGATTCCATCCGTCTCACTTCATTATCCAAGTTTTTAAAGAGTACAATCATATTCTTAATCTCCCAGGAGTCATCAGCCTGGTCTGAGTATATACTGCCACCTCCTCTTTAACCTTCTGTCCACAGCTGTTCGTTTATCACATCTTCCACAAGCCTCTGATATCACAGTTCATGTTTCTTTGAAGAGGAGCAGTAAAGGTGAGGTCTTTGGCTTGAGTTATAGCATTAATGTATTTCATCCATCAACATGAGGAAAGCTGTAGCTGGGACTCTGATATACTTAAATATCTTCACCGAGACTGAGGCCAGTTTTCCTGCCTTTTTTTTTTTTTTTTAATTGATAGTTTAAACATTAGTTTTGACCAAAACAGATGTTCTGTGAGAATTTATTTCCCTTCTGACAGACTTGCCTGTACATTAGGTAATGTCAGCGAGTCATATCAAACTTGTGTAAAAGTTGAAGCTCTCCACTGGACGCCTGCTGAGAAGCCCTGGATTTTATTGCCTTGCGTCATGGGTTTGTGATGTCATTGCAACAATGACAGGCTGCTGGGCAGGTGTGACTTGATGCTGAGCAGACTCGGTCCCTCCCTCGTCCTCCATCTTTGGCCGCTTGGCCTGAGGCTCGCCTCGTTGTCCGGTTGAAGTGTCTGCGCTGGGCGGCCTGTTCACCAGAACTGGAGGGGAGCTGGAGGCCTGCGCAGCCAAGATCTGCAGAGGACTGTTCAGGCCTTGGAAGAGAGCAAGAAAGTGAAAAGTTAGCCACATTAACAAGATCATTTAAAGTTCACTGCAACAAATTAAGTACTAGGGGTGCAGGAAAAAAATCGATTTTTCAAAGAATCTAGATTCTTAGTCCTGGCGATTCAAAATCAATTCTAAAACGTGTTTAATTTTATATTTTTTCTGCTCTTACTCCTGAGCGGGCTGCATATTGCATTGTGTGTCTGTTCGGCCGCCGTAGAATTTTGACCGTGTAGGCCACCGTACACAAAGCTAGTTAGCCAGCTCCCTTTATCTGAATAGACCCTGCTAGCATGGAGCGGGAAGACAGCGCGATCAACTTGTTCCTTCATCTTTAATAATAATTTCAGATCCTACAATGTTCGGAGGGAAGACAGAGCTTAACAATAGCACGGTTGTTTGCAAGAAATGTCAAATAAAACTGCGGTACAGTATTTTGGAAATACGATAAAATGTGCGGAAGATGAAAGTGAAAGCAGCCGACCAGTGAACTCTGCTGCAAGATTTCTCTCTCCATCTCCTGTTTCTGTTTCATCTCCTGTTTATTTGTCTGTGATGGACTGGAGACATGTCCAGGTGTCCCCCACCTCTCACACAGTGATGACTGGACATGGACATTAGTGACCCCCGAGACTCAAAAAAGAAGAAGTGGTTAAAGATTATGGATGGATGAATTATTTGTTTCTAGATTTTTCTTTTTATTTGATTGTTTTAGAGAAATCCAGGCAACTAATCTAACCTAAAACTGGTACTTTAAGTTACAGAATTTTATGCACTCGTATTATTTAGGGGTGCACCGATAAATCGGCCGGCCGATTTATCAGCCCCGATTTCCTTAATTTTGGGAAATCGGCCAATGCTTGCATGAGAAACCGATTTTACAGATTTTTTAGTTTTAACAACAATTGTCTAAACTTCATTTATATTTCAGAGCACTACCTTGTGACCAGTTAAAACAAGTTTGTATTGTTTCTAGAATATTGTTCAAGGGTCTGTTTTTCAATAAAATAAGATTGAAATTTGAAGGCGCATTGTGACCTTACAACATCTAACAGTGTTGCTTATAAAACAAAATCAGTATCGGCAGGTCAGACTTTGTAGAAATCAGTGATCGTCCAAAAAACTACAATCGGTGCACCCCTAGTATTATTTGTTCCAATTTTTGGTCTAAATATCAAAAGATGCAAAAAATTTGATACAGTAAGGAATCTAAAATTATTCTTTAAAATAAATGTTCTATTTGTTTACATTGTTGTTTAATCTTTTCAGCTTGTCAGTTACATAAGTGAAACTAAATTTATGACCATTTCAATAGAAAAATCGTTTGAGTCGAACAATCGATTTTGAATCGAATCGTGACACCAAAAAAAATGGAATCGAATCGATTCACCAGACACAGAGATTCGCACCCCTACTAAGTACTACACTAAAATATACTGGACAAGGTCCAGCGCTGGTGGTTTTTGTCAGGGGGATTTAGATAAAGGTTATGCATGTTTATTAGTAACTAATGTGTGTGAGTTAAGAGTTATTTTGTCTGAACAGAGAGGAGCCTGCACACCTGATAACTCGATGGCCTCCTCCTCCTCGTTTATAGAAAGCAGGATGTCTTGACCTTGTCTGTGTCTGATAAGTGTTAGAAAAGGGCACTTCTTTGTACTGTCCATGGGCAGACCACAAGACCAGAGCTTTAATGTATCATCTGTTTAAGCCTGTTTTGACTCTGCCCCCTTGCAAATAGTAAACTGGGTCGAAAAGACTTCTCGAGTCCTCAGAGTGGCCTATTTGAGTAAAGACATGATGAAAGGATATTTACTTTATCTGATATTTTTGGTCCTTCGAGCCGGATACAGCCTCTGCTTTCCAGCTTACAGAGGAGGCGGCGGCCTTTGATTTATCAGGTGCGCATGCAGGCTCCTCTCTGTTCAGACAAAACCTAACTCTTAGTTACTAATAAACATCCATAACCTTAATCTAAATCCCCCTAGCCGTTTTAGGACAAAAAGATTGTCTGTAAGCGTCACAAGTAAACTAACCAATCAGAGCCAGTCTATGAACGATTTGTCCAACTTAGACCTTCTGGACAACACAGATCGTCCAGAACATTTGAAAACCGTCACGTTAAAAAAAAAATCATCCCTGTTAAGAGAACATAAATCATTTAGACGCAGAACACATCTCACCAGAAGCATTGGTGAAGCTGGTTGCCATGGAAACGGCAGCGGTGGCATGTTTGCCATTCTGGGTAACGGGTCGAACAGGAAGCTGGTGTAGACCTGGGGTGACGTGACGTCCCTCCCCACCCTGCACTGCGCTGTCCAAAGTCTGGATCACCAGCTCTCGGTTCAGCTGGGCGTCTGAGGAGAAAACGTGCCACACAGTCAGGTCACACATGTTGAACGACGAAAAGGCTCGTGTCAGAAAAACTGTCTGAGGCAGCAGCAGTTATTTAATGAGTGACAAGGGATGTTCACCTAAACCTGTAAAACAGTACAGAGATCGTAAACTGAGAACGTCTTGGATAGAAATAAAACACCAAAAGGGAAGCTTAACAATCATAATGGACAAAAAAAAAAAAAAAAAAAAACTTCTATTCTTTTTATCACTAGTCAGCAGAACATCTGGATCAAAATAATTGTTTTAATTTAGAATTACAGTTAGTAATGCTCAGAGCTCAAAACTTTTATCCATTAGTCAGTATTCAACAGATGTGGCCTCTCGTGCATTTGCTTTTATATATATTTAAATTTTTTCTGACATTAACTGTTAATTTTTTTTAAATACAGTATAACAAAATGTAAAAAAAAAAAATAACTTCAGGATTTGAAACATGTAGTTCTCAGTTGATCCAGCAGATGGTGCTCACAGCATCTCTGCAGAGGAGAAAATGTTGAGTCTGAACATGACGCACGTTCTAGTTTAGATAAGATAAAACTTTATTGATTCTACTAACTTTGGACAGTACAAGTGTTTAGTGGTTAGCACTGCTGCCTCACAAAAAGAAGGTCCCGAGTTCAAACCCGGGTTGTTTCAGTGGGTTTTCTCAAGGTACTGTGTGCAAGACCTAAGTAAGGCCCCAGGTCTTATTTGAAGAGAGATCTGTGAACTCTATGCCCTGTTACATAAAGGGTTAAAAAATAATGATAAAATTTGAACCTAACTTTTTATTTAATTGTCCAACTTGCTCATTTTGGGGCTGAGATGGGGTGTAGGGCAGCCAACTTGGGACCAGAAAGTTGCGGTTCAACTCCCCACCCTCCCCACATGCTGTGTCCCTGAGCAAGACACCTGATCCCTGGGTGCTTACATAGCTGCCCACTGCTCCACCGGGCTGTCTCACGTGTGATGGGTTAAATGCAGAGAGCTAATTTTGCCATTGTATAGAAACAACGATGACAACGCATTGCTCTTTAATTTTGGCCAGTTTTCATATTCTCATGTCATTTTTTTTAAACTAACAAAAATCTCTTTATGTTCAGCTGCATATTCAACAGTGTGTAGTCACTTGACACTGAGAACTGACTCAGTTAAATCGATGTCCAAAACAACATCTTGAAGAACTGGTGACGTTCACCTTTCAACTTTACAGTCAACAGAATGCAATTTTGTACTTAACTACATAAACAAAACTCACATACTCCAGAACTCTTTTCATCTATTATTTTAAATAAATGTTTGGAAGAGCAAAGGTAAGCGGGCAGTAAGGTGTGGGAGAAGAGAGTCACAAAGTGTAAGCTCAATCCTCCAGGTAGAAAACAACAAAAAGGTTCAATCTTGTCATCTGGACCAGTTCCTTTAAGTGAGAAACGTTTCATCTCCCATCCAGAGGACTTCCTCAGTCTACGACCTGCCAATCACATCTGTCCCATTGGTAGCATTCACTGCTGTGTTTCAAGCCAACCTCCTGTTGGAATCTCAGGAGCAGGATTCTAACACGTGCAAACAGAGCCCACCCACCCAGAACAATCATCATCATGACCAACTTGCTACTCACAGAAACAGCCTGAGGACACCAAGGCCAAAGTGGCTCAGAAAGAAGGTCAAACTTTCTTTCTCAAACAAACTCAGTCCCACAAGCAGCGCATTCACAGAGTGGGCCACCACTTTGGCTATGGCTGCCTCAGAGGAGGCGACGGCGGAGAGGGTGGGCTCAAGAAACCTTCTTATCAGCAGCAAATCAATTGGTCCACTATGTGAGCGTGCTGCTTGCGGGACTGAGTTTGTTGTGGCTTCTCGGACTGATGAAGTCCTCTGGATGGGAGAAGAAACCTCTCACTTAAAGAAACTGGTCCAGACGACATGATTCAACGTTTTTTGTCAGCACAAGTGCAGATAACACACAAAAACAAACCCTTCTTACATATGATTTATAAGTTTACCATAAAGTTATGACATGGCTTAACCATGGAGCCAAACAGAAATAACACTTCACTTCATGTTTGTTTATATACGGCTGCATAAAAATTAAGTAGATCACCAGGACTGTACCTCTGATGTCGTTACTGCTCTCTACTCCACCAACGGTAGGTGTGCTGTACCCATTTGGAGGGTTGGAAGATGAAGGGGCGTGGGTCACCACCCTGACCATGGTGACCGAGGGCTGAGGGGTGTTTTGAAGCACATGGATTGGCTGCACTTGACTGCCGCCACCTGGAACTAAAGCGAAGGTTTTCCCAGGGCCTGAGTTAAAGACTGTCGGATGAGGAGGGGCGGCCATGATGACAGGCTGAGCGCTGACTGGAGAACCTGCGCAGACACACAGTTCCACCTGTTTGACGCTGTAATGCACAATAATCTTTTCAAGTCTGCGTCTTTAAACATGTTCTGTGTAGGTGGACCGGCGCTGGCGCTCACCTGGGGCGCTTTGGGAATACCTATACTCAGGCACAGACGCCAGTTTGTTCACCAGCTGTTCATGGTGGTCCTGAGGGGTAGGAGAGCCCTCTCTGCTGAGACACTCGGGAGTCTGCAGCCCGCTGGATGGAGGAGACAGAAGTCCCTGGTGGGTCGGGGACGCAGGGGCACTCCTGCACAACAACAAAGGCAACAAAGCACAACCAAATAAACTTCTCATCATGTCAGGTTCCTCAAATTGCAGGTACCTTTAGCTCAACCACGACCGCAAAACAACCAGACTTACTTTGTTCTGTCCGATCAATTGACAGCCGAGAGAGCAGAGAGAACGGACAAGGTGTTAACCAAACCACTGTGTGACACGGCAACACGCGAACAACGTCAAGGCGTACCTTGAAGACAGCGGTCCAAACGGTGTCCTGAAGCACGCCACCCCTCTTTGCCGTCGTTTCCTAAAGGCTTGCTCGACCAGCTTGCTTTCAGAAGCAGAATCGATGCGCCAGAAACTGCCTTTTCCAGGCTCATCCTGAGAACGGGCCACCTTCAGAAAGTAGCGGTTCAGAGACAGGTTGTGCCTGATCGAGTTCTGCAGGGAGAAGAAGACATCCCAACATCTTTGAGCCGATGCACCAGTTTGAGGTAAAAGTCACTTTAACTCGACATGTACACTAGGGGTGCAGGAAAAACTGATTCATTAAAGAATATAGATTATTAGTTCTGGCGGTTCTGAATAGTTTCTAAAAGCCTTTTAAGCGATTTAAAATGTGTTTTTAATGTTTTTCCCGCTCCTACTCCTGAGCGTACTGCATATCGTATTGCATGTCCACCCATCACTGTAGAATTGGGCTGTGTAGGCCACCGTACAACAAGCTAGTTAGCCAGCTCCCTTTATCTGAATGGAGCCTGCTAGCATGATTCAACCCGCTTCTTCAGTCTTTAAAAATCATTTCAGATCCTACAATGTTCCAGAGAAGACAGAGCTTGACAAGAGAACGATTGTTTGCAAGAAGAGTAAAATTAAATTGTGGTACAGCGTTTTGGAAATACAACAAAATGCACAGAAGATGAAAGAAAGCAGCCGACCAGCGAACAGCAACAAATTTCCAGGCTGCGAAGATTTCCCTCTCCATCTTCTGCACAAAGGATTCATGAGCAAACAGCTCAGTGGAAGGTGAGGGGTTTACGTTTGTTTTCAATACGTTGGACCCAACGTGCATTATTACTTCACGCAGCTTTTTTTTAGTGATAAACCTGCACCACAACTCCACCATGAAATAAAAAAAGTGGGAGAAGTTTTGATGCAGCTGCAGCTCAAAGGTAACTGTTATTTTCTCATATTATACTAAAACTTATAGACAAGTTATACAACAAACTTAATGTAATTTGTCTTTTAACAGGTTGGAGACCAGATGAGACACATCGACAGGAGCCAGTTCTAAATGATAAATTTTGATGGTTTATAAATTACAGTTCAGAAGAGTTTTGTGCAGGTTTGCACAGGTTTTGAAATTTAGTTAAAGATTTACCAAATATGACTCAATATGGTTAAGACTGTGAAGTCTGTATATTTCATATTAGGTTCAGTTTTGAAAATATAGCAAATGTTAGAGCAACATGGTTAAAAAAAACTGTGAAGTCTGTATTTTATTTTGAGTTAAAGGTTAATGCACTATGTTTGGCTGAAGTCTGTTTACTTTTGTATTTATATATTTTGAATTATTTGTCTGTGATGGACTGGAGACATGTCCAGGTGTCCCCCACCTCTCACACAGTGATGACTGGACATGGACACCAGTGACCCCCGAGACCCGAAGAGGAAGAAGTGGGTAAAGGTGATGGATGGATGAATTATTTGTTACTATTTTTTTTTGTTTGTTTGTTTGTTTATTGAAAAAAATTCAGGCAGACATTGTTGTTTAATATTTTCACCTTGTCAATTAAATAATTTTAACAAAATTTATGACCATCTCAATAGAAAAATTGTTTCTGAATCAGAATCATGAGACCAGACATGGAGATCTGCACCCCTAATGTACACCTCCTCCAGATAAAAGAAGAAGTGAACTCCTTTCAGACAGGAGGCCTGTACCTGCCAGCCCTTGTCTGCAGTGCGATAGTAGGGGTAGTGTTTGGTGATGTGGGCATAAATCCCACTGAGAGTCAGCTGTTTGTCTGGAGCTGAAGAGATGGCCTGGACTATCAGCTGGGCGTAAGAATAAGGTGGTTTGGATTCATCCTGGGGAAAAACAAAAGGACAATCATAAATAAACGTATGTCCTCAAACATCAAACTGTACGAGCAGCTCAATTGGATGAGCACTTTACCTTTGGGCTGTCCCCCCCCACTGGCTCCGCACGCTGCTCACTTCCTCCACCTCTCTGCTCAGCAAGATTTCGTCGTTGCTCAGAAACAGCCTTGGCAGCGCATTCAGCTGCTAACTGGAGGTCAGAGGTCACGTTGCGTCCATAGCGGTATCCAGATAACCCTGCCCCACGCGGACTGGCTGGACAGGAGTTAGGGACACTGCAGAAAAGGGGGGGGGGGTCTTAATTTGTGATTTAAGAGCACTTATCCGAAGCAATAATGCTACTTATAACAAAAACATCATTTAGGGGTGGGATCAACTGTGACATGTTTTATTTAAACAACATGTAAACTCAAAAAAAGTAAACCCTCTCAATCATCTATGACCCATGAGAACGGTGTAGGCCTGTCACAATAAACGATAACTCAATTCATCGCATGATAAAAGAAAATTACCAACCTCATTTTCATTTATTGGTTTTATCGTTTCTTCGTGTGTCTCTCTTTCTACTGAAGACACTGGATGACAAAAAGCTCAACTCCGATGCTCTTCACTGACCTCTTCCTTACTCTTTTCTCTTTGAAATCTGTTTGAATCATCCAAAATCACGTTTTTGGATCATTAATATCAGTTAAACTAAGCTAAGCTAACAGGCCGACCTCGGGGGAAAAAACATCAGTCTTGTCGAAGCTCCATAATTCACGATTGAAACTCGTGTCTTCGTGTAAAAAGTTGTTTTTCTCAGCAAAAAGAACCTGAGAACTTGTTTACCGATTTTTTTTTTTTAATTAAAAGCTTTGTGTGAAAAAT
>JARVLU010000437.1:20857151-20880627 GCA_031762415.1 Simpsonichthys santanae
GGGAGTGTACATTATGCTGGACTACCATTTATCATACTGCAGATAAATCACAGGAAAACCAAAACTATTAGTTTTTATTATTGAGCTGCAAAAGTGAAAAACATGCGGCACGTCAAAAACGAAACTTAAAAAAACAGTGGGGCAGTCACCTGCACTGCCCGCGGTGCTGCGCATTAGGTTTAGTTTTAGAGATATTTATGTTTATAGTTTTTTTTTATATAGGTTTAGAGATTCATATTTTTTGCTTTTTATTTGTGAAACAATGTCAGACGAAGCTGGTTGTGGTTCGGTCGATTGGACCCGGTGTTACACTATATTCTGTGACCTGCAACAGTGCATGCAACACCACCCCCTATAGTCACAATATACGGTGGTCACAGAATTTGGTGTAACACTGGTTTGCAATGCGCTCCAAACAGGAAGTTGATTCATTTTCTGCAGTCATGCGCCAACATGGAAGCGGTACCTCACTTATTTTTCAAGTAATCAAACTAAAAAGGAAGGAAGGTACGGTATTTCCAATTCCCCTCTTGCCTCTGCATCATATATAATAGGCTTGAAGCAATGCTGTCACTATACAGTATTGAGCAAATAGCGGCTGCGTAGTGCTCTGCCTGGGTTTTCCAAAAACGTGGCATCAATATGATATCGATGTGAAATTAAAAAACTCGATAGATGTCCTAGGAATCGATGTGTCGATTAATCGAGTAGTCTGTTAAAGCCCTGGACGCAGTGGTTAGAGACCGTGGGCCTGTGATCAGAAGATCGACAGTTCAAGCCCTGGTACCGACAACATCAAAAAATGTGGGTGGAAAAAGGTGAAACACCCACACCTGCCTCCACCCTCATTCGCCCCACTCTGGGTCCCTGAGCAAGGCCCTTAACCCCCACCATCTGCTCCCTAACAGGTCTCTCTTGAAAATGAGTTCTCGTGGCTCAATGAGACTAACCTGGATAAATAAAGGTTAAATGAAAATGAAATGAAAAAACATCAGAGAAGTGCCAACAGTATCAGTCCCTACAGCATCAACCATGTTGGTTTTTAGCTTTACATATGCACTTTTGACTTGTTTGGTTCATACTGCATGAGCTCTAGCATGGCAGCTTCAAAACTGGGATAATAATTAGCCAGAAGGAAGTCATATCCCAGTGGCCAACATCTGCTGCGGTGAGTGAAACCATCCTTGCAGTGGTTCAAAAATACTGTAGTGTTAGGTTCGAGGCATTTTCTTACATGTCTTGAGAATCTTTCTCACGGTCGCCGTCTCTGGCTCTGAGTTGAAGGAGGGATGGCATAGGTGGAGGTGGTGGGGGCACAGGAGATGGCAAAGGCTCTCGAGTTCCCAGCTGCCCTCCATTGTCTGACGGGCTTTTGGACAGAGGCCTGTATGTGTGTGTCCGAGGAGGCGGGTGGGCCATCGTGACGCTGGATGACAGGCTGTGGTCATCTGTTAGACAGAACGGGAGAGAGAGTGGAGCGAGAAGTGATACAGACAGTGGGCCAGAAAGGAGGAGGCGTATGGGTTAGAAAGAAGTGAATAATTGTTAATTTCTGCTAGAGCAGGGGAAAGTCTCACCACTGTTTATGAACGCATACGTTGCACTGTACGTGTCAGAATAGTCATCATCTGCAAAAGAAGGTTAAAAAAAAAACTAATTGAAAATAAAGGAAAAGTACTAAAGTAGTTTCTAAGGAGAATATATTTTTAAAGAATGTAGAATACCAAAAGCAAGTCTTGGAATGCATCAAGACCACTGCATGCCTTTAGTTTATATTAAGGCATAATTATAAGGTAGTCTCTCGATTTGAGTGTGTGTGTTATTTACTGTCATAAAGAAAGCCTGAGCTGTTTAGAACAAGCAAGCCTTGTGCTGACTGTGCATTTCTGTCCAGCCCACAAAATTAGAGTTGATTTCCCTGGACAGCTCTGTGTCCATTAGAGGTTTTTCTATTACTCCTCCGCTCAAGACTCTCTCACTCTCATCTAATGAGGTCTGGCTCTGAGGTCGTGTGAGTCCTTTGGTTTAACAAGAACTGACATGCACAGTTGTTCAGAGACGCACATATTTACAAACTGCATGCACACATGACCAGCTCCACTCAAACAGTCTGCTCAGCCAATCACAGAGTGTTGAGGCTTGTCAGTTTTGCAGAGAGGTTTGGTGATACTGTACCTGCTTTGTGGACTTTGTGAATCTGTTTGAACATCGTTTTGTACCAGTCTTTGGGTCTGTCCACTGTCTGTGGAAAAGAAAATAACCATTAATATTTGTGTACAGAAAAAATGATAAATTAACTTCAAACTTTGAGTCTGAAGGTGTAAAATCTTCCACTGTTTTATTAGTGAGGTGAGTTGAAACACTCCACTTTTTTAGTAATTCATGCTTTGCCTAGAAAGTCAAACCATGTTTGAACATGGAGAAATGATATGTTTATCCTAATAGGGAGAAATGATGTACTTGTTCTGGAAAACTATTTAATGATTTGTAAGGACTCAACTTCAAAGTTTAATGTGTTCAAAGTTTTTACAACATCAAAATACTCAGACAAATGTTGTGATTGGAACTTTTAGTATTTTCCCTGTGCATTAAATAAAACCTTTAAAATATATATCTGCTCATTAGAATTACATAATATGTTTTTGCCTATGAACAGAAAATATTTGTGCCTTGAAATGTACCTGCATGACTTAATTTTGACCTCAGTCTTTTGTGACTGTTATTCACAGAAAGAGTCAAACTCTGGTGGATGTGTAAGAAAAAAAAAAAAAGTACAGCTGTGAACTGACAGTTTTCTGTTCACATTAATCCCATGATAAGTGCAAACTATAAGGTCAAGAAAATACATTCTGCTACAGAAAAGCTTTCTTTCCTGGAACACAGCACAAGCTTTTAGTAATCAAGTGTCTAAAAGAGAGCATTACAAACAATGGCAATAACAAGTTAATCATTTACAATACAGTATTGGGCAATTTGAACGCAAGTGTGTATTGCGATGGTTTCACACATCAGAATCAATAGAGTTGGTTTTGCACTATGAAAAGAAAACATGTCAGCAGTGTTGTCACAAAACTAAAGCATGAAATCACATTCTTGTACCAGAAAACTTCTGGAGAAATGCTCGCCTTTGTGTAAACAGAATAGACCCAACAATCACTTTAAAAAAAGAGCTATAAAATGGCAGAGAGACTTAATCCTCTCTTTATTCAGTAGCACTGAACACTGGCTCTGTACTCTGATCAGAACAAGCAGTGAATGTGCAGAGCATTGGCACAGACCAGACAGGCCAATTACCACTTCATTCTCCACGGTTACCAAACTGAGTGGCCACAAAAATGTCTGTCTGCTCAAAACAAGTAGCACATGTGTTTTACCTCCTCTTTTTGTCATTCCACTACTTGTCTTTAATTCTATTGCTCATCTTTTTGTATTTAGCTCTTCTAGCTTCAACATTATTATTTAAAATAAAAACTTCTCTAGTTCAGTAGGGCTACCTTTAAAAGCTTCGGCTCAAGGGGCAGACCATTTAGTGAAGTGTTATTGCATAAAGAGCAGAGACAAGGGCACAGTAACACACTTTATCAAGCAGAGCGCAAACAAGCGAGCTTACCTTTATCCCCAACACAGAGCGGTGGATAAAAATGAGATACCAAAATAGTGACAGTAGAGAGGGAAAAAGCTTTTAATATGGGGTTAAAAGCTGCTGACAGCTGAAAGTAATCCCTCTCTCGTAAACATGATCATATATTAAGATGGCGCAAAAGACATTCAGGCTATGCTAAACAAAGAGCTCTGTTGGGAAGCTGATTAGTTTCATGTACATTTAACCTTACCGTGCGAATGGCAATAGGAATTCCTGATTCATCGACAGGGCCGATGCCTTCATAATGTGGGGCTTTGATAAGAGACACTTTCTTTTCTTCCTCCGAGAACCGAGCAATGGGCACAGTGCTCCTGCCGCTGCTGTGGCCTGAAACCACAGACTCTCTGGCAAACGACTCACTGCCCTCTAAAAATAAACAAACAAACAAACAAACAAAAAAAGATGATTTTTTTAAATTTGATTCTTTTTAGTTTTGTTTTGAAGTTAACATTTTTGACAGAGACAGGTGGTCCAGTCTTTTATTTATTTTACAAAAAATAAAAAAATAAACCCAAGGTTAGTTTTGTCTAAGTTCCATTTACTCATTAACTATGGATATAGCTAAAGTAAGTTTCTTTTGGCTGCTCCTTTCTTCAGGGTTTGCCACAGCGAGCAAACTTGCATGAAAGATTTTGCCCTTCCTCACGCAACCTTTGCTCGAACCCGCAGCCTTAAGATTACAAGACCACCAAGCTACTGCAGCCCCATGTATATACTGCATGTAGGTGTGATGAGAATACAGTATACTTCAAAAACATGACTGTAAAAAGGCAGTGGTTTTCAACTTAATAAACCAGGTCCTTCATCTCATTCTATTTGACCAACAAATAATTAAACTAATAAATCAAACACAATCTAATAAAGTAGCCGGTGTGCTTGCTCACAGCAGGAGGGGGATAAAGAGGGATAGGACACTGAAACACTGTAGCAAGAAAACTTGCTGCAAAGCCTTCTTGGATTCACTGGCTGTTTAGTTCAGTAGGATGTGAGTAAAAAACAGAGTTTGAGTCCAGGACTGATGTATAATACTTATTAGGCGCTTCAGAGGTTTTATATTCTGAAAATGTCCAGTCCTTCCAAATCCAGTCTGACAGTGAACTGTAAGGCTGTACATGTTTGGTAAAATGTGTGTAATTGTACCATTTGCAACTCTACGTGTAGTTGTGTTATGAATAGTTATAAAATCAGAATTGTGTAGGCATTTATGTGAATTATACCATCATACCAAAACACTTTATTTATAAAGCACTTAAAAACAGCAACAAGGTCAACCAAAGTGCTGTACAGTCAAACCAACAAGCAAAGGACACAGGATAAAAAAAACATATATCCACAGTGGTAAAGAGAAGAAAATAAATGGCTAGAATACTAAAAACACAGTGAAGTTAAAATCATCTCACACTGTATAAAAAGTCAGGGAATAAAAGTAAGTTTTTAAACAAGACTTAAAAACAGTGAGAGAGAGCTTGTCTGACATGCAGGGGTAACTTATTCCAGTTTTGGACCTGCAACAGAGAAAGCCCTGTCACCTCTGAGTTTAAAACAAGTGCCTGGAACCAATAAAACCATCTGGTCTGCTGACCTCAGAGAGCGCTGTGGGACATATGGCTGCAGCAGATCAGTGAGATAAGAGGGGTCAGAACTGTTCAGCGATTTAAAAACATACAGAAGGATGTTAAAATCAATTCAGAAGTGAAATGAGAACCAATGAAGGGAGGCCAGAACTGGATAAATGTGCTCTCTTTCGTTCTCATTTATATTTAATATAAAGTGCAATGATTGCTCCAGCATCATCAGCTGGTACTGTAATAAACCAAGTACAGTACTGTATTTAATAGAAACAAAATGACAAAAGAGCAGAGGCTCACCTGAACTCCTGCTCTGTCTCTGTAGCCCAGTATGAAGTGAGGCAGGGGGTGATGGATATGATGGTGGAGACAAGGGCCTCTGTGGATGGCTGGTGCTTCCATTTATGGCATGAGAGAGGACCTGGCCCTAGGAGTAACACCCAAGCCACAAGCAAGGGCAAAAATACCACAGATTTCAATAAATCGAACATCTAAATGATCTCACAGATCTAAAATTTTAAATATAAAAGGTTAATGTAAAAAAGAAATTAACAGTCACAGAGTGCTAAAAGATCAACTATTTAAAACAGTTCAATTTATCACCTAATTGGTTTTACAGCAATAGAAAACCATGTGCCCAAATGAAATTTGAAAAGATTTAAAGGAAGTGCTAAATTAGAAGTGTCTGTATAATAAAGAAATAGTTAGTAAGGCAATAGGGCACAAATTTAACTTTGTCAAAACAAATAAAGTTTAAAATGTTAACAGTAAACAAAGACAGTTCATTCACGTTCACAAAGAAATGATTAGAATTAGTTGACAAACACAAGACAGTAGACATGGTGTATCCAGAATGGGAGAGATTTTGAACCATTCCCTCCCTTTCAGTACGTCAGAGTAAGAAATTATTTACAAATACATTTTGAGGGCTTGAAGGTTAACACAAACAATTAATGGTGAGATAATTGAGGTAAGATAATATGACTGTCAACTACTTTGAAAAGAAAATGTTCCTAACAAAAAAAAAAAAAAAAAAAAAAATACTGGCTTGGATTATTGTTGAAATTTTGAGTAGATAAAACTGCAAGAGACCAACTCAAACTAACTGCATAAAAAATGTTGAGACATTTTAACGATGTGGTGTGGCTCTTGTGAGAAAATGATTTCTTGGTTGTGGAACCAATCCAATCAGCATCTTTGTAAGAAAGAATGTGTGTGTGGAAGCACAACACTCAGGGGATTTCTCACTTCATTACACTGATGGATGCTGTAGGTAACAAGGTTTGAAATAAACACTGACAATCCAATGTAACTATGACTGGGTACAATAGATTCAAACTTTACTGCTTTGTAAATGTCAGAGTAATTAAATATTATTTAAAAGGACAATCCAGTTTCGTTAACAGCTTCCTGTAACTGGAAACCCAACTTACACACATGCTATTTCATGCCATAAAGAACATATATGAAATTATTTGTTAAAATGTTATCAATCTAGATAAAGAGTATTTAAGGGTATTGGTATTAAAGAGTAATGGGTTTGTAACTAGTATCTTGTTAGCAGTGCTTAATTTGAGCCGGATCCTGCCAAACGAGATCCGAGAACTCTCATTTTGACAGGGTGCATTCTGGCAACTGTTTGCTCGGATCTGGCAACTCAAATCTCCGCTCCTAGAAACCACAAATCATAGCGCATTTTTATTTTATTTATTAAAAATACAACTAGGAGATGTTGCCTTTGGCCCTGTGGACCCAGTCTGTGGAGTGGATGTACCAGCCGCAGCATGTGCACCAGCTCGCGCACACGCTCCAGTCCAGCAGAGACAAGGATGGCATGTCCCGCAAGGATTAAGTGTCTTCATCCAACACCTTCAGTGGCGTGCCCTGTGGACAGTGCACATTACGCACAACAGCGTCTCCAGATAGCTCTACAGAGCACGCACAACTGATGTGTCGGAACTCCCGCATACATTTCAGACATAATAAATTTAATAAAAGCTTACAGTAAAAAAGAAATAATACGAGAGAGATGTTTATATATTATTCATGTTACATCAGGTTTCAAAACAACAGTGTTAATTTGTAAAAAAATTACAGTGATCAAAATGTCAAAAAGACAGTCAAATTTACTTTTATAATTTATCCCTTCGCCGCCGGCTATCTGCGTTCCGGCATCAGTCGGTTTAAAATTTAAGCCCTGCTTGTTAGGCATTTACATGTTGCTTTGCAAACTGATCCGCAAATTGGAGGATTTGTTGGCAGTATGGATCAGATCTCGGGGAATACTCTCAAGCCCAAACCAGCGGTGTGCCCACTTAATTTGGACATTTCGGGATCTCCATGAGGACCAGCAAAGACTCAAAGCAGACATAAATCAGTAAAGTTCTGCCTGTCCCCAAAACAAATTATCTGAATTTGGCTCCCCGGCTGGCGTTGACAGGCCACCTTATCACAAATTCACCTGGAGGCCCTGTAAATCACTGCTCTGCCCCCCTCCCCTCCCACCAAGGAAGTCTGTGGACCTGGAGGGACTCGGCTGAATAAACATTGTGTCATCATTTCAGGACTCTTGGATTCTCTCTGGTTGTCCTTGGTCAACCTCAGCACCCTTGAGAGTTCCCTCTCACCAGAGGGAACTGGCTGATTATACCATTCTTATCAGAACTCCTACAGTGCCTCTGGAATGTCCCTGGTCATGCTCACCTCCCTTGTCATCTATCCTCCCCTGCGGAATGTCTGCATCACTACGTGCTTGTGTGCGGGGTGTTTTTTTTTTTCAATTTCGGGCTATCTTTCCTCGGTCAAGGAATGAGTCTGTTAGGAATTGCTTTGCCTCCAAATCCGATACATATTGTCACTTCCATTCCTTTGTTGTCTGTCTAAACAGGTCTCACTTGTAAAAGAGTACATATTTGAGGCTCGCTGTGATTTATCTGTATAAATAAAGGTTGAATGAATGAATGAATGTTGAATTAAAAACATGCAGCCATTAGGTTCTAATAGGTCATTTTATCAACAAATACATTTTTCAACAGTTACTAACCATTTTGCTTGTACCTTGTGAATAAATACACCATTAATGAAAACCTAGCCTTACAAATGTAAATAAAGTAGCCTACGAAGAGGGTTGTGTAGGTCATTGTTGGGTGGAGATGATCACTATAGTTAGCAAAATGGCTGTGCCAAGCAGTTAGTTTCTGTGTAAACCTGCCAGTTCTGTCTGCTGTGATGGTGATTATGTATTTTTAAGATGTAATGGGAGCTAAGCAGAAAGCACAATCGAAATAGATCTGGAGCCCTGAGACCAGTGCTCTGCAGTAAAATCTCAGGATCTTGAGCAGCTCACTCACTTTTCTTCTGACTACTTAAAGGGTTTCATTGTGCTTTTAAAAGACAGTATCTGCATTCAATTTATCATTTGTGACTGTACTGACCAGACCCATCCAATTTTTGTTATGCCTGTTTCTTCCCTTGTAGAGTTAATAAATACTTTTTAATGGTATTTCGAGTATTTTTGACAGATGAGCTGGGTTGTGACACCGGCATCACAGCATGTAAGCATTCCAGTCTGATGTTTATAAATGCCCCACATAGGGTATGAGTGTATGCATTTTCCATCTCCAAGGATTTAGATTTCTTTCCCTTTAATAAACTGAGTGATTAGAGAAAGAAAGAAAGAAAAGTCAAAAGAGACAAACTAAAGACACATAAAGAAGCTGACAAAGACAAAGCTCTATTGAATACAAACATATAAACAATACAGAAACAAAGTGCTCAGGTTTTGCATCTTAGATGATGGTTAGTTAAAGAAAAAAAAGTGTTTGATTTAGCAATTAAAATGAGTAGGGGGAGAGTGGGAATCATTTTTTTAATGTATGATGTGTGTTAAAGAGGTGGCTTGTTCAGATAATTACATTAGTGACAGTGGCTGCTGCGGCAGTGGAGCCCACAGAGGTTGTTAGCGCATCATCAGGCCCAGTAGTGGATGTGTAGGCAGAGGCATGGCTGAGAGTGGGCGATGGCGTGGGTGAAGCGTTGGGTGAGTCCAGGCTACAGATCTGCAGCTCATCCAGCAGACCTATTGTAGACGACGAGTAGTGGCTGAGTGCCGACACCGTCACAGGTGATGCTGCGGGTGACACACAGCCAGCGATGCTCATGCTGCTGACCGTGGTGAGGCTTGGACTGCTGATTGCACCAGCTTTGAAAATGACGCCACTAGGAACATACGGGGTGGGCGACAGAGCCTTGGGCATTAGGCTTGACAGGTAGTCGAGTGATTCAGAGCTCTGGCAGCGATAGGGGGAGTGCCGTGCTGAGGGGTCAGGGGAAGGAGGTCCCTGGTGTTGGAGTAAGAAGGAATTGATAGGAGAGGGAGGAGAGGAGGCGAATGCTTAGTTATATCAAAAATTAGCCACACGGTCAAAAGGGATGTGTGAAAACAACATGGAAGCTTGGCAGATGGTGAACTCAAACTGTTACATATGGCTGCAGCATCAGAAACAAACAATGCTGTAAATCAAAGAACCTCCGTTAGTCCAGTCTCGGTGCTAATCAGCAAAATGATCGTTTTACAAGAACTCTGACATATAGTACATAAAATATTTGGTTATCATACATAAAGTACATATTCACACAAATACAAAGATTGCAGTTGCAGATGGAAGCATCAAGACTGACAAACTAAAGGGTAACAGACATTTGTAGCAGCCAACATGCATTAAAAACAGATGCATATGTTTAAAGAATGTCAGCATTAGACTGTCAGGAGACAAAAAGCACTTATCAGCTTTG
The DNA here is from genome assembly GCA_031762415.1 of Simpsonichthys santanae. Lineage (NCBI taxonomy): Eukaryota > Metazoa > Chordata > Actinopteri > Cyprinodontiformes > Rivulidae > Simpsonichthys > Simpsonichthys santanae. Next base: position 20,867,157 of record JARVLU010000437.1, read on the forward strand.
CTCTAAATTTAGCACAGCACATCAATAGTTCCTCATGTATGTATATGTATGAGTATGCATGTATATTTATATGTACATATGTATTTGAATGTAGTACTCCCTACCACCTTGTGCATGTGCATATAGTCCTTTTCCCAAATTTGCGTATTCTGCTTCTTTTTTGATTGTTTCATACCTGTATTTTTTATGTATAGTTAGAACAAGCTACTGGATGCTTTGAATTCCCCTCCTGGGGATTAATAAAGTATCTATCTGTCTATGTTTTCATACCAAATGATGTGCAGCAACTCATGCGTTAACCCTTTAGTCTCCCCCTTGATGTTTCCAAAATACCAACTTGTAGTGTACAGCAATGACTTTCTTGTTACGTTACACAGTCAGTTATGTACCAACAGTTCTGCAGGTGATGGTCTTGGTGGAGTTGCAGGAGGAAGCTTTGACATCTCCACCTGGGATGGAACTGAAGTTGGGGTCTGATCTGGGATCTTGACTTCCACTCTTGGGTTTGACATGAACGATGCTGGTTTTTCCAGATTCTCTTTGCCCAAGTGAACAGTAAACGAAGCAGTCTGTGATGGGGGTTGCGAAGGGATTGGAGCTTCTGGTGGAGATGAGGAAGTTTGTGGAGGGGAAAATACAGTCTGCATCTCAGAATGTGTGCTGACTTCAAAGTTATGATGAGAAGGGGGGTCAGGGATAGTGACAGGTGTTAGTTCAAGGGAAGAAACTTTACGTTCTTGACTATTAGCAGTGGCAGATGAATTGAAGTTGCTCAAATCATTTGGAACGGTGGACTCATCAACCTGTTGGACTGACTTTGCACTCGATTTAAAGAAAGCACAAGAAGACATGCTGCTAACTGTGTAGGACTCTTTCAAAACTGCTTTGTCATTCTTGGTGAACGTTAATGTTCCAGGACTCAGGTCATTAGCCAGACTAATGATGGAGCTGTAATCTGGTGGTTTGGTGCCAGTGGGCAAAAAGTGAAAGCTTTCTCTCCTGGGGGGTGGCAGAGGTAAGGGACTGACAACCTTGTTAGCCAATCAGAGGCAGCAGCCAATGTAAGTTCAAACAACAACAAAAGAAACAAGAAAAATAATCAGCGGCAAGTTTGACATTCTGTTGTTTCAAGTACGTGCCTAACAGTTCAAAGTGGTTTCCTGTTTATCTATTAAATGCCATTAGAAATAACTTTTTCCCCACAGAGAATTTTACCAAGCAGTAAGATCAAATACAGTAAAATGATTCCCGATTGAAAATCTTGGCAATAAATCAGATCATATAATAAATATCAATCTTTGTTGGAGATATTTCACCTGCGTGGGTGACTTTTTGTCTTGCAGATTGGGTCTGACACTTCGAAAGCCTTTGGCGGCAAGAGATGAGCTGTTGGCATCTCCATTTTTAAGACCATCGTTTGCGCTGCGAGACCGCCAGGAATCTGAAGACAAGATAAGAACTTTACTGATCCCGCAGGGAATTATTGATCTGAAGATAAATGTAGTAATGCCAACATCATATTTTACACTGTTCTTTTGTTCAGGTTTTCAGTCTTGTTTCTTTCTTACCTAGGTCTGATGAGTGAGACTCAGTTCCTGTCAAAAAAGAAACAAACAAAAAAAGTTAAAATCTAAATTTGAGGTTACCTCCATTTGTCTGACAAATTTCAAAAGCATTTCTGCACATAAAAATAAAACTTTTCACAATCATAAATGAGAGGAAGACGCTGGCAAAAACAAAGGTTGATGAGAGCACACACACACAAAGTAGATTTAAGGTAATATTCACACATGCTGAAAAATACATTTTTTGTAAAAATATGCAGAAATTTTAGTTTTCCTGTTAGCTTTGAAGATTTTCTTTCATTTGGTGCATAGATTACAACTTTATTTACATTTTTTTCATAGAAAAATTAACATTTATGTTTACAACAAATAAAGTGATAGTTTTTTTTTGTCTGTACTTTTTTAGTTGAACAAATACTTCTGTTCAATCACTTAAAAATATTTGAAGATTTTGAGTGACAAAGGAAAATAATTCTGTAACCTTTTTAAAAATTAAATTGATTAACCTTTATTTAATTTTGCAAATCTCATTGAGATCACATCTTTTTTTCAAGAGAAGCCTGGGCCTGAAGACAGCCTGAACAGTTTTTTTTATTTTTTTTTATTTATTTACATTTTATTTATTTTTTTTACTGTGGGTGGGAATCAAAATACCTGGAGAAGACCCACACAAACATGTGGAGAACATGCAAGCTCTGCACAGAAACACCCAGGCTACAACCAGAGCTTGAACCCAGGACCATCTTGCTGTGACAATGTCGCTACCAACTAATACATCATACTACCAGGTGTTACATTAATGGAAATGTGTTTTTTTTTAACGGCAAACATTTTTTTTAAATTAACTCAAAGTCAAAACTTGAAATCAACCAAAACTTTGTAAATATTGTATATTATATTCTAGAAGGAGAAATCACATCCATCCAAAACCAGAATCAGTGGGTCAGTTTAACAAAAATCGTACAATAGAACTTGCTCAAATTTGTAACAGGTAGAGCCCGACCAATATGGAAATTATGGCTATCGCTGATGCCAATATTGTGTGGGAAGGTTAATGCTGATAACCAATAAAATGGCTGGAAATTCTTTAGCTTTGTCCACCTCAAGAATCTTAGTACAGTAAACAGCTTCTTTAAAACTTATTTTAATAGTTGGAAGTCTTGAAACAGTCTTGAAACAGTCTTCCTAACGTGCGTTCACATTTTCTATCCGCCAATATTCATTATAAAGTTTTCAAGCGTGTTACAAAAAAGAAATTAAACAAAAAAATTCCCTTCCCTGTTCATTGTTTAAACAGTCACAATTGGTGAAGGCCTAATTAGCATCGACTGCAAAGGTTTTTTTCTTCTTTTTTCTTTGCAGAGAAGTTGATTTCAAACAAACATTGCATTTTATTGAGGACGACAGATAATGTTACCAACACTAATATTTTACCTCTACATTAGCTTTATGGTTCTGGATAAAGATTTACAAGGCAATAGCCTATGTGCTATGTTATCTAAACATTAGCTTGCATTGTTGGTTTATTTTACAGATCAGTTACAATAAACTTACTGTTCAGCAAAATACACTACACAGTAATGCTCCCTGCTTCGGCTGTGCTGAATGTGAAAGTTAAAACGAATGACCATGACTTGAAAGTAGTTTGTAACTTTGCATCTGCCCTCGGCTGGATAGATTATACACAAAGAAGGACCCGGCCTGTTCCCAGTGGCCTAATGGGACAATTATCACAGACACTGATATGTCCTATTAGTCACCTGTATCGGTCTAAAATATCAGCCGTACCGACGCATCAGTCGGGCTCTAGTACTACGTGCATTTAGGTTTTTGTTAATTGTTTTTAAACAAATAAAATCAAATTAATGAGCTGCCTTTCATTTGAATTTCTTTAACATTAAAAGTGATTATTTCCTTTTAGTCCTGCTCATTGTGAACAGCCCTCAAAACCCTCCAAGTTTCTTAATGTATTCAAGTGTTCCAGTTCAAACAATGGTTCCTTGTAATTTAATTACACAGTAGCAACTACTACATCTGAAAAAAACATCATTTGTGGTTGAATGTTTATGAGTTGCTGTTGGATTAAACTTGAAGGTTTATGTACTGTTTCAACTCATGCTGAAGATCTAATTATAATGATAATGAACCACTGTGACAGTATAGTCCGATCCTGGGCTTCATACACAGATTTACTAGAGCAGAATAATTTCTACCTAAAACTATTCACTTCTTGTTTCCTAATCATTCTTGCTACTTTTCTTATCTTTTTTTTTCCTTCAGATTTTAAACACAGTCAGTGCAACAATATTAAATAAAATAAACTGAGATAGATGCAAATACTGTAGTTATTTTATACTTTAAATTAAAAAAAAAAAGATTTTACTGTGGCTTTGTTTGCGAGAAGAAATAACATAAATCAAGAGCGGCGTGTCATTTCTCAATAGAAATTCATATGATTTAAAAAAGAACAACATATAAAGCTGTTTGTGAGCAGAGTATACAAGCTCCTAAAAAGAAAGATCATATCTACAAGTGGTTAGTAAAGTACAATTTATTGCTAATATAAGAAGTAAAAGCAAAAATCTGAGAGGAAAACCTGCAGAAAAGGAAATTAAATAATAAAGAAAATGATTTTTAAAAAGCCTATGCATTCCAAACAATGTTTAAGCATACTGAAAAAGTCCCAGCCTTTTTAGAAGTAGATGAAATAAATTAAACACGAAATGGTCATGATCAAGGCACTTTCCTAAAGTCTTACCTTATATTCTTCCCTAAAAATTGCCTCAGCAATGCTTAAAGCTCAGCTGTGTTTTGATTTCCAATAACCAGTTTATATGCCAACAGCTAATAATCTGTTTGTGAGTGTTAGTACCTGTGGCTAGATTTGGTGAACTCTGTACCCTCTTCATGGCAGAGAGTGTGAGTGACAAGGCCACACTTTTGCGAACACATCCTCCGCTATCTGAGGAATCCCAGCCAGGTGGTGACCATTGAGGCCAAAGCAGAAGCACACATGCACATGCACATAAACAATAATACAAACACACAAACATGTCCAGCCAGGAAAAAAATGCAGTTATAGGCAAAGCACATGCATTTATCTGCCTAGTTTTCATTGCAGCACTGTTATTTTATTATTATAACCATCAAATAAATAAGTTTTTGAAATTAAATAATTACATGTTATTAGATATAATTAAAGTTTCAAGTCAGAAAATGAATTCAGAATTTTTTCTGTTTAATTTGAGCTACTTCATATGATTTTAAATTAGGTTTTATTAATTTAATTCCTCTCATTTTAATAAATACTGTATTAACGTATAAACAAACAATAAAATTATGAAAAATAATATCCGGAATGGAGAAATGAAAGTGAGAACGTCCTAAACTGGGTTTCTGTTTGATACAAGCTGACACATTTTGAAATATGTTTGAGATCTTGTTAATGAATGAACTACAGTTAAACAAATTTACTCAAATAAAACATGTCCTTAAAAATTTATATAAAAAAGCAGAATATACAGTGTATAAACTTGTACCAAAGTAGCTGAAAATTTTCTATTTGAATACCGAAGAATGTTGCCAATTTCTAATAAAAACCAGTCAATTGTGATCTTGATCATCTCAGCTTCAGTTCAACTTGACAAATTTTAGATAGTTTTGGAAGTTAAAAAAGTGTTAAGGTACAGGCTGATAATTATTAAAGTGTTTCCTTTTTTTTCTTTCATTCTTGTATTATTTCTCAATATAATCAAACTTATGACCAGATGACTGTGGCCCAAAGTTTTCTTTTCAAAATGTTCCAATCAAAACCAGTAGACATCAACAACTGTTTTCTTGTGAACATACCTGTATTCATAGTGAAGAGCACTTTTTACTGATCTACAACAGGGGGGTTCAGTTTCCTGCAAAAAAAGCAAAAACAAAACAAAGTACCGGTAGGTAAGTGAAAGATTTGCACTATTTAAATTTTTAAAGTGCAAACATATTCACTCTTTGCAGGAATATATTGAACGTGACTTGTGATTTTCTTGAGGGCAATCCAGAAAATGAGCTGGCCAGTTTTCAGGTCAAAATACCAAGTTGGTAAGCCAGGGAGATTGATAAACGCAAGGTCTCCCTCAAAACACTCAAGTCAACTGCTTCGATTGAAGCTGTTAGTCATGCTCAGAATTAGAAACAATGGTTTAATAACACACCAAATAATAGACAAACACATCTCTGTGTTTAACTTGCTGATTATTTAGAATATTCTTCTTTATATTTCTGTAAGACAACTTAAAAACAATCTATCACTTCAGTGCACACAGTATACATTCATCCATTATTTTTTACCCACTTCTTCCTTTTAGAGTCATGGGGGTCACTGGTGCATTGTGCAAGAGGTGGGGGACACCCTGGACATGTCGCAAGTCCATCACAGGGACACATAGGGACAAACAAGATAAACAACCATTCACACTCTCACTCACACCTAAAGACAATTTAGAGTTATACCATTCAGTCTAACATGCATGTTTTTGGTCGTTGAGGAAACCGGAGTACCCGGAGGAAACCCACACATGCCCCGAACAAACATGCAAACTCCACCTAGAATGGCCCCCCGGCCGGGATTTGTTCCAACAGCCTTTTTGCCAAGAGGTGGCAGCTCTATCAACTAAGCCACCGTTCCGCCTCACAGAATACCAATCATTTAAGAACAAAAATCGTATTTTAGTAAAATTGTGTAGCCTAAAAATGATAGACAATGTGACTTGAGAATAATACTAGATTGTTTTAAGTAATGCATGCGATTCAGCACAGTTCATGTATTTAAAGTAGGGATGCACAATATTATTGGTATCAGCCGATATTAATGTTAAATTTAAATATCAGACATCGGCCATTCCGTCAAATAACTCATCAGTATAAAAGGTGCTGTTTTAGCAATGCATCACTGCAGTTTGCAGATAACCAAAATACTAAAATGTAGTGCATGTTACTTGGCTTTTTTTTTTTTTTTTGCCTGTTTTTTGACCTGTTTGAACTTCCCATGCTCTGTTGCACAATTTTTGTAGCAAATAAGCTTAAATAAGAAGGCTATGCTTTGACAAAGGAAAGAAGTTAAATATATTTTTTGCACTTTTGATTTTATTTGCACATAGTATAAATCATAGAGATTTGAATTGATTGTCAAGATTGTATACCCACATATTGGGCTTCTGTTTTAAATTAATGTTTAATTTACAAAGAAAGAAACTGTCATGTATATCTATTAATGTACTTTTCACTTGTCTCTTGTGAACAGGTGCAGTTTAGATTTGTGACAATGTACAGATTTGCATTGTTCAAGTGTTGTCATGTTAGAGAGAGTAAATGGCATTAATAAATTTGACATTAAATATAATCCAAGTTGAAGTGTTGCATCATTTTCAGCCACTTTTTGGCATCTGCGTTTGGTAGCAGGCCAAACTGACAAAGAACATGGAGAATAATGTAGTATTTTAATTCCACAGCAGAGAAAGATATGTAGTCTCTTTAAGTAGGTCTAGAAAAAAAAAATTGTGATTGGTATCGGTTATCAGTCAAACAGATTTTAACATTGACATTTTGGATATCGTCCAAAAATCCAATATCATGCATCTCTAATTTAAAGTGTAAAAGTTGAAATTTTCTGCAAAGAGTGAATGTGATATCTACATAATTTGAGGTACAGTAAATACACATGCAGTGTGCTGACATTAAGCAATGACTGTGAGATGGTAAAAATTTACCTTCGATTACAGCTTTTATTTCTCTTAAAAGATGTATAGGCAGAAAGACTTGATGGTAAAAATTCATTTGAAACAGAATGAATAAAGTCATCCACTGCACTTCTTCTATGCAAATATGAAGAAAGAAAGAAAAAAAGGTTTGTCAGCAGAAACCTTAACCAGTATAAACAATGAAAGGCTAAATGGATAAAACAAAAATGCAGTTTAACAGCTGTTCAGTCATTTATAGTTGTAATGTTTTTATTTATCCAACTCAGTTAATGCTTCTCACATAAAAGACATTGAATCTAAATGAACATATTTTCCTGATCATGTTCTAAAAGAGGTTTATCATAATATCATTCAGGTGGAAATCGAAGTACACAGACCTTATAGCAAACTCAGCACAAAAATAACCTCAATGGCATCAATACATGACATGTTCATTTAACCATACCCATGCTCAATGCTTGTGTCTTGCTATATGACGCCCTTTTCTTCGAACTGTAGTTATAAATTATTTAAATGTATGGTGCAAACATCAAAAGCTAAAGGCAAACAACAGTGATGCATTGCTTGCTGAGTATACATAGTGTCATCATGGGACTTGGGGCTTAAGATACAACACGTAACAAGCTATCACTGCTGCCACAGGGCTCATGCGGGTCTGGTATGAAAATAACCATGACACATTGCTGACATTGTCAAACACACACATACACACAGAGAAACCCACTGTGAAGCTAAGTGTCAGTTTATTTGGCACAAGAAGTTTTCATCTACTCTAAACATTATTAATAAGAAAGATGGCATTTCATGTTTTCCAAATAGTGTAAACAAGACTGTCACCCATAAAGACTAAAAAGCTTTTAAATCAATATAACCTGGTGAGGTTACCTTTAAAACTTGCATGTTTTAGTACTTTTCAGTTTTTGCATAAAAAATAAGGAATATGTTCACAAATTTCAACTGTATGATGTTACTCTACAAATGTACTTCATATCATACAAGCACACACTGCAAGTATTTTCCATTCAACATAAATTCAAAAAAACTATGGATGACTGAGAATCTTTACCAGCATATTCAACATAAAGATAACATGATGATGACAGTACATCTTTAGTACATATACCATACCAAAGAATGACATGTACATCCAGACATTTACAGTAATTCAACACAATACCACCCCAGGGCCTGATTGTGCTTTGACAAGTGAAGTCTTGATGATTATGGCTATCACTGGTGCTTTCTTTGGAAAAGGTATGCAACCATGTGATATTCTAGCATGCATGGACTGTGTCAGTATTCTGCTCAAGAGATGAGTGCATGGCATGAGACAAACTGTGTAACATCATCATTTATATGACCTCAACTTTACAGGCTTAAATCAAGTCCTATAAAAAGGTCAAAAATCGTGATATGAACTAGACACAAATCAGATCTATTCTTACAGCACAAATATATTAATATTATAATTATGTACACAGTTGTAAAGTTACTTTGTTAAAAAAAAATGTGTCAGCAGTGGAATACAAAAAAAAAAAAAAAGAAACAGGAAACAAGTTTATATGCTAATCCATTTGCATTCAATTTTCTGGATAAATACTTGTGAAAACACAATGTAGACTCATTCAGACACAATATTAGCAAATAGGCTGGGTGAATCTTCAAAAAGTTTATAAATTATTGTATTTACAGAGTGACAGCTGAAAAATGACCAGAAATATTAGGGCTGCAGTGTAAAAATGGCCATGGCTTTTGTTTATTTTTAAGATATGTGTAATATTTCCCATTTATTTTGTATTACAGTGAAATTATATGATATGTTTTATGTAACAAACACACTAACGTTTCCATTATTTATTATATTACAAGCTGTTTGTAATCCCATAAACTGGTATAAACAGCATACAGTAGATGTCACTCACAGAAAGGTCACAAAAGCAGTAACAAGTGCATATTTTGCTGTTTGATATCATTTTGAGACTGTTTTCATGCTGACATGATACCTGTCCAGGCTGTAGTTAACATTATCTAGTCTTGGTTTAGTCATAGCTTAAAACGTGCACACATGTTAGAATTTTAAATCATTCATTCAGACTGTGGAAAAAAAAATTGTTTTCAAAGTTTTGCTGACAATTCAAAGCTGGTGAAGTTCCATTCACTTGATTGAGGAGTCAAATTTACAATGTGTGGACAACATTTCAACCCTCTGAGGTAGTGCTGCCTCAAGGTGAACAAATACGTGCCACTGGAGTTTAGGTCACACTGTAGTTTGCAGATAACCACTACTGTATACATATTTTCTTTGCAATGGTTCAAATGTAAATGACACAAACTCCTTTACTTTGGAAAATAAGGCATTGAAAGTTGTGCTTATATTTTCACTAGAAAAATGTTACAGCCTTATGCTTTGGACAAGTCATGACAATCATCTTTCAGCTTTTTCCTCTTCGTGGGTCTCCACAGAGAGATGATCATCCTCCTCCATCTCACTCTGTCCTCTGCATACTCTGTCCTAACTCCAACTACCTCCATGTCCTCTCTAACTGCATCCATATATCTCTTCTATATTTTTCCTGGCAGCTGTATTTCTAACATCCTTCTACCAATATACCCACTGTCCCTCCTGTTTGTAATCACATGCACAGCATTTATAAAATTCAGATGTTTCAAGTAGCATTTCCAGGGCCAAACACTTGATTAATGGTAAATTAATATACAGTACACTGTTCTACTCTAATTTTTATGTACTTGATGGTTTCCAGACATGTTTATTACTCAGGAGAAAACTGCATGATGTCAGGGTTAACAGGATACCCAATGTCTGTAAAAACCTTCTCAACGTTTCACCCTCATCCAATCTATCCTCATAAATCCATTTTTAAAACACAAACTGCACACACATACACCCCACACACACATTCATGTGATTTCAGCTGCCTTAAATTTGCTTCCTTGACACTTTAACTTAAGCCTATCCCTTATGCTCCGACAAATCTTCACTTCACATCTGAGTCAGGTCCTCTGGATGAGTTGTTCTGTGTTGAAACATTTCATCTTCTTCAGTCTGACTGAAAAAGTATTTTGGATAAAAAAAGACAAACCTTGATAGATTTATCTACCTGGATTATTGTGCATGAAACAGAACATTCACATTTAGCAATTTATGTTTTGTATAATTTGTTTTCACCCCAAAATGAAGGCCCACAATGTGACTATATGACCAGATTTATATGTGGGTCCTCACAACATGGGTAACACCCGCCCACATGCAGTCACACAGACACACTCAGGAGTAAATCATGGGCCTGGCGTCACAAGCTGTCTACATTCAAATGATGGTCAGATTATAGGAAGCATCATGTTTCTTTGGGACAGCTCAGCGGCGACACAGCAGCTGTGACCATGGTGTAATGTTGTGGCAAGTCACTAGAAGAAGCTGCCCCAGGCTGTAAAGCTCTGCTCGTGTGTCCAGATCGACTGAAAGCATTTCAATAAACATTTTGCAGCCCTATCCAAAGTTGTTTGTAGATGATTCTTGCAAAGCAAGTGTTTACTCTTGTATTTCAATACGACAGGATTAATATTTTCATTAATATTCCTTTAATACTTGCCCAAATTATAATTTATTGTACTGCACTAAGTCCAATTATAAAACACTAAAGTGTAATGTCCAGTGATAATAAGCATTAGTGCACTGGTTTCCTTAGAGTTGTTTCGATTCTAGTCCTAAATTTGTAGCCCAGAGTATTTGGGAAAGTGGGTTTTATTTGGAGTAATTTTATTTTCTTATTTTGCCGTTGTTTATCTGCTGTCTGCAATTTAGGCACTGGGGGGTCACTCTGGAGGCTAGCGGGTATATAATTACTGTCTGTAATAGCTGTGAGACTGCAAAGACACAAGACAGAAGAAATCTGTGATGTCCAACATCAAGTCTCATTAATCTGTTGAGTAAACCACTGAGACCTGCTTTTATCAAGTAAGACGTTGTAGTCACCATGGTAGGCTATTAAATCATGTCAGTATTAGAAGCAATAAATAAGCTGAGCGCCCCGCCACAAAATACCCTCTGAACTCTAAGAATTTTAAGTTTGTTGATTATAACAACTCTTTTGATTTGACAAGTACCGGTATACAGTAGTCAAATATTTGCAGTGAGGACGTTAAAACAGTCAAAAACACAGTTGTGCTTGTGTGCAGTTTAATCCTTTTCATTCATTTACTGAAATAAAACCAGATCAAAACCCAAAAAGTTGGACCACAAGGAATTAGGGTAAAATCTTTGATTAAAAAATATATTAACAAAATAAATAAATAAATAAATAAATAAAGTACAACTTGGCTGACAAAGACTTATTCGGTTAAGATTCTGCGACGGGAAATGACAAACAAAAACACAACTTGGCACGCACTTAAAAATCTGTGGTCAGGATGTCATTAGTCACTGTAGACTGCTTTGGTATAGCCAAAACAAATAGAAAACAATGCAGCTGATCTTTAATCTTAGCTCTGAAATGTTTTTTACATCCTGTGTCCTGCTAAACAGAAAAGGCCACATTGACAACAACTGAATTTCAACATGAAAATGACTAATAAATGAGAGTGCACATGTTAGAAGTTAAACTTCTCTGTGGGAAAACTATTTTGTGAATAAAAGATAGAAAAAAGAGCTAAGAAAAACATTACCACAATGGTGTAATACTTTTTGAAATACTACATATACCTGTATTCATTTTAGATATTCTTGTTACACAATCCAGTAACTGACTGTGGGTTTTCACATCCTCCTCCATCTCACTTTGTCCCCATGTCCCATGTCCTCATCCAACTACCTTCATGTCCTCTCGAATTGCATCCATGTATCACTTCATCAATAAATACAACCCTCCTAAATGCTAAAAATAGATTCAAATGTCTTCTAATTAACTAATGATATGTAACAACAGTATAACTCATGTGTTGTACATGTGTATGTGTTTAGATTGAAGTCAGTAGTAAACAGAGGAGTCCTGGGTGATAATGCCCTCAAGAATCATGACCCAGGATTGGTCACTCAGAGATTGAGATACTTATAAGATGTCACCAGATTAAACTTCTTAGAAAATCTATTTAAGGACCTAAAAGATTTCGAAGTCATCACACGAACATGTTCTAGTTGGTTTTCTGTATAGAAATGTTTGTCAGCTTAAAAACATTTACAGAAAAAATGGACATATTCCAGTTGAACTTCTATGTTTTTAACACATTATCTGCAGTAATGACCCACAGAGAACATTACAAGCATACCAGGACTTGGGAATTTGCCTGGAAAAAAAAAAAAAGTACAAATCAATGTGAAAGCTCGAACTACTAAAATTGGTGAGAACACATTCCTTTCCAACAGGGAGTCTCTGGAGGTTTGACATAAATCTCAGTGGGAAAATGTCCAAGCTGACCAAACTGACAGGGAAAAGCAACACGTCCAAAAAAGGCAGAATTTAGATTAGCCTTTTTATTTGCTGAACTAGAGCCAAGTTTAGTGGTGCATTTTTGTGATCAAATGTGGGGAGTAAAGGGTTATGATGAGAACAAAACTGGAAGCTTAAGAATGGAAAAATTGTGTTTACATAAAATTCAATAAATTTTATTGAAAAGAGGTAATTAAATACATTAACTAAATGAGTAAATATGTTAATAGTTCTGAGAATAAATGGAATAGTTAGATTAATATGCTTCTGAAGCATTTTGAAACATTTAAGAATACGCATGTTGTCGACATTTAAAAAAAAAAGGGCAAGAGAGTAAATTCTGTAAGATCAGGTTCTTTTCTACGTTTTGTTTTACGGTCTTAGTATCTTAACAAGCTGACTCAAAGTAAACTATGCAATAATTTCCTCTAATTTTCACTACAAGGTATAGTTTCAACACAAGAAAAGCACAAATCAAATGGCAAATTTATTTGAGAATGTGTCATTACTGTTAATTTAGTTATCTCTTTTTTTTTGTTTTTTTGGCGGGGGGTTGGACATTAACAGAGACCAAAATTTTTATTTCTTGGCTGTAATGCTAAAATCTGACACATAAAACTGATTCAGGGCAGCACGGTGGCACAACCAGTAGAGCTGCTGCCTCTCAGCGAGCAGGTCCCTGGTTCAAATCCCGGTCCGGGGGCCCCTCTGGGTGGAG
>JARVLU010000437.1:21042934-21055301 GCA_031762415.1 Simpsonichthys santanae
TATGTATATACTGTATATATACTGTATATATATATATATATGTATATACTGTATATATACTGTATATATATATGTATATACTGTATATATACTGTATATAAATATATATGTATATACTGTATATATATATACTGTATATATATACATGAACATATATACCAACAGGTTTAAAGCACAGGGGTTAAGCGTTGTAAGTTTCCAATGGTGATATTCTAAGATTATATTTCATAAATAATATATTGGTTCCATTTAAATAACCTAAATATAAAAATGTTCTCTGGGTGTCATTTGGTAATAAATTACATTGTCAAAATGAATGGTTGCAAATTGCTGGAAACTGGCCCAATTAAACCAAACAAAATCTTCTGCAAATGCTGCCGACTAATTATTGATGACACTGATGACATTGTGGGACTGCTAATGTTTGATAAAACAGGAAATCTTTAACTTGGGACAATAACAAAGAGCTATTCATGAGAGAATGTAATTTTTTATTACCCTGTTACCTTGACCTCCAATACAACAGAATTTTCTTCTCTCGCTGTAGTTTTCAACATTCTAAACCTCTTGTTTAAATGCTTAAAACTAAGATCAGCCAGATGTTTCATTTAAAGTACGCTATAGTAATTCCTTTATTACCTCAGATTATTTAAAGTGGGGTTCTGTTGAAAGGCTATGAACAATTAAAATTGTACCTTTTGTAGATAGCACTTTGAAATTCTTATGGTTACTGGATAATATAGACTGACCCAAAATACAGATCGACAAATGACCAAAAACAAAAAAAATCCTCTGTACAAATATACAAAATAAGTATACAGTATATATTTATTTAAGGCAAAAATGACTTACAAGTGAACATCTCCAGCCTCATGAACAAACTCTAGTAAACCAGAATGTAACGCTGAGATCAGGGCAATTTCACAATGCAGCTACACTCAACAGAGGAAATTGAACACAAATCATTGCAGGGAAGTAATTATAAAAACAGAATAGGTGGGGGGTTCACAAAGAAACAGGTGTGCAGCTTGCACCGCTAACAAGGGAAACGGGTAGAAAAGAACCCCAGAATACAACAATTATCATAAGACAAGTGTTAAATAAACTGAAAATGTCATCATCATTACTTAAGTTTTTAACCAGGGTTCATGAACTGAAGATGAAAGGATGCATGGGAGAATTGATAAATACGTAGAAACGTTTTATTGTGAAAGGATCAAGGATAGTCAGGTGGGGAAAGATCTCTGGAGAAGAAGTGTGATAAATATGTTTTGAGAATGTTTTTCTTAAGATTTTAAATTGAGTTTTGCTACATCAGTGGTTCCCAACCTGTGGGGCCTGACCTCCATTTGGGAGGGGGGGGGCGCACTAGCGAACACAGGAGGGGTCGCATAATTTGTCTGCTAAGAGGTTAGAGGTTGTAAAAATATCCATTTGTCTGTGATACAACTTCAGAAAATATGTTTTTATTTTCAATTACAATGTTTGAAATTTCACCAAATCCTGATTAACACTGAAGAACCCTCATTTTCATTGTGTTTTAAAAGTTTTCTTTAACTATTATGTTAAAAACTAAAATGTATACTGTCACTTTAAGGATGTCAGTCCCACTCTCAGCTTTCACTGCCTGAGTGAGAAGAGGTAGGAAATATTTGTTGCTCTTGGTCAAGCTCCAGTTTTATTAAATATACAACATAATCATGACCACATAGAGCTGTTACTTGGAACCCGAACCCGGAGCCCGATCCGAATCCGAGCCGGGCCATGTACTTAGTGTGTGTGGGCCTGGCCGGTCACGGGCTTTGAAACAGTTTTACAAATCATACCACAAAAAAAACTAAATAAAAATGAACAATATAAAATTATGTTAATCTACTTTTTGAGGAGGCAGCAGGTCCGACCGGCCGTTTATTAAAAAAGTCGTGTTAATCTCAGATGGACAACCTGTCACCGGCTGTGCATGTCCCGCTGAACCACCTATTAGAAATGGACATCAGTGACCCCCGACGTGAAAAGGAAGAAGTGGATGAGACTGGATGGATGGACATATTTATTTATTTATCTATTTGTTAATCTCTGGGCGCATGTCTCCTTGGCTGTGAAGATGAACGTTGTGACCTCTAAGCAGAATCTGTCTCCAAAAAATATTTCCAAGAAAATGGATGCAAAATGTTCTGGACTGCCAAAGGACAAGTCTTCACACCCAGACTGTCCAAACACACTGATGATGGTTATTCTTCCATTCAGCTCTACTTCCGGTCTGAGGCAGCCTTCAGCCTCTTGTGTGAGTAAAAACAAAAGCTGCAACAGACTTGATGTCATGCCATCATATACCTGTATATCTTGTGTGTACAGAAATGTTGCTGTTTTAATTTTATTTTCCAGCCTGCCGTGCCATCTGTAATTTTTTTTTGTCATTAAAGTTGTGGCAGGAATAAACTTTGGTCTTGGTCCTAGAGCTAGCCATTACCTCATTATTCAGATCAGAGCTAAGTATTTTTCCAAACCGAGATGTCTCAAAAAGCTATCTATCACAGGTAAGAGATTTATTACATTTACAAACAAATCCAATTCAAGTCAATTTATCTTTCAAGTAAAAAGCCTTCTGCCCTTTTAACTCTTTTTTTCTGTTGTGTTATACATATTTATGTGTATGTGTGTGTATATGTGTATGTATGTGTACATGCATTTATATATATATATGTACGCATGTATGCATATACATTAGTCTTTGTTTTTGTTAGAGATGTGTGTTCATGCCCAGAGTTTGATATCTCGACAAAACTACATTTTTTTTTTTAAACTGTTTTTAAAATCACTCTGTTGTTAGTTTTTAAAGAAAAGTTATTTGAGTATTTCTCAAAACAGTGTTCTGGTAGTTATTTCTGTTGTACAACTACCAGTTTATACCATTTACAAATAAAAGTTTGTAACTATTTTTTTATTTTATTTTATTGACTTTATTCTATATTTACTTATATTGCTATTACTTATAATATTACTTACAATATTTACTTTATTATTTTATCACTTTGATAAAGAGAATAATCTTAATGAGTCTTTTGGGAGAGGGGAGTAGTGAGGGATTGTGGGGTCTCAGATTGGCTAGGAAGTAAGAAGGGGGGTCTTTGAGGAAAATAGGTTGGGAACCGCTGGTCTAAATGATCTCACTGAGATATCTGCCTTTTGTAGATGCAAGAGGAGAACTGGCAAGATTTCTCTGTAGGGTACAGGAAGGGTTTCCAAACACCAAGCGTTTTCCTTACGTGCGTCTGAGTGATGAGACATGTCAAGAACATTCAGGCTGAGCTGGGAGTGGTGGTGGAGAAATGATGACCTGCTGATGAAGGTGTACCGAGGTCCAGGAACTGGGGGAGAACGCCGAGGTGGCTCGAAGGAAAACATGTATTAATTTTAAGTTACTCACGGAGCTAGTAGAGGTTGTATGAGTCGATCAACAAGTGGCTTTATTGATCCAATGAAGAGTCATGGTACAGCTCAGCCTTAAAACATGTGGTGATTAATCATCAGAACAGCCAGCAGCTTGTGGTGCTGCCTCGACAACGCCCACTCTGTATACACAGACGGAAGGTGATTAGAGACAGAATGAACAGAAATCCTGAAGAAAACAGAATAACCAAGACTTGGAGTTGAGGTCGTTAGCAAATATCTATAAAATCCCATGTAAATAACCACTTCATATGAAACTGACAGCTATGTAATTTCTAAGACTGGAATTGGTTTGAGATGGCAACAATCCTCCATGAGCTTGGCTCTTCTTAGACTAGCCAATAACTCATCAGTCCGGTCAACATTAATATTTGTTTCAGTAAAAATTCTCAGCCTGGCTCAAAATGATGCTGCCGAACTAAAGAAAGAGAATTGTAGAATACGTTGTTTTCTGTCAGTCTAGATACCCTTATTGAAAATGACAAATTAAAAAAGTTTCCATTGCCAACTTCATTTTTTTTCCTAAAAATGACCTACTTTTCTAAATAAATAAATAAATAAATAAAAATAAACAAATAAATAAACTGGTTTACCTGTGGTACCACAACTTCCATAAAGCTATGATGCTCACAATGTGAAGTGTCTGTGTGAGTCAAGCACTCTTAATTTTTAATTTTGAAAGTTTTTTTCAATAATGCAATTGCCATGCAAGTAAAATTTAATATTTTAGCAATTTTCTTTCATTGTTTGCTGTTTTTTAGAGTCACATTTTTTATATGAAATGTTCTGGGATCTGAATTTGAGACCATCCGTATTTTAAGTCTCTTTACCTGAGTGCCTTCATTCCTTGTGTTACGTCACTGTTTTCTGGTTGCAGTTTTAAAATTCCCTGTTGTTTTCTTTGCTGGTGATTTTGTTTTTTATAGAATCTCTAATAGTCTTGTTTCTGTCATTCTAAAGTTTCATAAAAGTTGCTTTAAGTTTTTCCAGGTGTCTGTATTTGGGAGCTTTGGCACACAACACACTCCTCCTGGCCCGCAGTAGTGGAATGCCTCCCATGATGCTCCGTTTCCTTCCTCACTTCTAATCAATGCATCCACATCCCACTGCTCTGAGTCAGTTACTTTGTGTCTTCTCTGGTTTGTTTTGTCTCCTGTTGCTCATTTTCCTGTGTTTTTCTGCAGGTATGCGTGTTGCACTTGAGCTGTGCTTCTTTCTGTCTGGGATATTGTCTCAACGGACCCTCTCTCTGACGTCAGGCTTAAAATGACAGCTAGCAAACAAATTACGTCATGCGTTGTAACTTTGTGCTAAAAATGGATTAATTGAAGTAAAGGTTGAAGTATAGATGATAAAGTGGCAATTGAAAATTGACTTTTACACTTTCGTCAAATGGACATTTTTTATTTGATGACAGTTTAAGCTTTTATGTGTGACAGGGTACAGGTGTATCACTGTCCTTACTAGTACTGTATACCTTTGTATCATTATGCTGGATGTGATTTGTGGTTATGAATACATTTTACTTTTATAGTAATCCAATGGTTATGGTTAGACTGATGGACAAGTGACTTTTTTTATGGTTTTGCCTGCTTAAGTCACATAAATCACAATAATGCATGCTTTTCTTCCTGTGTTCTCTGCAGCCATGAATGGCAAACATTTTTGTCGATTTATGATACCTCAATATTTCTGGCAGTTTGAAAGCACATAATGTTTTATTTATAACTTCAGAGTTTAAACACTGAACACTGATTTTCGCTGTTTTTTTTTTTTTTTTTTCTGTGTCCAGACCAGGCATACTAAATCTGGGGATATGAAAAAACTAACAACAACAACTAAATGTACATTAACCGACTGGTCTCAGCAGATGTTTGTATAGCGACTGAAAGACAAGGGATCGCACACACCTAACTGTCAGAATTCCTGTTTTTCTGCTGTTTTCTCAACTAATCAATACATTGGAGGGAGGTGAGGATGGACGGGCAGTTTGTTGATGCTGCTGGTTGTCAGCACCTGGCTGTCTCCTATGACAGCTGATTACTACACACCATACTTTAGGTTGACGAACCTCCGTTCATTGTCGGATTGTTAAATGTCACACAGTGATTTATGTACAACCCTTTGAGAAAACTCCTAGTGCTTGTCCGGTGTAATACATGTTACAAATGTACCAATGTCTCAAAGCAAAATCCTCAGTATGTTCCTGGAACTTCTGGCTGAAAAACACCAGAACACATTTAGTGCCTAACATTAGTCTAGCATGATTGCTATAGTTTTAAATCTCAGAGTAGTTTGGACCAACAGAGTGAGATTCAGTTCATTCAGATAAAAGGCTAATGTTATTTATTTACAATATGGCCAGGGATTCAGGATGGATCTAGAAAGGAACAGGTGATCCCAGGTAATCTCTTGCTGTGGAGGAAGAGTTGTTGGTTTGGTAAACTTTACATCTCTGTTTTGTTCAATAGTCCTGAAGAGGAGGCTAAAGGATTCTGGGTAGTTGATAGTAGTCCCACCCACCTATGAGCTCTAAACACTCTATAAACACTCATAAAAAAATATGCACATACATTTAACATTATTTAAAATTTCAACAATCATGTTGAGGTTTAATAGACTGTTGCAATATCCCACTTTGATTCAGTGCATTGAATCCATGGTTTTGTTTTAAGCTATGATAATTCCAGCTGACAGACAAAGGTCACTGTTTTCATTAATTACTCTACATTTTCCTTGCAATACATTAACTAAGACTTTTTAGATGCACTATGATATTCTTTATCTGTACTCATAGTTTCCAAATGGAACTTTCCATTTTAATCCTTTGGCCTACAATATATTTTTTTCCATCTTCACCTTCTGATTCAATTTTGGCCAATCTCAGAAAAATTCATGGATTTTCTGAGTCTTGCTGTTGCCCGTTGCACAGTTCACTTTAGTTGCACTTGTGAACAAAGCAACAATCTGTGTTCTCTGAATGGTTTTCAGAACCCCTGCTATGATTTCCACAAAAGATGGGAATAAGTGTTTAAACATTGCACATGTGGTCTTGCAGCCCTTCCCTTACGCCTCACATCCTGCTGTAACAATCTTTACAGACAACTACACAGTTTGACATTTGTACTGTCTTATACATTCTTCTAAGATGAAACAAAATATTGAGGAAGCCGACACAAAACTGAATGAATAAACTATTGTAACATTTTCTTGGTTAAAATTGGATGAATTCAAATCAAGTTATCCATCCATCCATTTATTCATCCATCTATTTACCTAGCTCTTTCTTATCTTTCTTTTTAGGTCATAGGGGTCACTGCTGCCCATATCCAGCTGTCACTGCGTGAGAGGCAGGGTACACCCTAGTTTTTTTTTTTTTTCTCACTAGCTCTCGAGCAAGAAGAATGCCTTTTCTTTCCTCTCCTGCCTTCCTCCTGCTTTTGCTCTTTGTCCTGGAGCTTCTATATACTCATCTTCCAAATCCTAAATTACAGTAATGTATTTGGTCAGCTGGACTTTCAATGCAATTGATAAAAAAAAAATTCAACCAAGCGACAGGTTGCTGGAGAACCCTCATGCCCTGGACAGACACACACGGCTGGGTGTGTCATGGATCAGTGTGGGGAGAGGAAGCGTACCGGGTGTCTATCTGTCTTGTCTCTGGAGGATGTCTAATCATAAATCCATTATTGGCCTTATGATGGCAGGGCTTCTGCTTTTTAGCACCGGCAGATACCCAAGTTATCGGCTATTAAGGAAGATGTTGGCATCAGTTTTGGCCATGGCAAAGCTGCCTACCTTATTTGAAAGATTAATTTGAGCTTCAAGTCCTCAGACTCAGCTGATACGAGCTCAACCGTAAGCTGGAAGCAATTTATGAGAATCGTAGCCCACTTGCAGCTTCAGTAACTGACCAGCATGTTAGATCTTGGAGAAGGCTAATAAGCACAGACCAGCAGAAAGCCCACAAATCTGGCCATTTTGGATCATGGAAAGTACCAGCAGAACTCAAGGCTGACGAGATAAACAGTCGGCCTGCACAAAAACAACTGTGGCTTTTCTGAATCTGGCCTCCCTGTTTATCCATGACCAGGTGCAATGGTAGTCTTATCAAATTGCTCCTGGGGATGTGTAAGCTAAGAAACCCCCCCCCCCCCCCACACACACACACACACACACACACACACGCACACCAGAACTTCCATGAATGCTTATCAGAGCTGTACCGGCTGACACTAACATCTTATCAGGACTATGGTACTATCTGGAAGTGTTTCATGGACAAATCTCACCGTCCTGTCGTCAAATGCACATGTCACATGTCTATAAATGTGCTTGCTTGTAGATTTGTTTAATGTCTTAAACTGTGTCCTGAAAGGACCAAGTGTGAAGAGATCTTTTTTTAAGACTCACAATCCTCATGATCTTTCCCCTTTTCTTATCTAAAGATTAAGGGGCCATGCTCCTAGGAGCTGCAGCCAAATTCACTCTGTCCATCTTTTGAACGACTGTATGGAATAAAATCTCACTGTACTTCATTGTGCAATGATAATATAACTTATTCTGTTTCTGATTCAGGTTTCTAGTCCATCACAGGGCCACATAAAAGACACGCAAGACTCACAAAAGACGCATGACAAGACTCAAAGACAACTACCGGTATTACCCACAAGCTGTAAGATTACTGAACTCTTGATAATAATACTGAACAATTGACAATAACATTGCACCAAGCCACATCTGTGACACCTAATATGTTTATTGCTGCTGCTGCTCTATGTGGCTGTATCATGTATGTATGTCATGCAAAAGATGTCATTTATCATGTATGTCACATACAGTACATACCATGCATGACCTTACCATCATATTTAAATTAATCTCATGTTACTCACTACCTGTGCAACAAACTGTCACACAACCTGTGTAGTATATGTTAGTTGTGTGCAAGATATAGCATGTGTATTTAAGCTAATATGAAATGAACATGTGAAATAGTGTATTTGTACTAACTCATCATGCACTGTTATATTTTACCATGTTGTTTACTATATTTCTTTAGGACCTTGTAAATATAATATCATACACACAGCCATTCACACGTCACTCACACCTAGGGACAATTTTAGAATGACCAATTAGCCAATTGCATGTCTTTGGTGTGTGGGAGGAAATTGGAGTATCCTGAGAAAACCCACGCATGCATGAAGAGAACATGCAATCTCCATTCAGAAACTTCCCAGGCTGGGATTTGATCCGGTGACCTTGCTGAGAAGCAACAGCTCTACTAACTGAGGCACAGCGTGTCATTAATTATCACATAATTAAAACTTGTATTGAACAAATTAGTGCTCTAGATACAAATGAACAACAAAGTAATTACCTAGAAGATGAGATACTGAGGCAAAATAAAACCAGTGTGCAAACAAACTCTGATCACTCGTCTTTTGACTTATTGAATGGATCTCCTGATAAGACACATTTGCTTCTAATAATTCAAAGACTGTTAGAACATATATGTTAAATAATTACCTTAGGTATGCCTTTATAAAAAAAAAAAAAAGTTGTGGATATGTTTTCTTTACAAATTAACCAGTGTATAATTTACCAAGGGGCCTCTGTTTTAATGTGCATGCATGATTGCAAGAAGATTAATTAACCAGATAGAGAAGTTCAGCCTGGCAACTTGGAAAAAAAAAAAAAAAATCAAAGGAATCTTTGGCTTTAATCCAGCAGTAGCCTAAGGATTATTTTATCAAAATGCTGAACAAGGCAAATGATTGTTATGCCTACATTTCTTCCTGTCAGAGGATATTTGGGTCATAGTGTGTCTCCTGTACACCTGCACGCAGGTAGACACTTGTTGGCACAAACAACTTCCTAGTACAAAGTAGATGCAAGCTTTCATTGGAGATGGTTCATTTGGAGATGATCTTCATTAATTTGTATGTTTTTTTTTTTTTCATTTTAAACAGCTGATGATAGCCACTTTAGATGAGATTGTCTTTATAATCACTACAGTGTGAACTAAAATGATTAAAAGACTATTGTTGTCACAAACACATTTATCGTACATGTTTAATGAGCTAATTGAGGTACAACTATATGTAGTTTACCACTTGATACTCTAGTGGAGACACAAATGTAACCATTGTTTTCCCTCCCTTTGACTATCTAGAACCTCCTTGAAAAGTTTGACACCAAACTTAACTTTGACACGTTTTATTTCATGACATTTTTTAATGAAAAATGTTGGGGGCGATGAATGGACAAGATGGCACTTTTTTAAAATGTCTTTGTATGACAATGATGTTAATAATTTTCATTTTCATTCTTTGATTCTTATATAAGCACAGCGGCGCCTATCCATGACCAGGTGCAATGGTGGAGCCAAGGGGTGGCTAATGATGGCTTTTGCCAGTGGCTACCAGAGAGTAATTACTGGCTACCCCACTGGCAACAGCAATCATTTAAAAATCAGGATTACAAGGCCGCAGCACTGATTACAGCAGTACCGTGATTCTTTTCCTGGATGGTTGAGGACTGAACTGTGAAGAACAGTTAGCGCAGTGCCAACACAGTGCAAGAAATGAGGTCAGTATTGAAAAATGTTATTGTTGCTTTTATCAGAAAGTGGATTAACCCGGTCTTATTGTGCAGTCTGTTATGTAAATGCAAATTCTTATGTAAATGAGGCCATTTGGTGTCTGAGAGTTAGGTCACAGTGGTGTCAGCTGCTTGTATAAAACCATAAGAAGAAAAACATCCACTGAGACACAAATTTGATGAGGAAGCATGACAATCTGACTCGCTGAGTGAGACTAAAACATGTAAAATATAAATGGCAAAGTGCATTAAATCTGCTATAAACTTGGGCTGCTGTTACTTAAACTGTAGTTGATAGTTTTATTAGCAGAAACACAGAAAGATCATTTTTAGGTTTAAACTAAATGTTCCTGGAAAATTTTGGTTTGATCTCACAGTCTCACTGTTTTTATTGACGGAATAAATTAGAAAATGTGGATGTAAAAATACAAGATTTATGTAAAGTGAGGAGGGCCAAGTTAGGACAACAAAAACATCTGAAACTAAGCTAAAAACTTTTAAAACGTCTGAATTAAACAGTGGTCTCTCTTGAAGGAATACCAACCAGCATGCCAACATTTTAATCAAATAAATGTCTACACATATACTGTATATCAATTCACATTTATTCTATCTATCTGGGTTAATGTAGTATTATCAAATTACTAAATATGTTTGTTTTTAGACTAGAAGGAAATCAAAGTACCAACACACGCACAGCGAGAACATGCTAAAGCTACACCGAGACCCCAACCAAGATTAAAACCACACTTCTGTGTTTGTCATTGCTAACCACAATTCAAACTCGAATCCACTTCTGTAAATTTAGCAACTTTCAGTAAATTATAATCTAGTTCAATATAATCCAATTTGCAACAATCAAATTAAAAGGTGCCAAGTCATTTAAATCATCAACATTTTAATTCTCCATCCCAAGCATCCGAGATGGAGTAGAGGCAGGGCAGCCGACAAGGAACCCGAAGATCCCGGGTTCGATCCCCAGTCAATCCACATCTGGGCATGTCTCTGAGCAGGACACCCAGTTGCTCCCCGGGCAGCTTCCAATAGCTGCCCACCGCTCCATCTGGTGGTGGATGGGTTAAATGCAGAGAGCCAATTTCACCATTGCAGACATACACGATGACAAAACACAACATATTATTATTTCTGTGAGTGAGATGGATAGATGGATACATACATGGATGGATGACGGAGTGACTGAGAGGGACTATCTCAGTCAGTCCTCTCTAAATTTCTGATCTCATTCCTAATCTTATCCATCCTTGTCACTCCTAAGGAGAACCTCAACATCTTCATTTCAGCCACTTCCAGTTCTTTATCCTGTCTTTTTGTCCATGTCTCTGTCTCCAGACCATACAACATAGCTGATCCACTGTATTGTAAACTTTTCCTTTGACTTTTGCTGACATAATTTAATGGCAAATCACTCCTGAAGCTTTTCTCCATCCACTTCATCCTACCTGGACTCTCTCTTTCACCTCTTCACCACATTCCCCATTTTCCTGGACAGTGGACCCCAAGTACTTGAAGTCCTGCACCTTTGCGACCTCTTCTCCTCGTAGCCTCACTGTTCCACCGGCCTCCCTCTCATTTCTTTCCCCTTCTTGTGGCTGGTTTAAGTGAACACTTTTAGTGAAGTATAAAACGGGGAATCTCACTCCACAGCTGGAGTGGGACTACTTCTAAAGGCGTGATCGCCGCAGGTTTTAAATGGGGTGAGGACAGCTAACCGTCTCTTGTTAGATAACCTGAGGGTTTGAGTTAAAGTATAAAGCTTAAACAAGTCCGATGTATACTGAAGTAGACGACCATCTAAAACCCTAAAGGGGAGGATTTATGTCACAGAACATAAAAATGAAATCTGCTTTATGGGGTTTGATGAAAAGAATACACATTTATTTTGAATATATCCAAGATGCCTAAAGCTGCAGTTGTTTTGCTATCTGATTCTTTCAAAACCCTGTTTATTTATTTATTAATTGTATTGATTTTTTTCATTTTATAGTAAAATACAAAAAAATACAATAACTTGTATAGAGAAGAAAGAAAAAAATATAAAATGAAAGGGAGCAGAAAGAAGAAAAAAATCTTATTGTGTCTGCCCCTTCTGAGACAATCAATTCAAACAATAATTATCCACAAGATTCAAAACTGAAGTGAATAACTCATTCTAATTTCTTATTTAAATATGTTACACATTAAACTATTTCATATATTTTTAACAATATGTTTTTGATCATTTTCTTGAACACAAATTTTGACTTTGCTTTTTTTTTTTTTTTTTTTTTTTTTTTTTTTTATCTTTTTCCAA
>JARVLU010000437.1:21068070-21084498 GCA_031762415.1 Simpsonichthys santanae
GTGGCTGATGTGGGGTCGGCTCACGGCGCGCTCCCTCTGTCTCTCCTCTCTGGCGGCCCATGCGGGCTCATTCCTCTGTAGCTCATGATGGCTCGGCTCATGTCCCCTGTCTCTCCCCTCTGGCAGCCCATGCGGGCTCACTCCTCTGCGGCCGATGTTGACTCCGCTCATACTTCTGTCTCCTCTGGCGGCCCATGCGGGCTCTCCTCTGCAGCCTGTGTTGTCCCTGCTCGTGTCCCCTGTCTCTCCTCTCTGGCAGCCCATGTGGGCTCTTTCCTCTGCGGCCCATGTTGTCCCTGCTCGTGTCCCCTGTCTCCTCTCTCTGGCGGCCCACGCGGGCTCTCTCCTCTGCTGCTTATGTTGTCCCTGCACGTGTCCCCTGTCTCTCTTATCTGGCAGCCCATGCGGGCTCATCCTCTGCGGCCCATGTTGTCCCTGCTCGTGTCCCCTGTCTCTCCCCTCTCGTAGCCCATGCGGGCTCGCCTCTCTGCAGCTCATGTTGTCTCAGCTCGTGTCCCCTGTCTCTCTCTACTCTGGAAGCCCATGCAGGCTCTCCTCTCCAGCCTATGTTGACTCTGCTCATGTATCCCTTCCTCTCCTCTCTGGTGGCCCTTGCGGGCTCTCTCCTCCGCAGCCTGCGTCATGTCCTCTGTCTCTCCCCGCTGGGGGCCCATGCGGGCTCGTTCCTCTGCGGCTCATGATGGCTCGGCTCATGTTCCCTGTCTCCCCTCTTTGGCAGCCCATGCGGGCTCATTCCTCTGCAGCTTATGTTGTATCCGCTCATGTTCCCCGTCTCCTCCCTCTGGCAGCCCATGCGGGCTCGCCCCTCTGCAGCCTATGTCGTGTCTTCTATCTCGTCCCCTCTGTCAACCCTCCTTCCGAGCTCCCTCTTCTCCTTCCAGCCGGACCCTCACCAGCTCGGCCCTGGCTCCCTTTTGGGGGGTGGATTTCTGCGATCCATCTCCCTTCGCCGGACTCGCATGCTCACAGCGGTTCGGCATGCAGGTCCCCGCCGGGGCCCGAGCGCCAAAGAATCTCGTCAATAAAACACTAATTGTATTCCCTCTCTTTGTGTGAGTCTGTCCAGGTTGAATTCTTATTTGAATGATGTTTTATTTCATAGTATTTTAATGTTGAAGTAATCATTTAAATCAACTGTGAAAACCAGTTGATGATTTTTAAAACCTCATTAGAAATCATTAGTTAAATGTGTTTTACTGAAAAGTAATTCTGATTCACTTGAGTGTGTGAAGAATGAAGCCTTAACTCGGTCAAAAGTCAAGATCAATTCGAGATGTTCTTACAGACTTTGTTTTAAAGTGTTATAGACAGTTAATCAGTTTATGTCAGAAACTGGCTTATTTTGTCTGCTTCTATTCCTTCTCTTTCCGAAACAAGTTCCTCTCACTGTGAAAACAACTTTTTCATCCTTACAACTGCTTGAACTGTCAGGCACCCTCATGACATCAATAACTCTCCTCCCTCCTCTCTCCCATTTCCTGGTCTAACCTCCAATGGGGAAACCAGTTTCAGAGAGTCTAACCCCTCTTCAAAAAGCTCTGTATTTTCCTGAACAGAGTGAGTGTTCGAGTTTTCAGGACGAATCCTTCTCTGAAACTCCTAAGGCTGTGAACCAAGCCAGCATGCCAAAGGCTTCTTCACACGCCAGATTGTATGACATGTGGTCATAAAATAACCATAGAACTGACTTGCTCAAAAGCAGAATAAATATTCCGGATGGAATATTTTTGCCTGGGAATCAATCAGACACCTGCGTTACTCACTGAGATGGAAGCGGACTTCAGATGTCTTCGGAGAGATGAACTTGAAACCTATTTGACATTACTGAATTAACTCCTTCAACGTTCAAAGCTGGTTGCCAACTCTGACTGTGAGACCAACATCTCAAGGTATGAGCTGGAACATTTATCGGGGCGAACCTGTGGTCTAGCCGCAAGTCAAAGGGGAGCGTGTTAAATCTGGTTGAAAATGACTTAGTCATAATTCCCCATCCAACTTTCCTCCTCGTAAATCTTCTTACTTCCTCCTTAGCTTAATTCCTCTCCTTTTCTTAAAACTTTTCTTCAAACTTAAAACCAGTAACTACTAAGTTAATGTGCCTTCAGATATAAGTTATATACCATCTTATAACTATAATCTGTTGTCTTGCTTAAAATGTCTGATATGTTTTATGCCATAAAATCACTGCCAATCAGTGTAAATTTTATGTTAATTTGATGATCTGTTAAATAAATGATTCCATTCATTCTGATGGATCAAAGATAATTATGTCTCATTTTCACTGTCATTTCATCTTGGTCAAATGGAAGAAACATGTTTAATCAAAAAGAAGTGAACCCGTTTATAACTCAATAATTATGGTTCTGAGACTGAACAAGTCCTGAATAATTATTGAAAGGTGAAAGGTATTAACAGCCTCTTCTACAAATCTATCCAGATGCCTCCATTTTAAAAACAACGTCAATCCTATATATGCAGTCATTGGCCCATTACTCACCAGCAGTACATTATTGATTCTCATGCCATACATTTCAGTTCCCTTTGTGTTTCCCTAGACAGTCTGTGAGTTTGCTGCCTTGACTGCTTTTTTGTTAAAGTTTTTAGTTTAATCTTCCAAGTTCCTTGTTTATGCCGGCATTCATATGTTTAAAGCCCCTGCAACCATAATTTCATGCAGCTGCAGTGTCTTATCTTTTGATTAAGGATTGAGACAAGCGGCACCTGGACAGCCAAGCTGCCACTACTGCAGCTGATGTTCAGTCTGCACAAGAATCCAACCCATTCATTTCCCTCACATCATTTTCAGAAATCAATTAGAGCTAGAGCCAACACCGCGTGTTAACAGAATTAGTTGGTCAGTCATTGGCTATGTTCAGCTCCGCCTGTTCTCAAGGCTGTACATGCTTAAACAGGCTTACTTTACACACTGTCAATATGAAAAAGATACAACAGATGGTAAGTGAAAATGGTGAGCTTCCTCAATTCCTCATCACCATAAGCTGAACATATTTCTATTAAAAAAGACAAGTATTTACGGCAACAGCAAGATCAAAGCTGTACCTGCTCCAGAGCAGCATCAGTTATCTTTATTATGATAAACTCTGAGTGGGAAAGGATTAAGGGATTACAGTGTGCTGACATGTCTCCAAGACAGAGGGGTGAAAAGTTCAGTACAGGCCAGGAGTGTCAGAATAGTGGAGTATTTTTTTTCCTGACATGGAGGCTGTGAAGCTGTGCCAAGGAGACTGAGCTAACCTACAGGCTGCCAGAGCAAAAAGAGAACAAGATGCAAGAGGAGCACACTGCTGCTGGTTGATAGCACCAAGGGGAATGTGAACCAACCTGACTGTTAGTGCACACACGCACACACACACACAGATCTGAACACACATTCTATGAGATTGATTTCTGTTTTCGTTGAAAGGACCTGACCCTGTGTATATGTGTGTATTTGTTTGAAATACACTTTGCAGAGATCACGGATATTTCTGATATCTATTAAGTAGGATGACCTGTTGAAATCCACTTGTTTTATGTTGTTTATTTATTATAGTTATACATATTTTATTTTAGAAATTTTACTTGTGTATTTCTGATTGTTCTTGAGTAAAAGGTTTAATTTGATTCTGAGGCCAAATCCGTTACCATTACTCACAAAACATAGAACATAGTGATCATAGATAAAATAACTTGCTGGTAATCATCTGTGTTAATGAGTATTTTTTGTACTTCTCATTTTGGATTAGTTATCCACAGTGTCAGATAAAGCAGAGCACTGCAGTATGAACAGAATTAAACAAATACTGAACAGAGATTTCACTGTGTTGTTCTGGGAGCCCAACAACATCAGTTTGGACTAGATAAACACATCACAGCAGTAGGAAACATCAGTGGGTTACAAACGTAATCATTCCTCTTGGTAATTATTTTATTTTATTGCCTTACAAATGGAAATTTTAATGCATTTTTAAAAATTGATTGAAAGCAACAATTGCACATCTAAAAAAGTTAAGTCTGGTCCTCTGGACATTCAAAAAACAAACAAAACAACAAAATTGAAGAAACGTTTTGCCTTTCCTCCGAAAGACTTTGTCAGTCTGAGATACAGATGAAATAAGATTTCTTCTTCTTTCTGCCAGCTTTCTTTTCTTTTTTTTTTTTTTCTTTTTTTATTTTTTTTTATTTTTATTTTTTTTATAAAATATGTTGTAATGGTTTTTTATTTTAATTTAAAATGAATAAACTATTAAATAAAAAATAATAAATAGGTGCTGTATTCAGCTCAGTCTTATAAATAGCACCTTCTCATAGTGGATCAACCAGTTTGCTGCTGACAGCCAAAACCAGCTGCTCACATGATTAAGGAGGACCATCAGCCTAACGATATCTTGTTGCCAGTTTGCATGAGCAAAATGCTTGTAACCATAAACTTCTTTCTATAAACACAGTGAGAGTGAAAGGATTTAGTGCTTGTGAAGTCATGGGGGTTACTTTTAAGTTGCAAGGTAAATGTGCATATGTCATAATCTCTGTTTTAATTCTGACATCCCATGTCTATATGCACTTTTCCTCTTACACAAACATTATATTATGTTGATTTATTTTATAACTTTTGTTCTTCATTCGCTTTAGTAATTTTTCTAATTTAAAAAAAAAAAAAAAAAAAAAAAACTCAAGTCTAACAACAATTCCAGAAATGATTTATATTTTCTTTAGGCAATGTGGACAAGATTTAAAGCCATATATTTAAAGATGCCCACCAAAACTAATAAAAAAAAACATAAAAATGTTTAAAATATAGTAGATTTTACAGATTTTAAGGAAAAAAAAAAAAAAGAAGAAGTGTTAGCAGTTTATTGTCATCAAATATATGGAGCTCTAACACATTATGCCACATTTTTGTCAAAATCTTCAGCATGTAGGGAGGTGGCTATCACTTTAAAGAGTCCTTGATTAAAAAAATAAGAAATGCCGTCATGTACATTTTGAACATGATTCATTTTTCATGTAGTACAACGCTGTTTTTTTGCAGTTTTAAAGCATGCTTTTGAAATTAAGATTTTTATTGTTTACACTATAATACATACATTTGCCATTTGTTTAGTGAAACAGTTGTCTGCATATTCCAGAAACTTGGTTAGTGTGGTTAGTTTGGAAACTTTGTTAGATAAATTGGTTGGTTTGTTCTGGATCAGACTGTCTCCAAAAAAATCTTAATTTGTAGCAAAAATAATACAAATGATCCTAATTGTATTTCAATGTAATTCACACATACTTAGCTAAATAGTCATCTATTGTAAAAAAAAAAAAAAAATGCACCTCTTCACAAACAAGACGAGCAACAATTCTGCTGTAGTTGAGATATCAGTTTAAACATCCATCTCATCAATATGATGATTATATCAACAGTCTTAAAAACTGCACCAAATTCAATACCCTCCATCTCTGGTTAGGAGCAAAAAGCCATTCAGAAAGATGAAAAGACTAATTAAGTGGAAATCTCCCAAAATCCTGGACCTTCAAGACTTTGCCTTAAAAAACAATCTTTGAACAGATGGCTTTAAAAATAAAATATCCTTCTCAAAATGGATTACACTTAGACAGAACAAAAGAGTTGCTATGTTTGCTTGTTTATTTCTTTTCCTTTTAAAACATTCAGCATCCCGAAGACAATACTTACAATAGAGCATTATTTTTTTTAAAGCCTTTAATGCCTTTTTTTTTTTTTTTTTTTTTTTTTTTTTTTTGGGTGTGAATTTTGTGTACACCTTTTTGGAGGGATTGTCAAATTGAATTGACTAGATCAGGAGCATAAAACACAAGTAACGTAGTACAGTATTAATATATTAAGGTGTTTTAAACTCTTCCCACACTCTTGCGATATTATAAACAATGTTTCTAAAGGCTCTAAAAGAGCACAGAATGTCAGCTCCCTGCCTTCGGCTGCACTCTCGGTCACGCCCACATCTTCGATCTGCAAGGAGATCAGCTGACCAGCTGCAGGAGGAAGCTTCCCCCACAGCTGTGGCAGCTCACCTAAACTGAGTCTGGAAAAATGTAAAAGATGATAAAGCCCTGCGGCTGACCTCATCATCAGCTGAATACATCGTGATAAACAGGAAGTATCACATGTTCAACTGTACAAAGGTAACTGTAGGTAAATCCTCCATTTTCTGTCATAATTACATTGCATGCTTGATGGTTAAATTAAAGGTTAATGCTTAAAGCTAGTTGTGCTTTGTTTTTTATGTCTATGTAGATATAAATATGTTGCAACTTCTGGTCGCATAAGTTTAGTCTTTGTTATGATCAGTTAACATAAAACTGATTTTGTACAAAGCTTTTATTAGGTTTTGTAACGTAAAGCAGAGTGCTACGTCTGTAGCATCTTAGCTAGCACGTCTGTACTGCAGCTTAGCTAGCTTAGTGCTACTTCTTGTGCCATTAACTCTAAAATAATTATTGAATCAGGTGTTTACTTATGTATTTTTTTTTTGTAGGTAAACATTAACTGTTAAAATAAACCAGAATGCAGGAAAAGGCTTCTACTTTAATCAAGAGTTTATGGGGGAGTACATGAGGTGGAATGAAACTATGTACACTGGGTCCCAGTTACATCCAACAAGAATAAAAATTGTAAAGAATTGTAAAGTTATGGAAACTAAACTGAGAAGGTTTACAATGTGTTCCAGACATATGCAATGACTATCGAAGGACAATTTGTCTCAAAGTTTTCAAACATGTTCCAAATTCCAGCAACACAAGAGGCTGTGACTCAGGTTAGGAAACTGAAAACCACAGTAAACTCTCACAAATGCTGTTTGACAATATAGTTGCAACTTTATGCTCAGGGGCTCTGAACAACACATTTACTCTTAGAAGCAAAAGAAAAAAAAAGTATAAATATTGTTGAGAATAATAATGGTGAATCCATGATAAATAACATGCTAAAGTTTGGAACGCTATCACTTCAAATATCCATTGACCAGACGGTATAATTAAGTTCCATTTTGTAGCTGACACATGGATCCAATGGTTAATTGATTCTGAAAATTAAAAGTAAGCTAATACAAAGTAAAGTGCATGAGTAGATTTTTGTGGGTGGCACTCTAGGCAGTAATTTCATTAGCTGTGTGTAGGTGACAAAATGTGCAGTCAGGAACACGGAGCTTCGGGGCCGCCACAGTGCATTCATTATAGCCATTACTGGAGGCTTGCAGCACAGATGATTTCAAGGAGGTGACACGCAGGAGTCTGCTGCAGGTGACTGCTTCACAGACTGGTGCAAAGGTGATGCAGCATAAGTATCTGCACAATAGTGTCAATGTACGGAACCACTTTAAAATGATTTAGGGCCAAGTTTTGTGTTTTTTTTGTTTGTTTTTTTTTAAGGTGATTATAATCTTTTTGGTCATTTTGTCCAGAAAAATATTAAATTTTGTTCAGATCTCTTCAAGCAGAAAAGTTATGAACAATTAATAGCTTTTCTGTTATGGATAGCTCTTTGAGCGATCACAGTTTGGAGAAAAAGAGCTCAAATCTTACTTGATTATTGAGCTAAAAGCTAGTTCAAGTTAGGCAAATGCCAAATTGGATTCTTAAAATGGCTCCAGTTGAAACAATTGATTAACTCCTAATGCAAATGTATAAACATAAATGAGCATCATTTTCAGTTGAAGCATTTAGGCCAGGGGTGGGCAAACTTTTTGACTCGCAGGCCACACTGAGTTCTAAAATCGGAGCGAAGGGCCAGGCCAGGAACAGCTGGATGGTGCGTTTGTGTGATGTTACACCCCAGCGCAATAACAGCTGCCGGGACGCAATTAATTATGGGCAATTCCACCTTCTGCACCACTCAAGCAACCATTAAGTCAGGATTATATGATAGAACAGTGGTTTTATTTACAGTAGTGAAATTAATGACTCTGTGGAGTCTTACCAACTTCAGACCAAAACAAGGAACAAAACAAACCACTGTATTTTCTCTTACCTGAAGAAAAGTAAAATTAATCAAACCACAAGTCTCTTACCTCACTACGCTAATGGAATATAGGAGAAAAGTCCAAATAAAGTGACAGCTCATCTCTACAAACTCATCACAAAACTTGTTACTAATACAGGATCTAAAGTTGATGACAGCAGGTCGGTTGGGAATGGAAGCAGACGTCATCCGTCTGCAGCTCCTCCTATGCAGCATCACAGCAGAGTACCTGCACAATCATTTACACGCACGTTTTTGTCTTTCACTTTTTTTTTTTTTTTTTGATATTTCACACAAAATTTGTTTCACACACACACACACAAAGCATGACTTACAGTGATTCCTGATGAGCATGAACTTTCTTAAAAGTAAAACAATTCAGATCAGTCAGTCAGATCAGAATTAAACTGTTTCTCCTATCTGAGCTCATTCAAAGAGCTATCTGAAGATACATTTATTATTCCTAACTTGTCCTCAGAACCTCACTTCAGTTGTGGACTGGGGCGGTAAGTAGCATCTTCCACATTTAAGCATCTTGCTAAATACTAATGTTATCAAGTTTCCTTTTAAGTGAGTTATTTGTAATGTTTTTTTTAATGAGAGTGTTTTCACAAATGTTCATTTCACATTTTATTTTAAGCAGAATCTTGTTGGGAGAAATAAATAAGTAAAATCTTGTGTATATTGATATTTGAAGAGGGACTAAATGCATGTGGTCAGTGTCCCGGGCAGACCAAGTATTAAATACAGAACTCTCTGCCCTCTCATTGTGCTGCTTACTGTGGTACAGAAGCAATCACCACCACCCCCACCACCACCCTACCACCACCTCTAGCCTGTGGATATGAGCGCCCCTGAAAAAGACAGTCTTATGAATGTCTGAGTCATAAATGAGAGCACTGATAAATTGTGTTGTAAGTGCTTTGTGCAGACTGTCTATAATTGTTTTAGAATATTTTATCATTTGTTTAAATCTAGTGGAAAGTTACTTCCACCCTGGAATCTATCTGTAACCTTTGAAAACAAATTGAAGCTTGTAGCTGCAAAAGTGGTCCATATAAATATGTGTGTTACCTGTTGCTATGTGGTCACTATGTGGGCAAAATGTGTGTGAGGGTGAGGGGGTTGTCAAAACATCCTGATGCATGGCCTATCCTTTCATGTACTTTTATCTCTGGGGTATTCAGTACTGTGAACTGGGCTAAGTAACGTCACTTCAACTCCACCTTTTACTTTCACTGCAGCCACCATGCTTCTCAAGGCGTTAAAGTATGGATCTGTTCAGGTCTGTGTTTTTCCCCGGGCTTGCCCAGAGCCTGCTCTTTAAGAGGTGGTTCAGGTGTCAGTGCATATACAAGTATGTCTTTTTCAGTTTACCATGTGGCGCACACACATCCAATTTTCACTGTCTGATAGAGTGCAGTGAGGTGTTTCTACCTTGATTCTCTGGTTTATTACAAGCAGTAACGACTTAGAAAGTGACTGTTCGAGGGACACAAGCCATGCGCCAGCCTGGGATTATAATAAAAGTTGTATGGCAAACAATGCATCTATTTTCTATGAGGAGTCCTGTAATGAACACAGCTATTGTGAAAGAAAGAAAAGATCATAGCTTTAAAAAATATGGGATCATGGTTTGAAGGTTGATATCTAATGTGTTTTGAGAGCGGATCACAGACTATTCTCCTGCTTACAACAGCAGTTCAGATCATTTGTTTTGGGGTTCTGCAGAAAGATCATCCATCCAGGGCGGCTGTGGCTGAATGGTTAGTGCAGTCGTCCTCCAATGCGAGAGTTGTAGTTTGATTCCACCAGCAGTCACATGCCCAAGTGTCCCTGGGCAAAACACTGAACCCCTCATTGTCTCTGATGTGTGTCCCATCGGTGTATAAATGTGATAAAGCTCTGATTAGTGTTTGTAGAGATGTAGTAGTGTTGTATGAATGGGTAAATGAGGGCACAGATTGTAGTGTAAAGAACTCTGAGTATTTTGATAAGATAGAAAGGATCTATGTAAGTACAGTCCATTTATATCCATTTATCCATTTTTTTACTCGTTTGTTTCTGGGTAGTGGGAGAGCTGGTGCCTATTTGCAGAAGTCATTGCATGGCAGACAGAATACACCCCGGACAGGTTGCAAGTCCATCACAGCCAGATAAAGTCACAAACAATTAATTTCTTACCTGTTGCAGATTGTTTTATGAAGAATCTCAATATCATAAACAGTAGTGGCGTAACGTGAAGATGTATTGAACCGTTTTGGTACAGCGTGTTCGGTTCGGTCCACGCCCGTATACGTTTCGGTTGTTTTTTCACTCATTACATTTTATTAGTGAGAGATTATGTGCCATGGAACTAAAGTTCCTTAGCGTGTTTCAGCACGGCACTATTATCTTGCAGTACGCGTGGCATTTAGCAGCCTAGCATCTCGTTGCGGTCTCCTGTTTGGGAACATTATAGCTTTCTTGTTAAAAGACGAGCGCAAATCCAAAGATGTGTGTCGACGTTGTTTCACGGAGATTGAATCTGCAGCAGGCAACACGTCTAACTTGTTAACGCTCTTGAAACGACATCATCCGATTGTGAACATAGTTTGGTGCAAAGACCATAACAGCAACATTTAAACAACCTTTATCAGGTAATTCAGACTGGTCCAAAGCAATAACACAAACTGTAGGAGTTTTTATAGCTATGGATCTACGTCCGAATGTTGTTGATGCACCAGCTTTAAGCATATGATTAAAGACTTGAGCCCCGCTGCCTACAACATCCCATCACCTCAACACTTAAGCCAAAAAGTTGTCGCAGCACTTTATGAAAAAACTAAAACTGATCATCAACAAGCCTGACCCCAGATTTAAAACCCTGCCACAACGATGATGAGCAAAAGAGAATATTCAACCACCTCATGTGATGACCGTGCAAGAAGAGGTATTGTTACTGTATTATTGTGATCTAATTAAACTTTTTAAATTTGAAATTATCATCTTATTGACTCAATTTTTTTTATTATCTCTGTGTTGTTTGCAGTCTGAGGATAATAGCAGCTGAGTCTTTTTCATCCACCAGATCACCTCCAGCTAAGACGTCTATAATGACTGCTGTCCTTAAAGACTTCTTAGCTGGTGGTGATCCAAAATAAAGACTTACAAAATGTTTATTTTGAAAATGTGCCAAGTAAACAAGTTCATGAACTTACAAAAAAACAAATGTTTTGTAAGTCTTTATTTTGGCCTTTTTTAAAAACGAAAATTAACCGAACCGAGCCCTCCTTGAAACGGAACCAAAATGTGATTTTAGCGTCCCGTTACACCCCTAATAAACAGTGTTTTTATACTACCCTGGATATGTTAACAGATATTTTCTGCTACATTAGCACCTTTCCTCCACACACAAGGTTTTTGGTGAGAAAAACATTATACATGGAGTAATTACCCTATAAATACTTACAGTGTACTTGAGTACCTGGTACTTTACAAGGTATTTATTAGGTATCAAAATACTTAAAATATGTCCCCTAAGTACAGAACAACTAGTAATGTAAAAAAAAAAAAAAACCTGCTTCAAAAATGTATGCATCGGTGTAGACAGGGCCTCGGGTATTTTAAAGATCTGTTTACAAAAATATTGATTGTTCATAATTCTCTCACAGAATCCCACTACAGAGAGCCTGAACTATTCCCAAGTGTGCAGATAATTCACCAATTTTAAATACATTATTACATCATGTGAAAGTTTGGGGGGGAGGGGGGGTGTAGCTTATTGTGTCAGTGCCACGTTCTTGTAATCCTGATGCTGCAGGTTTGAGCTCACTTTGTGTCAGGAATGACACCCAGCGTGAAACAATGATCAAATCTTTCATGTGAGATCAGTCACTGTGGCGACCTCTGATGATTAGAGCTGCTAAATAAAAACAGCAACAACTGCACGTGAATTTAAAATGTCATTTTCTGCTCAAGTCATTTATATATCATTACAAACGCTGAACGAAATTGAAATAAAAAGACTACAGTAAGTGATGCTAATTACATGTCCCTCAACAAAACAATACAGTAATAAAGCATTATGTAGCAATGACCTAGACAAGCAAATACCTTGTGTGACAACTGACCTTGGTTTGTGACCTTGACCTTAGAGCTGTGATGATAAGATTACACAACATGCCATCCAGTTGTGGTAAAAATGTGCATCAGGTTTTGTAAATTATCTTGAGCATAGACCTTGTTTTAACATTGACCTTGATCAGTGACCTTGATCTTGAAGCTGGAGTAACGAAAAGGGTAAGCAATACTGTAGCGATGATGCATATTAACATAAAGTGTTGTTAAATGATCTTGTGTGTATTAGAAGCTATGGGCAGGGCAAATTAAAGGTTATGGATAGATGTGTAACATTTAACGGGATACACAGAGAATATGGACTGAGAGAACAGACCCCAAGACTCAACTAAATTAAAATGCTTTATTTACAGTGAATAATATGAATCTATGTACAACAGGGGGACCTGGAAACATAGAGAACAAGGAGAGGAGTCAGGATGATGGCGATCAAAGAATGGTAAATAGAAGGTATCTGTCTTACAGGTAGTAGGAGTAGGAGTGTCGAGGGGAGAGCCGAGGTTTCCAGTGGGTCCGTTCCAATGTTGCAGAGCGCAGAAGGTGAGTAGAGGTATCTGATGACAAGTGGTTGGAAGGTGGTGGAACAGCTGAGGTGTCACAAAAAGATGAAGGATGTACAGGAGGATACAGGAACAGATGAATTACAGGAAGTAGATGCTGACACATGAAAATAACACAAGGTAAGTACTTTCGTATTAGTACAACACAAGGTGGCTGATAGCACAAATATCAGTAGGCGTGCAATGTTCCAGCTTCTCTGCAGCCTTTATGCTCCTGGAGCTCGTCAAGGGAATGATCAACAGCTGTAGCTTGTTGGCGCCATCATGGAACTCAGGACGCTGCAGAATAAAAACTACAGGATGGATGGATGGAGGTTATAATACAGTATGTCTGCCTTCAATGGGGGTATAATAAAAACTAAATGCTGAGCAACATGGCCCACTTCTGGACTCAAGAAGTCTGCCTCTATTATTAAAACAGTGGGGGAGTCAACCACCCCGCCCACCGAAACTGTGTTATGTCTTTCCCATAATGCTCAGCGGTATTTAGTGTTCTGGCTGCACCATGAGTGAGATGGACGTCTGTGATACAGATGGGCCTCTTGTGCTCTGTTAAAGTAATAGTCTTTTACAGCCTCATATGCCTGAACGGAATCGGATTGGGAAAGTATCGGTATCGGTCGATACCCAGAATTAAATATTGGATCGGAAGTGAGAAATGTGGATCGGCGCATCCCTAATATATATACATACATAAACACAAAAAGCTGTTTGGGAACTAGACACATGTAATTTGCATACACCTCTCATTTCAGCCCTGGATCATTTTTCTTTAAGGAGCTGTAACATCCATGTGCTTTGTAGAGTGTGTGATGCTTTTTAAAATAATTGAGTTTTTCTTCTACTTGACTTTCCTCAGGTTTATCAAAGGCTTCATGTACCGCCACAAAGACCGCTGTCCAGAGAACGAATATTTCCTTGATTATGTGCGCTACTCCTTCTTGATGAATTTGCACCGGAACCTGCCCAAGAACGTCCTGGACAAGAGCTGGCCAACACCTCCAGCTGCTCTAACTGAGGTGGGAATCTGAAATAATTTGAGTTTAGACAGAATGAATAAGCCAATATTGATTCTTGTATTGATTGTTCTTTATTACAAATGTGGTAAATGGTAAATGGACTGTACTTATATAGCATCTTTCTATCTTATGGAGATACTCAAAGCTCTTTACAACACCATCTGTGCCTCATTTACCCATTCATACAGCACTTTACTAGATCTCTACAAATCTAATTGAACAAATCATTCTAAAGACAATAATCAGTGCTTTATCACATTCATACACTGATGGGACACACATCTGAGGCAATGAGGAGTTCAGTGTCTTGCCCAGGGACACTTCGGCATGTGACTGCTGGTGGAGTCAAACCCCCAACTCTTGCATTGGATGACGACTGCTTTAACCACTCAGCCACAGCTGCTCAACAATAGCATGAACCAAGAAATGCCATGTGTTGTTGCAATATGTTGTTTCCAGTTTGGGCAGAAAACCTTTTACCCTAGTATCTTCTCACAGTAAATATGTTCTGACAGTAAAGATACGAAAACATTTGGAGTGAAACAAAACGGTGCCAAAGTCATTTCATTGTTCAGTTGTAAATTCTTCACACACTCTCTGCAGAGATCTTGTATGTGATACAGTCTGATCTCCCCTATTTTAGTTTAGTTTAGTTTGCTCAATTAAAATACAAATCAAAGATATTGAAAAAAATATTAATAACGGTACAGGGAGAGGCAGAAGCCCAGTGGACTTATATAAAGCCTCCACCCAATACATATAAATAATACAATATAATCCAAGAATACAGTCAATTGATCATAAATTTAGGAATACAGTTATACAGAAAAAATAGAAAACATATCTACAAAGTATTAATGGAAATTTGAATAAAATATGTAAAAATTTAAAAGTGGCAATCACAATTATTTAATTAAACAAAATTTTAAATAATGTTTAAACTCTTTTACAGAAGGCCTGTCTGTTACCAAATGCAAAAAATCATTCCAAACTTTAGCTCCCATGTAATGATAGACAACTGATCTCTACTGGTCTGATATTTAGGAAGATGATGCACTGGATTTTGGCGAGTTAACTAAGAATGAAACTGCATATTTGGTTTAAAGTAATGGGTGACATGCTTTGGTATATCGTCTTGACTTACTTAAATCTTATGAACAAAAATACAAATGTGAAAAATGTTACTGCTATAAATAGTAAGAATCTGTAAATTCCTGTAAATTTTACACACATTGTGGTCCTATTAGCAGCATGGTACTGTTAGCAGCATGGTCCTATCATCAGCATGGCCCAGTTATCAGCATTGTACTGTTGGCGGTGTGGTTCTGTTAGCAGTGTGGTTCTTTTAGCAGCATGGTCCTATTAGCAGCATGGTCCTGTAAGCAGTGTGGTCCTGTTAGCAACATGGTCCTGTTAGCAGCATGGTTCTATCAGCATTGTGGACCTGTTAGCAGCACGGTACTGTTAGCAGTGTGGTCCTGTTGTTAGCATGGTACTGTTAGCAGTGTGGTCCTGTTAGCATTGTGGTCCTGTTGTCAGCATGGTACTGTTAGCAGTGTGGTCCTGTTAGCAGCATGGTCCTGTTAGCAAATAGCAGCATGGTGCTATTAGCAGCATGGTCCAGTTATCAGCATGGTGCTGTTAGCATTGTGGTCCTGTTAGCAGCATGGTCCTATTAGCAGCATGGTCCAGTTATCAGCATGGTACTGTTAGCAGTGTGATCCTGTTAGCAGTGTGGTCCTGTTAGCAGCATGGTTCTGTTAGCATTGTGGTACTGTTAGCAGCATGGTACTGTTAGCAGAGTGATCCTGTTAGCAGCATGGTACTGTTAGCAAATAGCAGCATGGTGCTATTAGCAGCATGGTCCAGTTATCAGCATGGTGCTGTTAGCATTGTAGTCCTGTTAGCAGCATGGTCCTATTAGCAGCATGGTCCAGTTATCACCATGGTACTGTTAGCAGTGTGATCCTGTTAGCAGCATTGTCCAGTTAGCAGCATGGTACTGTTAGCAGCATGATTGTTGAAATATATTGGAACTACAGACTATTTAGATAATTTAGTATCTGTAGCATCATTCAGTGGCATCTGAGTAACTGTCAGGTTTTTATGTGAGCGTTTGTTAGAAGAAATTGAATTAGCTCATTAGTTTAGCACTGGGATCTCAGGTTTGATGTTGGCAGGTGTCATGTCAAGTCGAGGTTCGTCGAGTTGATAATATTAAAGCGTGGATACCTGAGTGAATTTGGCCCCGTCATAAACGGTTGCTTGAATTTTCTAATTATAAATCTGCTTATACTGTAGATGTACACATCTGATGGTGGAATAGAATCTAACAAATAAATGGTATTGCTCATTTGTATGAATTAAGCACAAATGTGATGACTCGTCAACTTTGTGATATACAGTAATAATTGGTGTACGTATTTACCGTAAATTAAATGAATGCTGGACAGAAAATTACAAAGTACTGTACTAAACTTTTAAGTTTGCTCCAAAAGTTTGCACGTTCCCCAAATAATGAAAAATTAATGTTGTTTAAGATTAAGCCATACCTCACATAGTGGCACTGAGCACGAGAAGTGGCGGAATATTATCAAAAGTGTGCTAAAAAATGCTAAAGACAAAACTTTAGCAGTGCCAGTACTGAGTACCGGAGAGTACCGGTCCATCGTTACACAAAACATCAACAAACAAACAAACAAAGAAACAAAAAACTTTTTGTATGGAA
>JARVLU010000437.1:21089803-21109381 GCA_031762415.1 Simpsonichthys santanae
TAATAATAATAATAATAATAATAATAATAATAATAATAATAATAATAATAATAATAATAATAATAATAAAATAAAAATAAAAACTGAGTACCAACAGATTACACAATATTTGTCCAAAAGTTTGACATTAACTGTTGGAATCAGCCTTGTCTGGCTATTAGTGAAACATCTCATGAACCACTGGACCAATTTTCATGAAACCTTCAAAAATAAATCATAATTCTTCTACTCATAAATCCCTATCCAGGAACATCACTGTAAGAAACAAAATAAAATAAATAACTCTAACAGCACTTTAATAGATGGTATATAACTTATCTGTGCTGCTGATCTCATGCTACTGTATTCATTCATATCCATTTGCTCACCACAGACTCATGTTTGGGCTGCTGTTTAATATATCATTGTTTTACATTATTAGTGTTTAGCATATATCTTAGATCCTTTAGTGTACCGTTTAGTGTTACACCGCCACCGGTGTATGAATGTGTGTATGAATGGGTGGATGGCTGGTGCTGTAAAGCGCCTTGGGGCCCCTCATGGGGACTGGAAGGCGCTATATAAGTAAGTAAACTCCATTTACCATTTACCATTTAGCATTTATATTAGTGTATAGCTTAGATCCTTATGTGCTGTTTCATTTTATACTTTATATTTTTGCTATTTTGGGGTGTAACTGTGACCTTGAGTACATAATTTCATTCCACCTAATGTGGAATTCACATGTGATGTGAATGACAAAGAAACGACTTGAACTTGGTAACCGTGAGTGTCAAACAATTTAAGATGGCTACCATAGTATCCTGACATGACAAACTACACATGGCTTTAACTCTGTCAATTTGACAGATATTTATTTAAAATATTATGTGATAGTAGCTGAGAGTTATCCCCAGCACACACTCTGAGCACTATCAGATCACAGATGTCCTTTGTTTGAAACTTAAACAGATTACAGTACATGCATGTCTGTAAGAAATGCTAGTTTCATTATAAATGAACGAGGAAGCAAAACTTGTGCCCTTCAAATTGTTGAGAAAAATCTAAATGTATGTTGCTGTTTTTTCTACATTTTTTTGTAACACAATGTGTGTTTGGTTAAAACTGTACAGATTTTTTTTAAAAGAGAGAAGACCAAAAATGAAACAGCAAAATACTTCAGTTCAAATAACAAAACAAATTAACCTTGACGCCTCAGTATTTTCATGCCTGTCAAACAACTCACCACTTAAGCAAGCATGGACACTTTAGACGAAACTCTTGGCTAAACTGCTTTCTTCCAACGTGGCAGATTGTTGTTCAGAGCTTTGACAGGAGACAGAAACAACTAACTGTGCTGCAGTTTGAAGGACATGACTCTTCAGCTGACTAAACAACAGACGTTCACATCATTGTAAGCTTTTGCCACGGCTTCATAAAAACAGTCGTGTTTAAAGCCCAGGAGAGCTTTGGGGTCCTCCTTCATCAAGGTCTTTGAAAATTTCAAAACATGTAGAAAGCATCCTCAGATTTGGGAAGGATTTTTTACATCTAGCAGTGGAATGCACATATCAAAGTGTTGTTTAGAAGAGATCGTAGGATGGTATGGATTAGCAAATTAAGACCTTGATTGCAGTAATGAGGGTTAAGGATATATAGAGAGATTATCTTTCTACTCTAGCCTGAGAAAGCCTTGAGATCCCCAGGAGGAGCTGAAGATTTTCCAGGTCTAGTTTTCCCTCCCTCATTTGGCTTCCATAACTATAAATTAGTAAAAACATACATACTGTTTGATTCACACCATAATATTTTAATTCTGTTATGGTTTTTCCTTAAAGTTACACTTCATTTGCTGCAACATACTTACACACCCTTGTAAGATACTGTAAGAAATATGTGAAATATTCATTGTTCGTTGAGATGAAAATATATATTTTAAATGTATGTCAAAGTTAATTTGCAAGATATATATAAAATATTTACACATTATGTTAGGTATGATTCTTTCTCTTTCCCTTTCCACAGAAGCAACATTACTGCAAAAATAACATATACCGGTACATGTTACAGAAATCATATGCAACCTATTTGAATAAAGCATATGGTGAGGTTTTACTTTTGTGTAAGCTTGAAAAATGAATGTTAAATACAGATGTTAGCCTCAGTATTTTAACATAACAGTTTTTTTTTTAAATTTAGTTAAAAATGTGGCATATAATATCACAAAGCAAGGAAATATGCCAAAAGC
Organism: Simpsonichthys santanae; assembly: GCA_031762415.1. Classification (NCBI taxonomy): domain Eukaryota; kingdom Metazoa; phylum Chordata; class Actinopteri; order Cyprinodontiformes; family Rivulidae; genus Simpsonichthys; species Simpsonichthys santanae. Next base: position 21,092,031 of record JARVLU010000437.1, read on the forward strand.
CTTTGGCACCAATCTTAAACCAAGCTACAGTATGATTTATAGCCCTTGGGTTGTCTCCCATGTTTGCTTGATGGACAGCCCTGACACATCACAGTGACAATCAAAAGAAAGTGACAAGAGCATTCACTGTGCACATTGTCACTTTATCTTTCTATGTTTTATTCATTTATTTATTTTTTACTTAAACTGAACAACTGAAACGATGACAGGTGTTATTTAATTCAGGCAAATCATCCAGAAGAACACCATGCTGTTGCTCCGAGCAACGTCCAGATCACTAAAAAGGAAGAATTAAACTTTCAACCTCGTCAGTGGACTGAATATGTCAGAGTAAGTTCATGTTACCCAGAACAAAAGCTTGTTCTGGGCTGCTGTCGTTACACTGGTAAGAAAACAGTACAATGGCTTAAGAAATGCATTAGTCCTCGGTATCAACTAAAAGAGTAAACGGTGGTAAGAGTGGTAGTGCAGTGATTCTAACCAAGCGATCAGCTACAGTCTAATCACTGTTTTATGTGCTACACCTAAAGTTACTACAGTTTAAAAGCTTGAAACGCAACACATTTTAGCTTGAATATAAAAAATATATATTCTCATGATCAGCAAATTAAAAAGAAAACAAACAAAAGGAGGTGTAATCTAAAACAGCGGTACCCAACACTAGTCCTTGAGGAACACCATCCTGTAAAGTTTAGTTGCTTCTCTGCTCCAACACACCTGGTTTGTATGAATTAGTGATTAACAGGCTCCTGTAGAACTTGAGGAAGTAAATAAATCACTGAATCAGGTGTGCTGGAGCAGAGAAACAACTAAAACATGCATGATGGTGTTCCTCAGGGACCAGGGTTGGGAACCACTGGAAAAACTTATAACTGTTATTGTAAAATTTTAAACGTTGTTATAAAAGCATCCATCCATTATCTTTACCCGCTTCTTCCTTTTCATGTTTTTCAACTGTCATCTATGTTCTATTACGAATAAAATGTTGACATTTGTCATCTCTACATCATTGCATTCAGTTTTTATTCACAATTTGTTTAGTGTCCCAACTTTTTTGGAATCCGGTTTGTATAATCATGTTCGGATATAACCCTAAGTTTATAATTCAGTGATAACAACCTACTGTGCCTGCTAGGAGATACAAGAGGGAGAGTCTGAAGGCAACCTATGGGGACGATAACAAATAATAACCATTTAATGGCTGATAACAGTCAAAGCGGGTGATAGATTCATAACTATCACAGTCGGCTCTTGGGTTGGACCCAAGATGCAGGCAGACACAGGGAAGATCAAGCAAAAGAACACCTGGTTTATTAAATAAGCAAAAATAAAGGCAGACGTGGCGCAACAAACTTCCATAATACTGGAGGGAACAGCTCAGGTAAACACAGAAGAACGAGAGGAGCAAGATGGGAAACGAGACATCTGACTGGGAGTGAAAGACAACGAACCGACGGTGAAATGGTGATCAGAACTGGTTTAAATAGAGACTGAGGACGAGTGGAAAGTGATCAGTTTCCTTTCAAAAAGCCATACACTTAATCCCTAGGAATAACTCAACCAATCAATACAACGGTTAAAGACAAAAACAACTGGACTTCTATTCTCTAGCTCAAGACATTTCACTTCTCATCCTAGGAGCTTTCTCAATTCAGAGAACAGGGAGTGTGGGGGTTGTGTTATGATGATGAGGTGTTCTATAAGCTGGATTCATATGCAGATTGCCCTCTCACTCCTCACAATAGAAGTTTGTTAGGGTCTTTGTTAGTCAACACAATGTAATGGTTAAATAGAACACTACCGGTATCTGATACGTTATTACTTTTTTGATAAATGGGTGAAAATCCATGTTGCAACCACTGTTTCATAGTGTATCTGAACAGAATAAGAATAATTGAAACTTAAGTTTCTTAACTTAAGTTTCAATTATTCTCAGGCGTTTCAACAAGGATTTTCACCCATTGCTGTTCAGTGCTGCAGTGACGAACACCACAAGTCAGCCTTAAGTATCCTGAGTAATCGGGTGTCAAATCCAGAACAGCTGGGTATGTGCTGATTGTAGAGTCAACCATGCCCATCTGCAGAATGATGCACTCTCCAACTGGAAAGTGAGTTAGTGAAGGAGAAAACTAAACAAAACTCTGACATTCCAGGTTATTCAAGGAGCTATCTACAATAGATCTTTTCGCATAACCCCACATCCAATAATCTAAGATATCCTTTTAGAAGGCTAAAATAATGAAGTAGGGCATGAAGTACTTGTAAGGGACTCCTTAAAGCAGTCAATCTTGACAGTCAGTTCATCTATTTTGAGCAATGTTGAACAAAGATTTTAAGTGATGGAATCAATTTACCTTATCACAGACTGTTAAAACCTAACATTATGCGTTTGTTGAGTAGTTCACAATGATTAAAGGAGTTAAACTGATATATTTTTTAGAGATGACTGGCTTTAAAGTTGTCTGACTTGTCTGAGAACGTGTGATTCTTTAAATGAGGACTTTCAGTTTGCTTCATTCAGTACACGTTAATATGGACGTAAAGCCTGTCAAACAAACAATTTAAATCTATAAAATGTCTGTTCTTTTCACCAGCCTTACCCTTACTGCTGAATCATGTTAGAGTGTATTACGACATTGCTTAATCCCCAGTGATGCCTGTGTCATCTTTTAGAATGTGTACCGAGTTCGGTGTTTGTTTAGTTCATGGCTGCCCACACTGAAATCATTGTTTGCCCATAGAAAGAACACTCACTGTAAAAAGGTATACTGAGAACAGGCAAAGAAATAAGCATGCCATTTGTTTCATCGCATACCCTTCAAACTGCTAACTGACGGGTACATTGTGTCTCCAGCTGAGAAACGAGCTTAAGTAGACATCTGTGATCAGTGGAAAAGATTTCTGACGGCAGAACGTACAGCATTCCTTAGTGGGATGCATTAGCGAGTGAGCAGAGGAATAAAGATGACTGGATTTAGGGTTCTGTTTGGGATTGGATTAGAAGCTAAACCCCACAGTGACTGACAGCATACTAAGCCCAGAAGATTTTCCAATACAGTAATAACTTTATCAATGTTTCACTACTATTTGTGCATATGCATATTTTCTGGATATTGTTTGACATTCTTCTAATTTTAGTTTTGATACGCCTATTAATCTATTTATATTATTTTATTCCAGTTTTCATTTTCCCCCAACTCCCTTCTTAGCCTTGTGGTTCCCCTATACGTGTTTTTTCCTTCCTTGTCAGTCTTGTCTTTGTGCTTTTGGCCTTTGATTTACTGGGGATTTGATGGGTGTTGTGATGGAAAAAGATTGACAGGCTGAGTTGATTTCCACACACTAATCATGACATCACTGCTTAGTTGATTTAATTTCACATCACATCTCATCATATCAAAGTAACCTGGTTAAAAGCTAAAGAAGACCAAAAGACACATTAGTCTGGACCATATATGCACATTGTCAGAATCATTTTTAGCCCCGAAGATTTGTTTTAACGTTGATGCTTTATAAGATAGTGACACAAATCAATGCAAATCTTCATCCACCCATCATCTTTTCTTCCTTTTTAGGTCACAGGGGTCACTGGTGTCCATGTCCAGCAGTCACTGTATGAGAGGCAGGGGGTACGGACAGGTCACAAGTCCATCAGAAGGCCTCATAGAGACAAACAAGACAAACAATCTGTCATTTCTCACTAACACCTAGGGTCAATTTAGAGTTACCAATCAGCCTAACATGCATGTTTCTGGTCTGTGGGAGGAAACTGGAGTACCTGGAGAAAACCTACGCTTGCATGGATGGAACATGTAAACCCTACCCAGAAAGACCCCTGGATATACAGAACTTAAACAGCCCATAATAACACTTACCAGTATTTGTTGTGAATAATAATTAAAAGAAAACTCTTGAACTGCCAAAACCTGTCAAATTTTCCCATTTCAACTCAGCTTCATTTTCATAAAATGAAACAAAAAAAAAAAACATTTTTTTCCTATAAATACTGCAAGAAGTAACATGTGTAAATAGTACTAAAACATTTCTTGTAGTTATTGCCATTAGCTCCACAAGGGACAGTCCTGTCTCCATTTCTCCTCATCCTGTGCACCACAGACTTCAAATATTGCACTAAGTCCTGCCACATTCAGAAATGTTATAACCCTGCAGTAGTTGGATGCATAGGCAGTGGAGAAGAGACCAAGTGGATAAGAGGGTAGGAATTTGTCACATGGTGTGGGTAGAACCATCTACAACTCAATTTGACTAAGATGCAGGAGCTGGTGGTGGATTTGAGGAGAAATAAGCCATCTGTGACCCCTGTCTTCATCCAGGGGGTGCCTGTAGAAACAGGAGTACAAATTCCAGGGGGTGTTTATCATTAATAATCTAAAATAAACTAGGAATGAGGTAGTCTATAAAACAGGACAGAGCCTATTTTTTGTATTATGAGCGACTTCGGATGTTATCAGTCCATTAAATGGCCATTATTAGTAGTTATCATCCCCATATGTATAGCATTGAAACTGCCCCACCTACCTCTTAGCAGGTGCAAAGGCACGTTATTAGCGTTTTCATCGCTGATAATAGGCAGCGTGTCGCCGGAGTAAAAATAAAGTTCATGTTTTCATATGACCAAGCCAAAGTCCTGACAATCCAATTGAAATGTGATGGATGGACCTGAAGCAGCAGTTAATGTGAAGAAACCACCAACATCCAGAGTTGAAGCTATTCTGTTCAGAGGAATGGAATAAAGTTCCTCCAAGCTGGTGAGCAGGACTGATCATCAGTTACTGGAAACATTTAGTTGCAGTTATTGCTGCACAGGGGGGGTCACACCAGATACAAAAACGCAAAGGTTCACATATTTTTGTCACTCACAAATATGTAGTAATGGATCATTAACCTCAATAAATAAATGACCAAGTATAATGTTTTTGTCTCCTTTGTTTAACTGGGTTCATTTTATAATTTTAGGACTTGTGTGGAAAATGATGTTTTAGGCCATGTCTGTGCAGAAATATAGGCAATTCTGAAGTGTTCACAAACTTTTAAACACCACTGTATTTCATGCACCTTTCCTTGCTGTGGTGATCCCTGAAGAAAGAAGCAGCTGAAAGGACATCAATATATACAGTATCTGACATTTTAGGATCAATAATGGATTGTACACAGGAGAGGAGTGACATTAGACACCTTTCAGTGATGAGGCATTACCTATAGTAAACAAATGTTATAAGTTTGTCATGTTTCTCTCCATTTCCTCACCTCACTTGCATTTTATAATTTACAAACTGTTTAACCATTTCAGTGCCAGTCACTTCTGCCCTGCCCTGAACCTCCCCACTCCCAGTTTCCTTCTCATCCCATTAACTCCAAAGTCCTTGCTAGCGTTTCGGTGTTTCAGTCATCAGTTTCCTTCCCCTTTCTTCCAGCTTGCCTGCTTTCTGCTCTTGTCCTTCAGCCTGATTTTTGGCATGTGCCATTTTTGTATTGATTGATTTGTATTTAGTTAAATAATCTTTACTTGGCATGACATCCCCCTACTTCCTCACTGACCTTGCAGCAGCAATGTAAAAGTGTGTAATGCAAGGGTTTGTGAGGAGCAAAACCCTTATTGATCTAAATATTTATTAGTTTTACATGTAAAGGTGGTCGAGGTATGGAATACCTGATGTGCTGTGGAAGTTTTCATGTTTTCCCCAGGTAGGGGGTTTCTTGAGGTACTCTGATCTCACATTCAGGTAAGTTGTCTGACTCATTTATAGAACTATACCAAAAACAAACCATTTTAAACTATCATAATATCAACCAACTGTTGTGCCTTTCTTAGTTTATTTGTACTACAATATGGTGCTTGAAAGTAGAGTAGAGTGCTGTATAAATGGGTAAATGAGGGTACAGTTATAGTGTAAAGCATTTTGAGTATATTAAGATAGAAAGGAGCTATATAAGTATGTTCCATTTACCATTTACAACCTGTTTGTGGAAGTGTAAAATGGCTCAAAAAAGGGGATTTCTGAGGAATGCAGAAAAAGAGTTGTTGATGCTCATCAGGCTGTAAAAGGTTACAAAACCATCTCTAAAGAGTTTGGACTCCACCAATCCACATCAGACAGATTGTGTACAAATGGAGGGAAGGCCATTGTTACCCTCCCCAGGAGTGGTGGACCAACAAAGATCACTCCAAGAGCAAGTTGTGTAACTGCTGTTGTGGTGTATCATGATGAAGCATTTATTAAGTGAGATGGAAGAAGAATGACACTTTCTCCACAACACTCTACTACATTTGTTCAATTTATTTTTCACTCATTAAAGCGGGGCAACAGCTGGTCAGTTTATTCACCAACAACAACTTAATTAATATTTTCAGCCTTTAATAATCAGAACTCAGTCAGTGAAGTAAAATCTGTTAATTAAAGGGAGTTCTATACCAGAACAAATGAATATTCATCCAAATGAAGAGACCAAAGTTCCATCCATCCATTCATTATCTTTACCCGCTTCTTCTTTTTTTGGTTTGTGGGGGGTCACTGGTGCCCATGTCCAGCCATCACTGTATGAGAGGCAGGGGACACCCTGCACAGGTCTCCAGTCCATCACAGGGACATATAGAGACAAACAAGACAAAAAAAAAAATCACTCTCACTCACATCTAGAGAGAATTTAGTTACCAGTCAGTCTAACATACATGTTTTTGGTCTGTGGGAGGAAACCAGAGTACCCGGAGAAAACACATGTACGGAGAGAACATGCAAACTCCACCCAGAAAGGCCCCTGGACTGGGATTTGAACCAATAACTTGCTCGCTGAGAGGCAGCAGCTCTACCAGTTGTGCCACTGTGCTGTCCGAAATTTTATTATAAAATAATCAAACTAAGAATCAACAACAATAATAAGCAATCAAATAATAATCAAACAAGGCTTAATTCTCTTATCTAAGGCAAAATGAACTCTGAGCAGGAATTATTTTGGTCTTTACAAGTGCACACATTTAGAGTTTTGACTTTAATACAGTAGTTTGCTTTGGATTTTGGTTATGGAAGTTATTGAATGTGATCAGATAAGTAATTTATTATCACTTCAAGCCAGGAAATGATTTACCAAGTTGCATCAGCTAAAAGTGGCGTTACCAGACCAAGGCATCATGTCACCAGGTTTCTGCTTCTTACCAGTACAGTGTTGAGGACACTGGATCAATCGTCTTTCTGTGGTTCTGCTGTTGGGTCAGACCAGGACACACCACCAGGAGGACTCGCCAGGAACTGCCCAAGGTAGCTGTATGTCACTGTGACAGCTTCAGGGGTCTGTGAGGACAACAGCTGATGAGAAGGTGCCGTCCATCAGCACCTTCTGCCGGCATAGACGTCAAGCCGAGAATGTGAGCCTTGCAGTGAGAAAATGCTTCATCGTCATTAGTTAAACATCTATTTTCTTCTAACAAATTGTAATTGAGAAACATGTTTATCTGCTCAGGAATAAATGAGGAGTGGACTCCAGGATGGCCACCAGAGTTGGGTCCAAAATCGAACTACATCAGGTTCAGGAGTCTAAGACTTTCACACAAAGAGGCTAAACCAGCAGCTCTCCGAAGATGTTTTGACTACTCAGGACCATTATGATTTCTCTCTGAAGCAAACAGCTCCAGCTCAAAGAACCAACAACAGGCGTCTTGAAGGAAAAGTTATTTTCAGAAAAACAGGAGAAAAATATGTTAAACACATTATATTTCACATGATTTCATTATAATGATTGAAAACAATAACCTAAATTATTCAAGTTCACATTTGTTAATCACATAAAACAAACTTAATTAATGATTTGTTCTTTTCTTTCTTAAAAGCATAGGAAAAATAAAGGGAACATTAGTCAGACTATAGTTGACTCTGAGTCAAAGGACGGTGAATGTGTGAAAAACACCAGACATTATTTAAGTCAAAAGTACAGGTGGTCACCGACTTACGGCGCCATCGACTTATGGCGTTTCTGACTTACGGCGCCGCCCCTAGTGACGTCATCACACCTTACGTTGCCTTTTTTATGCAGCATTTTATGTTTTTTTAGAATTTTTTTTAGAGTATTTTGTTAGCTAACTGCTTGGAAACACATTAAAACGGTGTTCTAAGTGCGCAGTTGTTGTTTTTACATTGAAAAAACGTGTTTAAAAAGACGTAGCGGCTGCCATGTGCTTTCAGTTTCGAGTTACGGTGGAAAATCCGGACTTACGGCGCCATGTGCGATCGGCTCCGACTTACGGCAGAATCGAGTTGAGAATGGTCCTTAGGTCCGGAACCCGTTCGTAACTCGGGGACTACCTGTACTTTAAAGAACACAATTCATGGTGAGCCAGGAAGTCAACCCAAGGGTCAGGGGTCATAGTTAGAGGAGCACAGCTTCATGCTACAATGGTTTGGGCCGTTTTTGCTGCATCTGGGCCAGGACGGCTTGCCATCTTTGATGGAACAATGAATTCTGAATTATATCATCGAGAATTATAAAGAAAAATGTCAGAACATCTGTCCATGAACTGAATCTCAAGAGAATGTGGGTCATGCAGCAAGACAATGACACTAAACACATACGTTATTCTACCAAAGAATGGTTAATAAAAATAAAATTAAAGTTTTGGAATGGCCAAATCAAAGTCCTGACCTTTATCCAATTGAAATGTGGAAGGACCTGAAGTGAGCAGTTGATGTGAGGAAACCCACCAACATCCCAGAGTTGAAGTGGTTCTGTAGGGAGGAATGGGCTAAAATTCCTCCAAGCTGGTGTGCAGGACTAATCAACTGGGTCGTCATGGGTTCTGAAGAACGTTCGCAGTAAGGCGTATTGTGTCACTTCCTGTTTCCTCTGCTGGTAGCTGGAATAATTTGTTTGCTTGTGGAGTCTTTGTTTTTTTTTTGTTTTTTTTCTTCTGATTTTATCTATCTTTTGCACAGTTTTAGATTCTAGTACACAAAGACCCTCAGTCAGCACACTTGTTTTTCTACTACTGGATTGTGCTTGAAACACCTTTTGTCTTTCAACACTTCTTGGTTTTTATTGGTGTATTTGGGATCTGCTAACTCTTGCTAGCGTTAGCTTAGTATGGCTTCCGGTTCTATATCAGCTTCCTCTGTTCTCACTTATCCATGTGTCAGATGTTTAGGTACTCCTCTGCCTCCTTTAGAATAATATCACCTTGTAATAAATGTAGTCTTATGGTAGCTTTAGAGGAGAGGCTGTCTGAACTGACTGCTCAGCTCTGTGCTGTTGAAAAACTAATAGCTAGCCAGGCAGGTAGTGTGGAGCCACTGTGACTAGCTCCCGTTAGTGGTCCTCCAACTGATTCCGAGCAGCTGGGATCCCAGGCCAGCTGTGACAGTCCAGCAGAAACAGTGCTAGGCTAAGCTTCCAATTGACCACTGACCCATTCACATTTCAAATCGATTTTCCTCGCTCAATGACACACCCATTGAGAAGCAGACCCTGGTCATTGGCAGCTCCATAGTCCAAAATGTGGCACTGGGACACCAGTGACCACAGTCAAATGCATTCCAGGGGCCTGAACGGGTGACACTGAATCCCACCTGAAACTGTTGACTAAGGCTAAATACAGTAAGATTCTTATTCACGATAGGGGGGTAATGTCACCGGGTTATGCCAATCATAGTTCACTAAAATTAATGTTGCTTCAGTGTGTGACTTTGCAAAAACCATGTTGGACTCTGTAGTTTTCTCTGGTCCTCTCCTTAACCTGACCAGCAAGGAAGTTTAGTCATATGCTGTTGTTCAACCATGTGGTGTCCTGAAAACAACATGGGCTACATATAGCTACCTGGAGTTATTTTGGGGGGAAACCTGGTCTGATGCAAAGAAATGGCATCCATCCCACTTTGGGTGGAGCCACTCTCATTTCTAGAAATGTGATAGGTTTTGATAGTCCTCTAAATGATTGACAACCTAGGGTCCATTCCAGGAAGCAGAACTGTAGTCCTCCACACCTCTCTGCTGCTTCTCCTTTGTTACAACCCCCACTGAATACCCACGGCCCTAATTAAATAAACCAAAAATCAGCTTTAGAAATATAAATCATAAACATCTTATTAAAAATAAACACAGTTAATTTACCAGAACAACATAATAAAATCATTACATGTGACACTGTATAAAGTATATGACAGTGTTTTACACCAGATGCATATCTTGATACAAACTGGGCTCAAACCTACAGCCTCAGATTACAATACCATAGCACTGACCACTGAGCCACTACAAACCACAAGCTGTTATAAACATATGGTGGATGATATTTGCCCCTAAACCACCCGTACCTGTACAACTACCAAAGTTTGAACTCTTATTGAAAACATTGTAGGAAAAACATCCCCACCCTCACATCCACACCATTAGCTCACTTTTCTTGCTGTCTTGCTCTCTGTCTTTTCTTTTATCTCCTTGGCTCATCACATGACTATTCAGTCCTATAAATAGATCCCTTCAAATCATCTTCTCGCAGGGGAATAAGGGAGCATAAAATCTAAATAACCAAGCCTGTGTCTGACAGGCAAAAGGCCAGTATTTCACCTCTAAACTTGACGTTAATCAAGGTGACAATATTTCCCCAAAAAAAAAAAAAAAAAAAAAAAAAAAAGAAGCTGTACACAGATACTTCTGTCATCTCTGACATTTCCCATTTTCCATCTTGTTATCTGCTACTTTTTGTTGACATTCCCAAAGCCTCACGTGCGGCGGAGCCAGAAACAGTCAAAGGAGGACCTAAAAATAGCTGCTGCACAGAGCTGAGCGTGCCCAATATGAGTAAGCACGTTTTGAATTTATCCCCATTAAATATGCATGAGATTAAGGCTCCAGACTTCACTGTTTTTGTTGAGTGACAAGCATTGTTTTGAAATTTATCCTCTGAATGCACCCGTGCCCCAAATTCATTGTTGGAGCAGAGAAATCTGAATGACTTGAATGAATGACATGTGAGCTGGACTAAAGCAGATATGATAGTGTGTAATATACACATTGTTTGGATAATTCCTCACTGCCAGTCATTTGACAAACTCTGTGATTACTGTACAAAGATGTGTCACCTACTGTTTTGGGGGGTTTAAATGAAACACGCCTATCAATAATTCACCACTCTCCCCAATCTGAACAGCTCATTATTAACACACCAAATTTGCTTCCTTAATTAAGAGGTAAAGCTTTTGTCTCTGCAAATGGACTCATATTACTACCCAAAAAATGGTAACTTTGGTTAGGAGATTTATATTGTGAAAAGTTGCAAGCATGCCCGCCCTACAAGGTATCTGCACGCATCATTTTCTCTACAAATCTGTTTGCTCTTTAAATGATCTTTGGGGAAAATGCTGCCTTGCAGATTTTTTCCTATTCAAACTGTGTTCAGAATCCTCAAATGACCTTTGCAGGTGCCATTAATTTAAATATGGATCATCGGTTGTGACCCCCACAAACAGAGCAGCATATGCTACAACTGATGCTCACAGGTCCAGCCAAGTCATACAGGAATCTCATGAGCGGAGTGGGTGTCCATTTGAATTTATTTTCTTATAACGAGTCTTCAATAATAAGTCAGATCAAAATGTTCCAACTGTGACTAGGTGGCTAAAACCCCATTACTAAACTGGTTCCTGTAATAGTTTCTATAGTCTGAGTGGTAAGGTGCTGCCATGGCAACAGCTTGCCCTGACTGACTGGGAAAACATCCAGATAAATTAGTAAAAAAAAATTTTTTTTAAAGTTTAGCTAAATTTGTCAGTATTGCACAAACAATGCATTCTGCATCTTCTGCTGCTCTGGAGGACAAAAAAAAAAAAAAAACTTTCAAACACACAAGGTGGAAACCACATTATGAGCTGACCTGTAATCTAGCAAGAGACAAACAAACAAACAAAAAACACATTAGGCTGATTGTGCAAAGTGATCATATTATTGTTTTATTAACTGAGAAGCATCATAAATAAGTCAGAAGTTTCTCAGCTCAATCAATGAAGTCAAACAGTTTTAGTAATCTGTGACCCCTTAAAAATCTCTTGAAAAAAATATGGATACATAACAAATTTAAGTATAAGATCACATTTGAATTTTGGCATAAAAAAGTAATTTTCTGAATAAACATTTCAACTTTGCCAATTATAGTGGCCTCAATCTATTTAACGTCATGTTTTTAGTTGCTGCCAGCTGCCTGATTAGACTTCTCAAATCATTTTGCATCAACTTTGTAAAAAAAAAAAATAGATATGTTGAACATCTAAACTTACAACACATGGCGATGTGGCAGTATTACTTGTTCCCGGTAACAAGAAGATAAGCAACATGTGGTTTGGCTTAAGGGTTTACGGGTTTATTGTGTGATGGTTCCATATTCAATCCTACAGTGTCCCTGAAGTGTGAATGAACAACATTTGAAAAAACAGAATTCTATTAAGCCAAAGCGGAAGTGGCCAGAGTCACATTTGGAAAAAACAGAATTACATATGAAAAAATGGAATTACATTTGAAAAAAATAGAATTACATTAAGCCAAACCACCTCAGGGCCACCGTAGTTTTGTGTTAATAAAGTAAAATAATATATATATACAAAAAACACCAACCCCCCAACCACCACTTCTGATTTGGCTTAATGTAATTCTGTTTTTTTTTTTTTTTTTTTATTCAAAAATAATTAAAGTTTTTTCAAAGGTAATTAAAAAATTTTTTTCTAATTTAATAAATTCCTTTTTTTTTTTTTTCCAAATGTGATTCTGGCCACTTCCACTTTGGCCATTTCCACTTTGGCTTAATGTAATTCTGTTTTATCAAATGTTGTTGTATTTTTGTTGCGTTTTTTTCAAATGTAATTCTGTTTTTTCAAATGTTGTTCAATTACACCTCAGAGCCACTATACAATCCCCTTGCATGTGGGTTTTGTGTTCATATTACAGCTTAAATCCACAGTTCAAAAATATCCATCCATCATTTTTAAATGGACTGCACTTATAAAGCACCTTTCTATCTGATTAAAATACTCAAAGTGCTTTACACTACAATCTGTGCTCTCGTTTACCCATTCATACAGCACTCTACTATACCCTTATAGTCAGTGCTTTGGATAACATTATTACACCGATGGGACACACATTTGACGCAATGAGGGATTTAGTGTCTTGCCCAGGGACACTTCAGAATGTCGCTGCTGCTGGTATTGAACCCCCAACTCTTGCATTGGAGGACAACTGCTCTACCCAATCAGCCACAGCTGCCCCAACCACTTTTCCATTTTGGGTTGTGCATGTCAGTGCATATGTCCAACAGTCACTGTGGAAGAGATGGTAAACCCTGGACAGATCACAAGTCCAAAAACATGCATACAGGTTAAACTATTATTTAGGAGTAAAACTGTGTTTGTGTTAGCCTTGTGATAGATTTATGACATGACCAGGATATATTTGGTCTCTCATCATAAAACAGCTAGGACAGGCAGAAGTATTTTGCTGAGAAGTGACTGTCAGCACCTCAAACTTAACTCGGAAACTGCGAAGCACCTCAAGTGTTACAAGACATTCTGGAGACTCCCTGGTGAATGCAACTGGCTGGAGCTTGGTGAGACATTGTTTTTAGATGTCATCTCAAAACTCCAAAAGCCAAATGTAAATCAAGTGTAGAATGCCTGGAAAATCCTCATAATGGGAACGTCAACATTTCCACTTTTCCACATTACCCATGCCTTCTTAAAATTTTGACCGATCATCCATTGAATTTTGGACACCACACAAGATAAAGTTCTGCCTAGACAATGCGTTGACAGAAAACTGCAAGAAATGTCAAACTGGGGTTGCATTGGAAATAAATACCATTGTTACTTTTCTTCTAGCCCTGGGGGAGAGAAAACAATTCTCTCTTCTTGCCATGTATGTAACAGCTTTTTAACTAAAGTCGGTCAACAAGTATCAAGATACATAAGCTCCAATTCATGGTAAATATATATACAGTATACAGGTAGTCCCCGACTTACAGCGGTCTCGACTTACAGCAATTCGGGGTAACGTCACGCATCTCATTAAAAAAATTAAAATAAAAAAATTATTTTGAAAATTTTTATTTTGAAAAGCCAAGTTCTGGTTGTATTTCCTGTTTGACAGTAAGAAGCAGTAGCTTGACAGCAGAAATAGCGGAGACGGCTGGAAATTTACAGGAGGTTGGATGGTCCAGACGTGCAACGAGCTAACATGCTAACAGACCTTGCTTTGAACGCTGTGGACCGCGCAAAGCAGCAGGAAGCTGCAGAGGCCGGAGGTGCAACGAGCTAACATGCTAACAGACGGAGGAAGAAACCAGCTCCCAGTATGAAATTAACTCTTTTTTTCCTTTGTTATGGCTCCTAAATGCATGTGGTTTTTGAGGATAGCTAAGTGCTTGGTAAAAATACAGTACTGTATGTATGAGGTGCTTGGATGTATGAGGTGCATGTGTGAGGTGCTGTTTGGACGTATTTTCCGACTTAAGTCGCTTTTTGAGTTATGAACGGGCGTATGAATGGATCTCGTTCGTAAGTCGGGGACTACCTGTATATATATTTAGAATCAACATTCCGCATGAAACTATGATAGGGAGATCAAACCTCAAAAAGCTGCATTTCCCTGGGTAGCTCAGCGTGCACGTTTACGGTAATTTGTGTTTCTAAAACCAGCCCTCACGTTTCTGTTTGGGATAAAGGAGCAAAACATCAAGGAGGCATTGTGAATCCTTCACTGTGGACATCAGCTTATACACTTGCCAAGCTGTCTCATCCAGAAACGGTTCATATTAGCATCTCTGCCCATGAGGCATTGCAGGAAAACACTGAACTGTCTGTGACGTGGGAGCCAGGAGCTGGCTGACAAAGCCCAGAGGGCCTGAGCAGCCTCACTGCTTCTGGTTAAAAGTTTTAGAGAGCAAGTGGGAGAGGCAGCAAAGAAAGAACTGAAGCAGGATGTTGTTCTAAACAGTTATATAGAACAGCTGCAGTACTTAAAGAAGAGCCAAGTTGAATCAGTAACTCAACGTGAGAAAAGGCTCAACTAAGTACACTGTCAGCCATTTAAACACCCACATTTATTCCCAAGCGAGAATCAGTGAAACATGGTACAACATTACAAAAAGCAACATTACATGATGTGTTTAACAAGGTCAATCATAATGAATGACTGTAGATGTGTTAACGTCCCTCATTAAAGGCCTATAATTTTGTGATAGAATGCATATTGCACCCACAATTCATGCCAGTTTTCGACTACGACTATCTTGTGTTGATGATAGTTTGAGTCAAAGCTTGAACAAAATGTTAAGATTTATTTTGTGATATCCAGAGATCTTGTGCAAGGCATAGAACTCAAAGTTTGTGAGATTAATAACTGCCAACATCTAGCATTTCAAGCTTTTGCTCAGTATCTGGAAAAGCTGATTGAGATGTAGCTATTTTTGTGTTTGCTAAAGTCGATCATCTATGGCAGACATTTCTAACTGGGTTCACTCTAAAATGTATAAAATTCTAGAAGTATATCCAACAATTACTTTCTAATAGGTCCACTAATATCTGTCAAGAGATTCATGATATATGTTGCCAACATTGTTTTCATAAACATATGATTTGTTCCCTGGACCTTCTCAATCCCACCAGCACATCTTCCATGGAGGAAGCTGAGTCAGGGGACTTTGAGGATGGTCCATCCATAACCATGGCTGAGGTCACCAAGGTAATTAAAAGCTCCAAGGCGGCAGGGCTCCGGGAGTGGATTAGATTCACCCTGATTTCCTTAAGACTCTCGATGTTGTGAGGCTGTCTTGGCTGACACGCTTTTGCAACATTGCATGGACATCTGGGGCAGTGCCACTGGATTAGCAGACTGGGGTGGTGGTTCCCCTCTTCAGAAAGGAGGGCCGGATGTTGTGTTCCAATTATAGGGCCATCACTCTCCTTAGCCTCCCTGGCAAGGTCTATTCAGGGGTACTGGAGAAGTGAGTCCGATCATTGGTCGAACCTCAGATCCAGGAGGAACAATATGGGTTTCATCCTGGCCATGGAACACTAGACCAGCTCTTTACCCTCACTAGGGTCCTCGAGGGGTCATAGGAGTTTGCCAGTCTACATGGATGGATGGATGATTGGTTCAATACAAATTAGGCTGAATTCACACTGCAGGCAAACACAGCCAAAATCCATTTTTTTAATGACTATCTCTATGGGACAATTCCAATTGTTTACTATATGAACCATGTCTTTTCCATATGTGATACCTGATCAAATACACATTTGATGTCTTTCAAAACAACTGCTTTCTGAGAAGTCATTTCATATTTTATCCGACTGTTATGTCAATAACCCAAATAATGATAATATTGATAGTACTGTATTGTCATTCACTTTAAAGCTTGGAACAATGCATGTTGCCAGTTAAAGAAGTCCAGTTGCTTCATATTTTTTTCAAATTGGCCATATCCTGGTTGACTGATTAGCAACATATGATAATAACGTTGGTGTTAGACCGTATCCATGTAAACATGATGGACTTGATGAGTTGGTTTCTCTTTCAGTCCAAATCCCCAGTTTCAAAAATGCAATGTTGTGCAAAAGTAGCTAGCCAGAGGTGAGACAAAATGTGAACACTGAATAAGAATCATGTTGGATAATAATGTAACCAGTTCTAATAGCACATCTTCAGAAATAATTCCCGCATGCTAACATGTAGCATCCATATTTATTTCTGTGAACACAGCATGCTGCATGTGACGCCATGTCTTCTATTTATGTGGATCGCTTCAGGGCTGTAGAGAATTTCCACTGGAGTCTCATATCCATCACATTTAGATTATGCTGAGCAACCGAGCAAAAGAATCAGATCCGAGCAAAATATCAGAATTGGACATTGACATGCAAAGTGAACGTTTTTTTTTTTTAAAACAATGTTAGAATGATGCCAAAAAGAAAATGCCTGATATCTAAACATTTCCCCCCAAAATTACATAAAATATCTGTACTTAGTCTGAAAATGATGAAAATTTAAACTTAACAAAGTTAAGGCAGGTCATCTAGGTAGTTTCTTTTTGTGAAACGTTTTATCTTTCATCCAAAATACTTAAGTCAGAGCAGCTGGAACAAACTACAGTAGGTGATTCCAACCACAGGAACCTGAGCACCAATGGTCCACTATGAGAAGGTGCTATTAAAAAGACTGTTTGTTTCAGTTTCTCAGACTGATGAAGTTTTTGGGATTAAAGATGAAACATTTCAAGAAAAAAAAAAACTGTCCAGAGGACCTGACTTAACTTTTTGTGCAGCACCTGAATTACTGAGCAAGAATCAGGATGTGATGACATT
>JARVLU010000437.1:21145887-21159206 GCA_031762415.1 Simpsonichthys santanae
AGATATATATATATATATCTACAGTACAGGTAGATATATATATATATATCCAACAACACCCCCCCCCCCACCCCCAGCTCCGCGACCTCTCATATAACCTGGAGATGAACATCAGCTGATTTATGAAATATTTTACTAAAAGGACAAACACAAACATGAACATGTCATGGTCTCACCTCCACCCTTGACAGCTCAGGAGCAGACTGGCTGTTTTAAACAGGTTTTCATTTTTTTATTAAAAACACTTTATAAATGTGATGGTATTAAACACAGCTGTTAGTTTAATATCAGTTTATTATTTAAGTCAAATGCATCAAATGGCAGTAAAATAAAGAGTGAGCTGCAGAGGGTGGGACTGAGACTATCTGGGTCAGCGCTCTCCTCTGTGTCACTGCTGCCTCGCTCTAAACACCCCCTGGCCTAGTGTGTGTGTGCGCGTGTGTGCGTGTGCATGTGAGTTGGGGGGTGGGGGACTGCCCCAGTCAGCCGCAGCCCCCACCGAGTTCCCACGAACACACACATCCACATTTCTCTTCTGGTTGCGCCCGTTCTCATGGTGGAGAGGCCGACGCCAGCGGCTCGAGGACCGATGGGTCCGTGTCCGCAGCGGCCCAGTTCTCCGCCTCACGCCGGAGCTGGGGTTCCCCGACATTTTACAGTTCCACAAGAAGGACTCGCCGAACCAGGCGGAAGGACTTCCCCCTCATAAAGACGGCGTCCTCATTCCAGTGGTTCAGTGTGAGTTCACGCCGTGGCCCAACATCCTGCCGACGCGCCAAACGACGCAGAAATCAGCCGCCGCCGCAGTTTGTCACTGAACTGAGAGTAAACGCTGCCGGAGCTCGTCCTCGCTCAGGTTTGCTCCTCCTGCGGACTGTTCAGGTGTGAACAGTGAACAGGTGCTGCAGGTTGATCATTCACTGACGTCACAGGGCGGGACGGTGGGTCAGCGTTTTATTCCCTCCAGGATATTAAAGGAACTCATTACAGAAAAATTAATTAATTATATAAGTAACAATATTTTTCTCATGTTTATGGTGATCGCACGGTTAAATGACAAACTAGTAAGAAAAATGTTCCCCCCAGAAGCGCCAGGTGTTTGCTCACCTGCACAGATTTGGACCAGCCGTGTCAGTCACATGACTCAAGCTCACGTGATCTGCGGCGGCGCGCTTCGTTTACATCGAGTGCGTGCCTGCATTTCAGAACAACTTACTGACATCTCTGGAAAACTTAACGGAGTAAACGCTTTCAAACTTTACCGTTTTAAACGTTTTTGTTTTTCACATTAATTTCAGGATCAGACTGATGCGACTCCTTTGTACTGAGACGTTTTAAGATCAGAGAACTGGGCTTTTCATACAAGTAGAATAATTTAAATAAACTGGACAATCCCAATAATCGTTGTTTTGATACAAATGTTAAAAAAATGCTATAATAAACAGAAAGAATACGGCACATTAAACGCCCGTCAACAAATACAGCAAGCTACAGCGATGGCCTGGACAAGCAAAGAGCTTGGATAACATTTGACCTTGATTTGTGGCCTTGACCTTGAAGCTGAGGTGATGGAAAGTGCATTTGACACTCGGTCTGGTGATGATCCGTACATGTATGAAGTTAGCTCGAGCGGATCAAAAGTTTTTGACGAACGTATCAAAATAAGTTCCTAATCTTTCATCAAATGCGAGAATCAAGTGCTTTCTTCAACTACAAGTCCTGAACCATCCGTATGTTTAGAAATGATGTATCTTCCAAGCAGCTGGACGTTTGTGTCGTCTTTGACGTCCTCAGTTCTCCAGACTTTGAAAGTTAAAAGTTTTTCTTTGGACATGGGCTGATTTTTCACCCTGTCCAACCTTTCTGAGGATGACAGCGTTCGGCGCAGGTTGGGCTTGAAAAATCAGGAACGTGGAGGACAGAAGAAACTGTCGTCAGCAGAAGAACATGATCTGAAAGAACCAGGAAGAAATGCATCATGGGCCAACGGCTCATTTGGAATCAAACCCTGTTCTTGGTGCTTTTCATTAGAAATAGAAACAAACTGCATCTTTGTGTCAAGCTGCAGGTGACAAACAGCCTGAACGTCTGATTTTTAAACTGAATATCCGCTCAACTGTTTTGTGGGAACGCAGCCCCAGTTCAATGATGTACCTCACCGAGCTTTCTGCAAAAAACACACATCTTCACTTGAAGCCACTCAGTGACTCGTTTGTGCACAACTCTGTGAAACTGGCCAAAAACTGTAATTCTCCCAGAACTAGAAGCAAAACGAAGAAAGACTCGAGACGATTTGAGACAGGCTGAAGACGGGTTCGAGACACCAGAGAGGACGTTGTGCGGTTTTTAGAACGCCTGCGACTCAAGAGAGGAAACGGAGAACTTCTGCAAACGTTCAGAGACTGTTTGGAGACTCTCACCAACAGCTGCAACAAAAAGAAACTTTTGTCTGAAAATGATCAGATGCTGATCAGAAAATGGATGAAAAATCTGCCAAAGTAAAAAAAAAATCAATTTACGGATATTTGGAACTACTGATTGAGACCATTTTAAACAATTAGAGGCTAAATTATAGTGGCATTTTATTTTTATTTATTTTATTGTGCTGTTCTTTTAGAAAGGAGAGGACGTGGTGGATTAGTCTGCTGGAGGACAGGGAGGTCAGTTTCCATCGGTTTCCAGTTGAGGGTTCAAACATTGCACAACTCCTGTAACTGGAGTCTCACACACACACACACACATGCCCCGCCCCACGTGGCCTCCACCCCAGGAAGCAGAAGAACAAACTTCTTAGAGAAGACAGAAAATGAAACACGACTCAGATACCGGGATCAAAAAAAAATTAAAAAAAATAAAGTCTTCACGCAGAAAATTCACACGCCTGTGAAAACCCATCAGTCTCTTCCTGTTTGATTTGTCGTCCTCCTCTCGCGCCCCATCACCTCGTTTGGCCGTCTGCTCACAGGAAAGGGTGGAGCTCGGTTAATAAGTGACAGAGATGAGATGGGCAGACGGGTGGAGGCTGCTTGGGCGTGACGGGAGAGAAGTGACCATGAAAACTTCACTTCCACAAAACACAAAAAAAACTTCTAAGGAAAGAAAAACTTGTTTTACGTTAAGCCAAATAACTCGCTTTAAAAAAGAAAGTTCTTACAGAATTCAATCTGGAACAGGAGCTCCTGAACGCACCATCAGATAGTTACAAGAACTTCTTGATCCATTCTTCTAATTTAATGTTTAGCTGATGAACAGAAACTACAGTCACGGCTGAACAAGCATCCTAAACTACCGTGTTTTTCACCGCATAAGTCTCACCTTTTTGCATAAATTAGCAAATCCTATGACTTATACACCAAAGCAATGTATTTCTGTTTTTTTGTTTTTTGTTTTTTTTTCATATATTTATTACCCAATTTTTGGCCGAGATCTGACGATTTAATTCATTCTGACATGGAAAGTATTGAACACTACCATTTTCCACCACTAGAGGGCCCTTGAGTAGTATGGCAAGCCAAGTGTATCATTAAAAGTGGCTATTAATGAGACACTTGGCTTGCCATACAGAGCCAACGTCAAATCAGCTTCATTTCACCACGAAGCCCAGGTGAAAAGTTCAACTGAGACACACCTTTGCTATGAAGTCGAGCAAACAAATAATTGTTTTTAAGTGTTAATCTTGTTAAATTTTGTTAAAGTCCTCTCATGCATGTTTCCGCGGCCGGCATTGGACAGCCAATCGATTTTTGGCACAACACCGGCCCACGACGTTTCCAAGTGGCCAGCGGTGATGAATAATAGATGCAACTTGCACGACAAAGCAAATTATTTATGTTTTTTTTTTCCACTTTATTAGACATATTTGGACTGATACGATTTACGATTTTTCAAACTATAAGGTGCAATGGATTATAAGGCGCATTAAGCAAAACTA
The DNA here is from genome assembly GCA_031762415.1 of Simpsonichthys santanae. Classification (NCBI taxonomy): domain Eukaryota; kingdom Metazoa; phylum Chordata; class Actinopteri; order Cyprinodontiformes; family Rivulidae; genus Simpsonichthys; species Simpsonichthys santanae. The sequence continues at coordinate 21,149,819 of JARVLU010000437.1, forward strand.
AAACATTTTGACAGATTTTTGAGCGCCGTGTAACATAAAAATCAGTTTGAGGTCAGTAAGCACAACCAGAATTCATACGTAAGGCTCACTGTTGATTTTTGAGAACATTAAATGATTTTAAGTGCGCTTTATAGTCTGAATAATACGGTGTGTGGCAGTGTGACGTGTATGGTGGAAAGTACGGTAAATACATTCAAACAAAGCTGAGCCAATGGCGGTACGTTAGTTAAAACTTAAAACATATCTAATGAACCACAAATGAAAATTGTGAAACGTTATGTATTTTGCTGTATATTTATAAATGTTTGTTGATTGAATTGATTGTTTGAATTGATTTTGTTGGAAAGGGGCAGAAATGATAATAATTTATTCTTCTTCTGCTGCCTTTCATTTTATAGATAGTTTTTGTTATTTTTCTTTGTTTTGTACAGTAATTGTCTTTGCTTTTTAATTGAAATGTACAAATAAATAAATAAATAAAATAAATAAGTGTTCCAACTCATCCTGACGAGAAGCAGTAACGTTGGAAACAAACGTCCTAAAATCGGCCGCGTCACAAATCTTTTGTTTTTTTAAACACCAGAAAACAGAACAAAAGAAAAGTAAAAGATAATGTGCAAACAAGAAAAAACTTCCATCCACCAGCTTCTTCCTTTTTGGGTCGCCGGGGGGGTCACTGGTGCCCATGTCCAGCTATCACTGTGTGAGACATGGGGGACATCCTGGACAAGTCTCCAGTCCAACACAGGGACACACAGAGACAAACAACCATTCTCTCTCTCACCTAGGAACAGTTTAGAGTAACCATCAGTTTAACGTGCATGTTTTTGGTCTGTGGGAGGAAACCATAGCACCCGTAGAAAACCCACGCAGCACAGAGAGAACATGCAGACTCCACCCAGAAAGGCCCCAGGCCAGGATTTGAACTGGCAACCTTCTGGCTGAGAGGCAACGGCTCTACCAACTGAGCCACCGTGCCGTCCTCTGAAGATGACCATCTTTTTATAAACCCAACAGGTTGAGCACTGACGTCCATCAGGTGTCGACGCCTCACACACAGCTCCGTCTTCAAACGTAAACAAAGATGTTTCATCAGACGTGTGAAATGTAGGTTTCTGATCCAAACTCAACTTTATTTATTTATTTATTTATTTATTTATTTATTTATTTATTTTAGCACAAGCGTTGCTTCGCAGTGTGATTAGACAGTCGGGGAATATCCAGCATGATTTTTATCCGTGTGCACGTGTTGCCTCCAGCTGTCAGAAACGTGCTCGGCTCTCTGCAACAAGCAGGAGTCCTGCAGGAGTTGGACAATGATCAGGTGTTGGACAGAGAAGGCAGAGCAGGAGACTTGTGACGTTACGTCGCCACATGCTCAATCGCTCCATACACAAATAGCTCAGGAGCTACTTCTGCTGTACATTGTGCCAGAGAGGACAAACTTATCCCCCCCAGCCACTCCCTGACAGTTTTACCCTCTCCGTCAGCTGAGAGTAGGCCAGCGCCTCTTAAAGGGCCAGCTGGATCCCATGGTGGAGGCCTCACCGGGCGCTGCAGCGCAGGAAGTCCGAGCCGCTCCGAAAGGAAACCAGATATGTGCGTGTGACACCACGGAGCCGTCAACACGAGGTGCTGAAATATCACAGATGGTACGAGCAATTGGGAACCACGTGATCGTCAAAACCTAACTTTTATTTTAGAGGCAACAGCCCAATAAGATCAAATCAGCAACGGAAAGTGTTTCGGACAACTCTCAGAGTTGAAGCAGTACGGCAACATTAATGTTAGAGTTTTATCTCTCAGGTGAAAGAAGAGCATTTCTGTGAACACTGAAGGTCACCATCAAATCAAAGTGTGGATTGTTGAGTTTTATTCTTTACGTCAGTTTTGAAAATCCCACCCTAAGACTAGTTAGCAAATTACCACATTTTTCAGCCTATAAGTCACAGTTTTGTGCATAATTTACATGCCCTGCGACTCATTCTGACTGAAAATATTGAACACTACCATTTTCAGTTGCTAGATGGCACTCGAGTAGTATGGCATGCCGTTATATGATGTAATAGGGAAAAGTGGATATAATGACAAATTCAAAAAAGTTCAAGACAAAAACCACTGGACTTTATTTATTATATTTTACTTTATACTTTATTATTTTTGTCTTGAACTTTTTTTAATTTACCATGTCCTGGATGACTGAGAATCTTCACCAGCTATTAATGATACATTCGACTTGCCATAGTCTGCCACCTTCGTTCTGCTCGCTGCTTGGAGCAACCGTCATATCAGCTTGACCATTAAAGTGCAATTATTAAGTAAAAGTTCAACTGAGACACATCTTTTCTATAATGTTGAGCAAGCAAATAGTTGTTTTTAGGTGTTTATCTTGTTAAATTCTTGTTGAAGTCCTCCCGTGCACGCTCCTGCGGTCACCATTTGGCAGCCAATTGATTTTTGGTACAACACCGGTCCACATTTCCAGGTTCGGCCCACATTTCTGGGTTGTCAGCGGTGACGCGTAACAATTGCAATGCGTCAGTGGTGACGCATAATAGATGCAACGTATATGGCAACTCAACATATTTAAGAATTTTACCACTTTATTAGACATATTTGGACTGATGCGATTTAAAGGGCCACCGGGAAAAAAAATGTTTACTATCTTATGTTGAAAACCCGCAAAACAGTGAGTCTGCGAAAGTCGAACTGCAAAGTATCAAGGGACTACTGTATCTGTGTTCTTGACTTGGCTAACCGTCCTGCACCAGCAGGTGGCGATGATGTTAGCATTAATGTTAGCATTACAACTTAATAAGTCAGTTAGTCTGTCGGATGTGTCTAAACTCAACTGGCAGAAACTTTGGCATCTGAAAACCTGCAGCTCATTTGTAATTACGGTAATTTCCGAACTATTGAGCGCACCCAAATATAAGCTGCGCCCACTAAATTGAAAATAAATTATTTTGTACTTTTGAACTGCACACTAACTTCCAATGTCTTTCATTTTATTTTATTTTTTAGAAAAATGCTACAAACTGCACTTTGTCCGAGGCACATTAGTATTTTAATTGTGTTTATTGCCAGCATGTCATGTACTGCAGTGGCAGGAGAAAGAAAAATGAAGATCGTCATTAACAATTCATTTCTCCATTAACGACTGCATTTTGGCTTGTTGCTTGTATTAAATTATTATAATCCAAAATACAACGAATGAGGGGTGTTTGAGAAAACGAACATGTTCATAATAAAACAATCACAATCATTTTAATTGTGCAATATTTCAATAAAAATAAATTACACAAATGGGCAACTAGAACACACTGAAATATAAAATGAAATAAGAGTTTGTATTTAAACAAGTAAACAAATCAATTATACAACTGATTAAAATACAATTTCATCAACTCCTCTATCTTAGGATGTGTGAATTTTAAATGTTTGTTTCTAAAATATTAGGTTTTAACTCATAGTAGAGTTACCAGGCATTTAAATGTGTTTAATAAAACATAAATGCATAAAAAATATATATGTCCTGATTTGACAGGTGGCCATAGCCCAGTTCAGCGACGACGCCCGGACTGAGTTCAGGCTGAACTCATACAGCAACAAGGAGCGTCTGCTGGAAGCCATCAACAAGATCTCCTACAAGGGAGGAAACACGAAGACAGGTTGGTGCTGCACGCACGCAGCAGGTCGGCTGCTCAGACACAACATGTGCTGTGATGTACGCACAAAAACAAATGTGTACAACTGCTGCGGCTGAGGCAGAAACAACCCCGACGTTTTATATCTAATATCTTAAAAATAGCTCGTGTTTCACAAATGCACTGCCTGGTGTTGACGCACTTTCACTCACGGCATCGTAAATTTATCAGACATTTGTGTTTGTGTTTTATTGCATGCATGCAATCTTTATGGTAGGAGCACAGAGGTGATAAAAACACAAGTCTGCAGAGAAGCGACTGGGATTATACTCATTAATCAGTGTTTACAAAGCAGGGCAGCCAGTTTATCCCACGGAAATGAGATTACGGAGAACAAATTTGTTACAGAGTCACTTCTGGGGAGAGATCTTCCCTCTGCCGGGGCCACAATGTAAAGCACCGAGCTTGGATTTGATCAGGAAGCAACAGCTCGGGGAGTTATTGTGCTCTCGGTGTGTGCAGTGCAGTGCAGGGTCCGTTTCCAGACGCTCCCAAAGGTCAGAGGGACATTTGATGAGTGGATTTGTTTGACAGTTCGGTGTCATCTCATTCTGTTGTTGAATTATTGACTATGATGACATTGTCACCTCTCTGTTGACAGTGAATGTATTAGATTTTGACCGAGGCTGAATTTCGATATAAAGATTATTTTTGTGTCACAGAAAACTGCTCAACACCTCCAAAATGACTGCCTTACTAAACAGAAAACAATATATTTAGCTATGGTTAAATTATTACTTAAATTAGTTGAATACATATCACTTGGAAATAATTTTATACTTTATCACAAGGCAGTGCTATAAAGTGGTTATGTTGTGGAAAAAAGTGATTCCCTAAACAACCAGGCGTACATTTCATCATATTGATTTCAAAGCTTTGATGAACAGATCACTGCATTTACAAGTTCACACTTATCAATGCTTTCACCTGTCTGAAGCTCTGACCTGTTCTGATTTCATGAACAGAAAAAATGTCAGTTTGTAGAACTTCCAGCCGCCCAGCCCCTCCCCGTCCTGTCCGGCTGTTAACAGAACCCAGCTGCAGTCAGAAGCAGGAGGAATCTGGGAGCCAGCACCTCTCAAGAACTCGCCGAAGTTATGTCAATGCAATCATATCAATCAGACCTTGAAGATAATGAAAACAATGTCTATGTCCCTTCACTGGCTTGTCACATTATTACACAGCAGGGGTGCCCACACTTTTTCAGCATGCAAGCTACTTTTAAAATGACTACCGTAAGTCAAAGTGATAAGGCACCTTGTACACAAGAATGACCTCTGGAATTGTTAGTGGGGTTTTTCAATGTTTATTGGGAGTAATAAAGAAAAAAAAAGATCAGGTTTACACAAAAAAATGCTGTAGTTTCCATGTCAGTTGGGTTGCCAGATAAGAAATTATGAACTATAGTACTGTTGCATTAAAATGATAGTGTTTTTTTCCTAAACTGTCATATGTGCTGAGTAAACATATTCTAAGATGATGTATGTGTTGGGTCTATTGAACATGTGTACAGAAAAGGAGGGGTAAATGAGACATTTTAAATTTATCTGGCAACCCTCATCGTGCATGCAGTGTCTGCACAATCACATTTACAGCCAAACTGGTGAATGCACTAACGTCTCTTTGGACCCTGGATTTTATTCGTTTTGCTCCCACATGCTGAAAAAGGGTGAGCAGCACAAAAACACTCTGCTCTCCGCCGTTTATTATAACTGTTGTTATTTATTATAACTGTTGTCATTTATTAAAACTGTTATTTATTATAACTGTTGTTAGAGCAGAAAAAAATGGACTGCAGCCCCTGGAGTGTGCATCACACTTGCGGAGCTTTTCATTCCTCCGTGGGGGGTTTCCCCGGAAATCTCCACTCTGATTGGCTGCCCTGAATGTCAAGTAAATTTCATAGTGACGATGGATGATAGGCTGGCGTCCATTTTTTTATGCTATGCCATCTACCCATAATACCTTTGCGATCCACGTATTGGGCACCCCTGACATAGAGTAAGGATCATGGAACATTTTAATATCAGTCACTTATAACAGTAAAAGAGCAGTGAAACTTATGGATCATGAAGAGTGCAAATACACATTCCCTTGACAGTTATCTGTTTTTTTTTTTTTTTTTTTTTTAATAGATTTATCTAAATAAATTTGGGTAAACTGCTATAAAGAGCTGCTCATAGCGATGTGTCTGAAAGTCCAATTAAAAATGGTATTTTTCAACATTTGTTTTGACAACACTGGTTAAACTGTTGAGTATAAGAGTGATTCATAGGCTTGACTGACATGGCTTTAACAGCAAATTCCTCTAAAAACAGTTGAGTACTTAACTGGAAATGAATAAATAAAAGCCAAATTATGAAGAAAAAAAAATACCTTCGTAAAGATAAAACATATATTGCTAAAAATGGATCAGTCTTGTTTCTTGGAAATTAAATGTAAAGAGGGATGACTTTTGCATAGTACTCGGGTGTGTGTGTGTGGCATATTATACAAAAAATATACTTACATAATGCATGATACATTTTTATCATCACTGTAAATATTAAAACAAAACAGACAATTTATATTCACTTTACTACATATACTGCTGAGTCAAACAAAGTGCTTAATAAAGACGAGGATTATAATCATCTGTTTTTTTTCTTCTGGTTGTTCAGAGGTCAGATAGCACCGTACAGTACGACAGTCTAGACAGCTCCGAGGACAGAAGCTGCTTATACTTGTATTTGGTATTTTTTTGTAATGTCATTTAAAAAAAAAGAAAAAAGGTAGTAACCCTCAAAAACTGCACGAGTTCATGTCTCTGATTTCAGCCTCAGACAGAGTCCACCTTGACCTGGTTATTGTTGGTCATGAGTGGTGACGGTTTACTTTTGAGCCTCTCCCCTGCGTCATTGGAGCTGTCCTGGAAGAAGATACGAGCTGTACATACCGACACCACAATGCGCTTGTACTCCCGTCGGAAGTTCTGGTTCAGGACACCATACACAATGGCATTAAGGCAGCTGTTGAAGTAGGCCATGAAGTAGCTGGCCACAAATAACCACTCTGGTATGAGGGGAACCACTACCTCTGGTTTGATTGCTACAGCCAGGCCAATGAAGTTGAGTGGTGCCCAGCAAACAGCAAAAAGCACAAACACCACAAACATTGTGACAAAGTTTCTAACGTCGTGTGGTGTCAGCTTGGGTCGATTGTCTGGCTTGACTCTTCTTCTTACCTGAATGACCAAAATCCATATCCGCAGGTAACAGTAGGTGACAATCATGATGGGTAAAATGAAGTGAAAAAACACAACAGCAATTGTGTACGCCGAGCTGGCCGACTGCTCAAAAGTGCAGGAGTAAACCCGTGGGTCGTACTGAAGGGAACCCACGAATAGGTTGGGCACGATGGCCACTACAGTCAGCGCCCATATCAACAACACATAGCAGACAGAGTTTTTGTCACTATACAGTTTGTCATATTTGAGGCTGTGACAGATGTAGCAGTATCTATTTATAGCAATGCCAGTGATGTTGAAGATGGAGCCGATGACACTGACGCCCATGAGGAAGCCACTGATTTGGCAATGGGCGTAACCCAGGTTCCAGCCATTGTGGAAGATGGAGGTGAGGACCAAGGGGTACGGGTAGATGGCCACCACAAGGTCTGCTACTGCCAGGCTGACAACAAAAATATTCCCTAAAAACAGAAAGGAGACAAAAAGACCATTCAATACATCTGAATTAAGAAAACCCAAATTACAAACAGTTTTCTCTGAAGTTACAGTATAAATTTAATAACATAAGACTCATAGAACAAGCATAAATTATAACAATTGATGATGTAAGGGAGGTCAAAATGTGTTTACAGAATCAGGATCACGGTTTTATAAATGCACTTTTTTGTTAATGATTTGTCCTAATTTTATCTTTTACAAAAAAGTAGTCAAAGCCGAAGGTATTTAAAAACATAAGTATGCAGTTGTTCTGCAGAAGGTTTATTCTGACTATTTGACTTGACATCACAGAATGCTTCATTATTCTCGCTGGTGAAAACCTTGTTAGAAAGACTTTTTCTATGTTTGCGTGCAACTGTATGGCAAATTAATCTTAGAATAAACTCCAAAAACCTGCAAAATAATTATAAAATAAATATAAAACCTAATAATATATAGTATTATGTGCTTTTACTGCTCTTACTGCTGTGTATGTTGGTCTAAATTAGTTGCCTGGTAGAGATTTTCATCTTATTTTATGCTTTTGACCTGAATATTATTTTATTCTATACATTTTATTGCTATTTTTTTTGCTATTATTTGTTTTTTATTTAAAGCTATTAAATAGAGCTTTTTATCACTGTATTTTTGTTCAAGAACAATGAAAGACTGTTTAGCAGCTTTTGAAGATATCAAAGGTAAATACAGATGTAAAGCCAAACATCTGTACACAACACCATGTTTTTACTCAGTGTTGCAGTGGTTGGCTATACCAGCTACACTTTGTACAGTTGTGTCCAAAAACGATAGAACAATCTGTAGATAGAAAGTTTTAGTCTTGAGTTGTAAAATAAAACAATGTCCTAAATAAAACTACTGCAAATGTTAAACAATGGCAAACATTTTTTGAGACGTGGTTGAAACTCTAATTGATGGAACAACTTTGATAACACTAAAATGTTTTTGAATATTTTTCCCCCACTGTTGTTGCTTTGGAGGATGCTACTTTGCTCACAGACTGAAGGGAACACAACTAATGACACTATTTATTGGTAGAAAAGGCAACAAAAATAAAAAAAAGTCTAAGCTAATCTTGCAGCTGTTCCATTAAGCTCCGCAACAAATTGTGGTGTTATTGTATTTTTGTACAGTAATTATGACAAAATTGCTGTCATTTAATTTTATAATGTAATTTATGTTTTGCCTGCTCTACTACTAGGACTCTGTGACACATTTTATCTGACTTGATATTAAAATCCACATCATTTCATTGTTAATATGTAGTCATGGACAGAGCGCACAAACAGCACCATTTGAAATGAACCCCTATTCAAAAGGTGATGCCAAACAACTGTATGATTAGAAACCTACTTTTTGAATGGCATTAAAACCCATTGTTTCCCCTATCATTATACAAGCAGGGCACACCGCCCTGTTAACAGAACCGAATGCCCGGCCTACCGAACCAAACCGAAGGAGCTGCAATAAACTCAGTCTTATAAATAGCACCTTGGTAGCACTGACAAACGTGCCTCTTCGACTCTATCTTTTTTGTTCCTGTTGCTTTTGTTTGAACTTTTTTTGCACCTACATTGCACACCCACACTATGAGTATGACCGCGATGCACTTCTGGACGTTTGTGTGTTGCTGCCTTGCCATTGTGCCATCCTACCAATGTGATTCAGTTTCCTGCCCCCTTTCAGCCTCGTCATGGCGGCCGTCTCCATGATCCTCCATTTGCCTGCACGGACTGAACCCTACAGAAGAGTTCAGTTACACAGGGAAACCTTGGATGGTCTCTGTCTGCTGGACACGGTTATGGAGGGCAGTTGCTGCAGTCGTTATTATCACCATAAATAAGTTTTATTAATGTTGGCTAAGTTTCAAAGTTACAATTAAATTCTGCTAACACAAAACGTGTTTTATTTTATTCCTAGCTTTAAAATGGATATTAAAGTGATTAATTTAAGTGATTGT
>JARVLU010000437.1:21203365-21214777 GCA_031762415.1 Simpsonichthys santanae
ATCCATCCATCCATCCATCCATCCATCCATCCATCCATCCATCCATCCATCCATCCATCCATCCATCCATCACAGGGCCACAAAGAGACAAACAAGACAAACAGCCATTCATGCTCTCACTCACACGTCGGAACAATTTAGAGTTACAAATTAGTCCAACATGCATGTTTTTGGTCTGTGAAAGGAACTATATACCCTATCAGTGAAGATAATTAAGTGGGACAAAAGGAAAAAAAAAACTCATTGAGAAGAGAAAAGCAGATTAGGTACATGGTGTTGCTGCTCAAAAACTCTTCTCTATTTGAATTTACTAAAAACAGTCAAAGTTACATTTTTCTACCTTTTCATAAAAAAAATAAAATAAAAAAAATAAAAAAATAAAAATAATAATAATAATAAAAACGAGCACAAGATATTGTCTTTAAATAATTTGAAACTGCTCCAACCTGGTAAGTGGGGATCATAGAGTAAACAGTACACCATGAAAGCCTCATTAGGTAACATATACACATACATAAATAAATAAAATACAATTTGTTGTCACACAGTTTTGAATCAATTTAATGTTTTGAAAGTAGCATCCAAGTAAAACTATCTCACTTGGACTCAGTTTAGTACATTTCAATTAGAGCCTGACTGATATGGAAAGTTTAGCTATCGTCAATACCGATATTGGGAGGGGAAAGCGGCCACCGATAACCAAAAGGCTGAAACTTTATGAGCTTTGTTCACCCCCAAGATTCTAAGTAAACATCGAGTGGAGTGAGCCTTGTTTATTTAGTACAGCTGTTAGCAACCATGAAGCTAAGCTAATCAAATCCACGCTATACCTGGTCCCACACAAGGTTTACAATTGGTGCACTGGTCATAAAAACAGTATTCCTAACATGAATTCACATTTTCTATTCTCCACTATTCACTTTAAATTATCAAGTGTGATACATAAATGTAAATTAAATAAACAAAGAAACACCATTCCCTTACATTGTTCAAACAGGCACATATGGTGAAAGCCTAATTCATATTGACTGCAGCAGCTTTTTTTTCTTTGCAGAGAAGTTAAGACTTCAGACAAACAATGCATTTCATTGAGGACAAAATAGATAACATTACTAACACTGATATATAGTTACCGCAATGTTAGATTTATTGTTCTGGATAAATTTTTTAAAAGGCAAGAGCCTATGCTAGGTTATCTAAATGTTAATTTGGTAAATTGAGAGGGACATAGCTAATGACAAGTGGGTTGGAGGATTGAAGATAATATACTATTGTTGATTTATTTTACAGATCAGTAAGAATAAATTTACCATGCTCAGCTCAGCAAAATATGCTACACAGTATTGTTCCCTGCTTCGTCTGTGCTCAATGTGAAAGTGAAACTTAAGTGAACGGCAATGACTTGAAAGTAGACTTTATGTGTCTTCTGCTGGATACATTGTACAAGTGTAGCTGGTTCACATCATTTCAGGGGTGAAAACTAGAAGTACTTATACTGGCAGATGAGACAATTATTACCAATACCGATAGGTCCAAAAATGTCTATATCATCTTAACTTAATGGCCCTATCGATATATCAAATGGGACTCTAATTTCAACTCTAAGGATCAGTCTAAGTATCTCCAGAAGGTATTTGTTCCTGGTCAAAGTTCTTGTGCTGGATACTCTACTTATTATGTAAGTAGTCCCATATGCACAGGAGCACAGGTTAATTCTTTAGTCATTAATCCTCCCCTTGACCCTCAACTGTGCAGGAGGGAGGGCTTGTCAAAATGACCCACTTTGCTAAAATGTCCTTAGTTCGTTCCCGAAACTAGTCCTGACATGAACTCACTCTCTCTTCTCTTACACACGACAAATAACACACACATGCACACGTGCACACACACACGCACACACACACGCAGTCAGAAATTGCATTGCAGTGTTGTAATTTAGATTCAACAGGATGATTTAGTTTATGCAGACTTAACAGACACGTGATGAATGGATGATAAATTACTTGTGTTTGACCTGTTGGTACTTAATTTAATTTGATGCAGCGAATGAAGCAACAGCATCTGCTGCTGCCCTCTAATTTCATCACAAAACAAAAACAGTAGGAGTGACTCATCTTCTGTTTTAGTTACAATTAGATCCATGACTATCCAAACATCTTTCATCCTTCACAAAAAAAGCTGCTTTCAACCTCTGGCATCCATCCATCAGCTTCTGTTTGTTCTGGAGTCGAGTCGCGGAGCAGTAGCTTAAGCAGGGAGGCTCAGATATCTTTTTCCCCAGCCACCTCTTCCAGCTCTTTTGGGAGGTGTCCGAGGCAATCCCAGGCCAGCCAGGAGACAAGTCTCTCCAGACTGTTCTGGGTCTTCCTTTGGTGTCTCTTCACAGTCAGACATGCCTGCAGCATCTGCCTACGGATGTGCCCAAGGGGCCTCTTTACCAGATGCTGGAACTACCTCGCCTGGCTCCTCTTGATATGGAGGAACAGTGGCTCTACTCCAAGTCTCTCATGGATAACTAAACTTATCACTCCCTCGAAGACAGAGTCCAGCTACCCTGCAAAGAAAACTCATTTTGATCACCTGCATCTGCTTTCTTGTTCTTTCAGGCATTACCCATTATTTGTGGCCACAGATGAGGGTAGGAACATAGACAACCAGTAAACAGAGCTTCACCTTTCAACTCAGCTCCCTCCTCACCACAACAAACTGGCACTGTCCACAAAAGCTGCACCAATCTGTCTGTTACTCCATTCTTCCCTCACTTGTGAACAAAACACCAAGATACTTGAACAGATGTTGCTTCCACTTGAGCAGCACCTCACCCCCCAACCCGGAGAGAGCAATTCACCCTCTGGGTGGATTCACTTAAGAATTCACTTTAAGCAAATTCACAGAAAACAAGTGTGTGTGCTGATGAGTTACTGCATCAAACTCTTTCCCGCTTACCCCTATGTCTTAATCAGCTCGCTTTAGAGATCATCATTAAAGATGATGCTTGCTTCAACGTGCTCAAAAAGTGATTTCCAGAGTGCAACTGTTGCATCACTCTTGCTACAGCCATCACTGTGGTGTGTTCATTATATGTACCACCAGCAAAAAAAAACCATCAAAACAAGCTAAAGGCCATTAACATGAGAAACTATGAAACAAAGTTGCTAAACAAATCTTTACAATTGGAACTGTGCTCGGTTTTTGTTGTCTCCTTTTCATGCAGAGCTAAATTGGGGACGAACTTTAAACAGAAATAAACTTCTAAAATGAATCTAATTGCCTACTAATCACTAAACTCACTGCCATCAGCAAAAGCACAGTCACGAGAGGTGAAATTAGACATACAGTATGTTTAAACGACCTGTTATTAACAAGCATCAGGTTGAACTCCACAAGTATTCAGACGTATTGCTTAAAAAAAGTAGACATCTGTCACTATACTTGGTGTAATCAATGATTTATTGCAAATGATTACTTTAGTGAGACCAATTTCCGTTTTAGTTTGTGAAACACAACCACAGCAAAAAGCCTCTGGATCTGAGTCATCCAATTTCAAAATTAAAGTTAATGAGATACTTTATTACACCCCACTACTGAGTTGGCAAAGATTATTTCAATAAAAAAAATCCCTCAATAATTATATCATTCATACATAAATCTACATAAATCTTCAGCGTTATCAAACTACAACATTTTTCATAAATATCATCACATTATTTCTTCATAATCCTGCATGCCACATAAATGTATTTTCTCATATTCTTGGAGAAAATGAAGCTTCTACTGATATGAACAGTGTGAACATCCAACTTCCTGCTGCCTAATTCTTTATTGCTTTTGGACAACACCCAAAGTTTGGGGGAGCAAACCCGAATGATGTGCGACTGTCTGCAGTGTGACAAAACACACTCATTTAGACAATAATCATGGGGAGCATGTTTACAGTAAGGGTCATTAAAGGGAAGCATACTGCGCTGAAAAAATAAAGCCCCACTCACTAAGCTCCTGCTCATTAGAGGGACGCAGCGGACTCAGCTAATTACTTCTGAAACTTGACGGACTACAAAGAGATGTGTTGAAGAGTTGGCCTGTTGAGGATTAGCTCACACCTTTGCAACCCTGTATCATTAGATCGTTGTTCACAAGTCAGCACTCTCCCAAATCCACAGGTAAAACAAAGTGAAGGAATCACTGACATGAATCAACAACCAGACAAATGCAGGTTTCTTTGAGATGGTTATTTAATGTAGATGATGAGCTGGCAACAGACATGTTTACAGACATGTGCTGCACAGCAGAACGTTTAGAAAACTTTATATTAGTTCTCAAAATGGTGGACGCTCGGTGTGATTTGAGCTCTTCAGCATAGCATTTTTTTCACACAAAGCTTTTAATTTAAAAAATCAAAATCAATAAATAAGTTTTCAGCTTCTTTTTGTAGAGAAAAACAACTTTTTTACACAAAGGCACGGGTTTCAATCGTGAATTTTGGAGCTTTGACAAGATTTAAGGTTTCTTTTTTTTTCCTCGAGGTCGGCCTGTTAGCTTAGCTCGTAGCTTAGCTTCTCACCTTGGCTGCATTTAACAATCCAAAAACATTATTTTGGGTGGTTGAAATTGATTTTAAAGAGAAAAGAGAAAGGGAGGGGTCAGTGAAGAGCACCTGAGTTGAGCCTTTTATCATCTAGTGTCTTCAGGTATAAAGAGAGAGACACAAAGAAACAGATCAATGAAAATGATGTAGATAATTTTCATTTATCATGTGATTAATTGATTTATTGTTTATTGCGACAGGATGGAATAAAAATAATGAAAAATTTAATGTTAAAATATCAACAGTTAATTAGAAGACTTTGTTTTCCACAAAGATGTTGTACACTGCTGCAATTTATTTTAAATTCAGGTCTCACAGATTTTTTTTTATGTGTTTAAAAAGGATATACTGTAAATATTTCAATTTTAGTGCAAACATCCATTCACAATAATCTTGAATTATGCTTTATAGTGACAGAGAAAGAAAATTAAATTTACTGTACTGTATAGTAAACATTTTATGATGAACAGTCAAAGTGTCATTTCAATCATAAATAAAATATTAAATTGTATGCAATAGTTCTTAAATACATTTTTGAATGAGTCAAAACTGGAACAAGCAAATGAGACCTTCACTTTAGGACATTAAAATTGGCTTTAAAAAACTGCCATCAGTGCATCTTCAGGAAAGAGGCAAGTGATAACAAGATCACGCCCTACTAACCACTGCATGTCTAAAACGTTAATACGTCTTCAGATACAGTTGAATTAATACATGACTCATCAATGTCTTTTTCACATATATGAGCAACGATGATGGTTCACATCATGCGCACAGTAATGCAAACAACTATTAGTCATACACACAGAAGGTAAGACAAAACAACTGTTTTGAAACCACTGTTTCCATGTTTTGGTCAGTTTTACAAATACGGTAAATGCATGCACAAATGTTAGAAGAACAGAGCAGAAGCATGAACTCATCACATTCTGCTGGTTGCAGGATTCACAAACAAGGAGTGTGTACAGGAGTAGCAGCAAAAATAGCAGCAGCCTTTGCTGCAGCGTAAATAACAACGTAAAAACACTTGTGATGTGCAGTAATCTGAAAGACTTCAAGTCAGAGTTCAAGACAGAATCAAGCAAGAAATTTGGTGCATCTCTAAGTATAAACCACGTCTGAACAATGACCTGTGTTGAGTCCAGATTACAGTATTTACTGGCATGTAATGACCAGCACGTACAGTCAGACATGTTTTACATCCAACATTTATTTTAGAAGTGCATGAGCTGTTCCCGACGTCTAACATTTCCTATTTTTTTTTGTACAGCGAGTCAGTTTGTTTCTTATCAGCTGTAGTGTTACTATGTTTAAATGAGTTGCACAGAGCTGCTGTGAATAGAGAACATACAATAAACTAATGTGGTCATAAATGTTAAAAGAAAGTAGATATTTAGCAGCAGTGTCATGGTCCCCCCCCCCCCCCCACACACACACACACACCATCACCACCTCCTTAAAAAGATGAATGTATTTTTCTGAGTGAGGTGATGCAAATGCTGTGTGAAGATTCAATCAACCAAGTCAACCAAAAAAAATAAAAATAAAAAAATTAGAATAAAGATAGGTTTATTTTTTTAGATGTTATGCAAAGTACATAAAGAGTAGTTTGTATTTCACTTGCAGTAGATGCAATTTTAAGAGCTTTTCATTTGGTTGAGCAGGGAAAATTCTGATGGGGTAGGTAATGATGGGGACGTCACTTTCAGTTTAAAACAAACATTTTTTTTATATACTGTATGTGATACTTTTAACTACAAACTTTTCTAAACATCGCTCAGTGAGTCCTGACAGAGCTCACATTGTTTGTAACAATGACAAGTTTGTTCTGAAATGAGGTGACAGTAACAAACAACAAACTTTTCCCCCTAATTCTGGCTATGCCGGAGCTGTGTGACCAATTTATACAGACAGCACGCCTCTCTGACCTCATGAATGCAACGCCCTCATGGCTTCGCTGTGCACTTCGTGAAATTGTTCTTTTTTAACAGTGCATTAACGTGGAGCGTGTTTATGCAAGCAAGCGTAGTGAGATACTTTGCTGAAGCATGAATGGTCTAATAAGGCTGCACGGGGCAGCGTTCACAATGCTGCGTCAAACGGCATTCATGTGTCTGCCATAATAATCATCACTGCACGCTGATAACATGAATCACCGCTCTGGCTTGAGACGACTGCTGAGGCTTTCTGATTAAACTGTTTGCTTTCCAGTTCAGTTGCTTTTTGTTTTACACACCCCATTAATGGAAAAGAAAGTGCAAATTAAGAGAAATTTAATGTATTAGGAGACCAGATTGAGCATTTCATCTTTTATAAAAATAACTGAGTAAAGATGGTCTTTGCACCCCTTCTTATTCATGTCATCATTGTTGCTCTGCTCTAACACTCATCAGGTCTGACACACTCACAGCTGGAAGCTGCTAAGTCCAACCAGAGTCTTCCTCTGTCGACCAGCAGTTACAGACCAAATGCTTCATTCAAGGGCATCTTGAAGAGGATTCTCCATTCTGTCTTTAGAACAGGACCCAAGTTGGTTGGCATCTCCAACCTCAAATGTCGTGCGTGCACGAACAAAGAACTAAATGGCTAAAACTCAAATGCAGGCTTTCTACAGTGAGTTGTGCATCTTTCCTCTTGGATAAGCATTAGGCTTTACTTGATCTCACTGCCCTAAGCTCCCCGTGCAAATCATCTAAAGCTTCTATCAAGCAGAAATAAGTTTTACTTTATATTATAAATGATTAAAAATAGCACAAGCAAACAAGGAGGGGGAGAGACACCACTGTAGTGTCAGCAAAGAAAGGTAAAAGGCAGCGAACACCCTCTTCTCTTAAACGTGTAAAACAGTGAACTGGGGTAGGAGAAGAGACAGATGGTGAACACTTGTTCCTATTAAACTGGACCCTACAGTAATTTTCACACTAATAAACAGCTTTAAACCATTTTGTCCACTGGGCCATTTTGTAATCTGGAATCCACAGGGTTTGTGCAAAACCCAGCTCATTGCCTGACTGGTTTGATGCAGAGAGCTATTGGCAGAATTCCTCCACAGGTATGCAGCCCGACAACACAGAATCCTAAGAGAACAGTGGGGGTGTTGGATCAAAGTGATACAAACAGACAGGTTGTCATGAAACATGAAGCCTGGAAGGTCAAATTTAAGTGAGAAGGAAAAATAGGGAATAAAATGTTGGATGTATGAGGATGAGCAATGCATGAAAAGAGGAAAATAACTTTTTTTTATTATTTTTTATTCAGAGTGTGCTGTGTAAAGAAAATGTTTTCTCACAAAAACACAAAATACTTCACCACGGCTAAAACAGTGTATGTGTACAGCACAGATTATAGCAGCAGATCTTTGTGTGCTGATATTATTTTTAAATATTAGACAAGAATAAATTCATCTACAAAATGGGGCCATGTACGGTTCAGGCTTCAGACAAAATAGATTTGAAAAAGACAAGTGCTTTATACACTGCTAAGATGGTATTTACCACTCAAACAGAAGATAGCAAGTGCATGCCAATGCCCCCCACTGAATGTTAGTTTGATAGAATGTTGTTCTCAAGATGAGTGTTTATCTGGACTGGAATTGAACAAAGAGTGCAAGTAAACTCCAGTGTTTGTGGTGCAAGATAAAGTGGATAGGAGTTAAACAGTGTATGAGGATAGAGGGGTTTTCTTCTTGTCAGAGGCAGATCCTGGTGAGCAAAGGGAGCAATTTTATTCATGATCAGGCACAATGACGGAGCCAGGGGGTGGCCAATGGTGGCAACCCCACCGCCAACCTCAATCATTTGAGGAAACTATTTTTAAGGAATGTAAAAATTAAAAAGCATATTTTCCTCAAATTACAGAGGCAACCAGATTAATGTTTATTTATGTATGCATATACATGTACAGTTTTTGCACAAACCTTAGCAGAACCAGTGTCACATCTTTAATCTGTCCATAAGCCAAAATACTGTTCCAAACGCTTGGAAAACAGCTTTTGTACTATCTTTACTGAAAGGAGGCGACCCCACTACACTGAACAACTACTGACCAATCTCTAAACTCTGTATTCTAGCTAAGGTTTTAGAAAAAAAATTATAGATACTCAAATCAAGAAGTATTTGGATTCCGTTAACATCTTACCTCTCCATCAATCAGGAAACAACACAGCACAATGACTGCTTTGTTGAAGGTTTTTAATGATGATGAAGCTTTGATGCTAAGGACTACTGTGCTGCACTTCATTTAGACCTGTCTAAAGTTTTTGATACTGTGGATCATGACAGCTAATGTCATAAGCTCTCAGACATTGGTTTCTTAGATCACACTATTGGTTAGTTTTCTAATTATCTCTTAGATTGGCGGCAATGTGTTCAATATAACACGTTTCAGTCTTAGGACCCACCCTCTCCACAATCTACATAAGTAATGTAGGTCAGATCATTCCTTGGGAATCTTGGTCGAGGTACATCTCTCTTTAAAGCTTCAATTTGAAAACTTGATCAAGAAATTGAAATTAAAATTGGGTTTATTTTCAGAAATAAATCTTGTTTAACTTTGAATGCTAGGAAATGCCTTGTATTTGTTACTTTCCTTCTGGCCATTGACTATGGTGACATTGTTTACATGAAAGCTCCTGCAAGCGCCTTACAGACGTTGGATGCTGCCCATCATGGTGCACTAAGATTCATAACTGGCTGCAACTGTACCCATCACTGCACCCTGTATTCACTGGTTAACTGGTCATCATTAACTTCATGCAGACTCTGGTACATTTCATCTTTAAATCACTCCTTGGTCTGTTTCCTTCTTACATCTCCTCCTACATGTCACTTCATCAGTGCAGCTACAGCGTGCGCTCTCAAGACAATTACATGCAGTGTCCCCTCAGTGCGGACTGAATTTGTCAAAAGGGCCTTGTCTTACTCTGCTCCTGAAACCTCTTGCAAAACGATCGGAAACTGTCGCCTTTGACCTCTCTAAGGGATTGTAAACGACTTAAGTTCAATGCAGAATGGTGGCACAACTGGTAGAGCTGCTGCCTCTCAGCGAGCAGGTCCTTGGTTCAAATCCTAGTCCGGGGACCTTTCTGGGTGGAGTTTGCATGTTCTCTCCGTGCATGCGTGGGTTTTCTCCGGGTACTCCAGGTTCCTCCCACAGACCAAAAACATGCACGTTAGACTGATTGTAACTCTAAATTGTCTCTAGGTGTGAGTGAGAGAATGAATGTTTGTCTTGTTTGCCTCGATGTGTCCCTGTGATGGACTTGTGACCTGTCCAGGGTGTACCCCACCCCTTGCACAGTGATTTCTGGACATGGGCACAGGAATAACAGGTAAAAGATAATGGATGGATGGATGAAAAAGTGCATCTGGAAAGTATTCAGTGATTTACTTTTTCCCACATTGTGTCATGTTACAACCTTATTCCAAACTGCATTAAAGTAATCGCTTTCCTCAAAATTCTACACACAATACCTCATTATGACAATGTGAATTTTTTTTTTTTTGCTAATTTACTAAAATGAGAAAAGTAAGAAATTACATTTACCTAAGTAATCACAGCCTATACCATGAAGCTCAGAAGTTGAGCTCAGAAGCATCATGTTTCCACTGACCATCCTTGAGATGTTTCTACAACATACATGGATTCCACCTGCAGTCAGTTCAGTTGATTGGACTTGATTTGAAAAGGCACACACCTGTTTCACAGTTGACAGTGCATGTCAGAGCACAAACACCAAGCAGGAAGTGAAAGGAATTGTCTGAAGACCTCTGAGAGAGGATTGTGTTGAGGCACAAATCTGCTGCTTTGAAGGTCCCAGTGAGTCCAGTGACTTCCATCATTCATAAATGGAAGAAGTTTGGAACCACAAAGACTCTTCCTAGAGCTAACCGGCTGTCCAAACTGAGCGATCTGGGGAGAAGGGCCTTGAAGGGAGGTGACCTAGAACCAACAACCATCAAAGCACTTTACTAAACCCCACTGGACCAAATTATTCTAGAAATATTAAAAAAAAAATATATATACAGTATATAGCAGTGAAACAAACAAAAACAAAAACAAAAAAAATTACAAATAAAATAAAACAAATCTAAGTATTAGCAGTCCTTTACAAACCAAGAACAAAACCAATTAAAATCAACATATCTGAAAGTTTCAAAAGTTTTAAGATGAGGTTAAAAAACAGACAGAAGTCAGTCTAACGTGCGAAGCGGGATTTATTCCACAATTTAGGACCTGACACAGTCCCCACTAAGCCTGTTCCTAATCTTGAGCACCCTAAGGAGCAGCTGATCAGCTGACCTGAGAGAACGAGACAGGCTGTAACAGCTCAGAGAGGTAGGGTGAGGCAAGATCCTCTGAAGTGGAATCATACCGTTTGACAGCTTGAGGCTAGGTGGCAGATCAAAATTACAGGAAAATTGTGAGAATTTTTTTTATTTTGAACTTTTTTTTTTGTTAAAGTCAATTCTATTTGCAACCATGTTGACATGTTTTCCACCCATCCATCATTATATTTACCCACTTATTCCTTTCCAGGTCACGGGGGTCACTGGTGCTCATATCCAGCAGTCACTGTGTGAGAGACGGGGGACACCCTGAACAGGTTGCAAGTCCTCACAGGGACAAAGAGACAAACTATTCACACTCTCACTTTTGGACAATTAAGAGTTACCAATCAGTCTAACATGCATGTTTTTGTTCTGTAAACCGCAGGATTTGATCCAGCAACCTTCTCACTGAGAGGTGGCAGCTCAACCAACTGTGCCACTTTGACATGTTTTGAATAAACAATTTTAGTAAATCTAAACTATTTTGATGTGCTCTGC
>JARVLU010000437.1:21288329-21299528 GCA_031762415.1 Simpsonichthys santanae
AAAAGCAGAATGGGAGGAAGATCTTTCAGTTGTCAGGCTCCTCTCTTGTGGAACCAACTTCCAGTTTCTGTCCATAAGGCTGACACAATGTCCAGTTTTAAGACTGGGATTAAGACTTTACTTTTTGATACATCCTATAGTTAGAGTTGGCTTGTTATCCTGCTATAGACTTAGACAACTGGAAGGCAAATTGACCTCATTTCCTTTAATGAATAGTTAAAATTGAACAGTTTTTATTTGATACTACAGTATTTCTATCTTAATGTGATTCTTGACCTGCCATTGTGTATCTGTTCCTCCTTCCTGTTCCTTTCAAACCCAGCTGATCGAAGCAGATGCCTCTTGTCCTGAGCCTGGTTCTGCTAAAGGTTTCTTCCTCATGAGGGAGATTTTTTTCTTTCCACTGTCGCCTTCATGCTTGTTCAAGATGAGAGTCTGTGATGAAGTTAAACTCAAAGCAGTCTGCTCCTCAGATAAATAATGTTAATTTACTTTTTATGTGTATGAATATTTCTGTTCAGTGCCCTGAGATGACTTCTGTTGTGACTTGGTGCTGTATAAATAAACTGAATTGTATTGAATAATCATACTAATTAGGATACTATCTTTGAATAAAGATTAAAGCTAAATTTCCACCATTTGTAGTTCAAAGGGGAAAAAAAATGGGATTTTTGTTACAGGGATATTTATTGGAGAAAATTACTGTTTGGTTTATTTACTATTAACCAGGACAGTCATCCTTTACTTTTAAAACTCATTAAATAAATTACATTGTCGTTGTTACACCTCCCCGATGTTGTCCTTTAATAAAATGAAAGATAAAAATGTATCCTCCAGAAACAACATCCTGGTGTTTTGTCAGAGCAAAGATGAGCAAAAGCTCATCTGAAATGCATCGCAGCACGTCTGGTTCAATCATCGTTTAGAACGGTCACAATCGAATCAGCTGGAACACAAATCATTCATTTGAAGAGATTACTTCATTATTTTTGAGACACCGTTTCATTATACAAACTCAAGGGACGTAAATATATTTGTCATGCTGCTTTAAACACTTAACTCTCGTTATCTGATTCTGTTTTGTATCGAAATGTACCCCCCCCCCCCCCACATCACCAAAGAAATAAAAATCTCGAGGCTCAGTCTGTTGAGAATCTTAGTTCAAGTTTTCTGTTGTTTTTGTGAAAACATTTTCTCACTGGATATTTAATCGTATGAAATTATTTCAACTTGAAATAGCGATTCATTTGAGTAATTAAGTGAATCTGTGGAATAACACTGCTGCTGTACCGCCCCCCCCCCCCCCCCCCCAGATGCGCATGTTGTCAGAAAAGTTATTTCAGTCATTTGAGATTTCTTCAAAGATCACATCCAGGTAAGTAAGAGGTGGCGACAGAAGCAAACTTACTGTCGTAGTCGTAGTCCCAGTTCGGCTTCTGGATGGAGTCGCTGTCCGACACAGAGTTAGAGGGAGGGGGAGGAGGGAGGTTGGGTGCCACGCTGCACACAGCCACTGTCTTACGATGTCCGTGCACAGAGTCTGGGTTGAAGGTGGTGAACTCTGGATGTTCTGGGATGGTTGAACCCTCGAACGAGTTTCTGTCCAAGTTGTTCCTGGAGTCGCTCGGGATGCTGGGCGTGTAGGAGATGGGCCGGACGGGCACCTGAGGAGGGATGTCCGAGTAGATGTTTTTGTTGAGTTTGGTATCAAAGTAAGGTCTATGGAGGAAGGAGTGGGGCACGCCGGAACCTCCTGGATGTTTGTCGCTGTCGTCTGTCTTCGACTTGCTGCGGCAGGCCTTCTTACGGATGATGATGAAAAGCAAGACAAGTATGAAGATGCTGGAGACAAAGACCACGATGCCAATCACCTCCTCCAAGCCGATGTTCCAGGAGGTGGAGACGAACTCGTTACGGACCTCGGCATGGAGTTCACAAATCTGACCGCTGAAGCCCAGCGAGCAGTTGCACTTAAAGGAGCCGTACGTGTTGTGGCACTGGCCTCCGTTGGTGCAGGGGTTCTTGATGCACTCATCCACATCACTCAGACACCTGGACAAAACATCAGGACTCAGTGAGATGGACGACAAGAAGCAAACACAGAAAGAGGCATGAACCCAAAACTGACATACCTGTCTCCCTGGAAACCTGCTTCACACTCACACACTGGACCGTCCAGGCTGTCGATACACTTTCCGCTGTTTTTACAGGGGTTGTCTCTGCAGTACGGACCTAACTGACACCTGCAATCATAATGAAATACACAAGAACTCTGAGGACTCATTTTCTGAAATGGACTTTCGATCTCAGGACATGCCGTCAGTGTGTATGATGCGTGACTCAGGAATAAAAATGTTCATATTATGAAGTTCCATAAGACAACAGGTACCTCTGTCCTGAGTACTGTCCTCTGCACTGGCAGTAGAAGTCATCTGCTCGAGGAATGCAGGTGCCACCGTAGAGGCAGGGGTTGGACGCACAAGGACTTATGGTGATCTCACAGTGTGTGCCCATGAAAGAGGCAGGACACTTACAGAAGTAGCCTGAGACATTAATGCAGGATAAGGTTAATGAGGATGTGGCCCTGAGCAGGTTGCAGTGATTGTGATGACCTAAGCAGGGGACAGTACCTCCATTAGGCAGCGAGGTGCAGCTCCCTCCATTGGTACAGGGGTTGCTAGAACAACTCTCGGCTGGTGAGAGGGCACAGCCCGGAGCAACATCCACAATGTCCTCCAGCACGGCGTAGGCACGGCGAGTTCTGGTGTTGAGAGGCAGCTCCTGGCCGTTCAGCGTCATGGCCTCCATGCAGCCACGGAGCCCGTTGGTGACGGGCAGGCTGCGGCCAAGGCGAGGGGAGCTATGCTGGCGGATGTAGCCGCCAAAGTAAATTGTGTTGTCGAGATTAAGCGTGCGCAGAGTGCCGGGAGCGGTGCCGGAAGCAGCGTGCACCCGATCCAGCACCAGTTTGGCGTAGTTACCATCCACTTCCAGCGAAACTGAGTGCCACTCTCCGTCGTTAACTTGAGCGCTGTGGACCGACACCAGGCCAGGCCCGCTGCCACAGTCAAATTTGTACTGCAGACGACCGTTTACGATCTGTTTCAAAGACAATAAATGCTGCATTTAAACAAACTACACATTCATTCATTCAACCTTTATTTATACAGGATAATCCCATTGAGCCGCGGGGACTCATTTACAAGAGAGACCTGAATATATCTGAAACATGAATCATATATTGGATTGGATATTTTATGTAATATAATCAGTTTTTTGTCCAATAACCAGATTAATTCATATTGACTAATCAAATGACTGTCAGAGATAAGGTGCACAAGGTGCAGTCATTAAGTCTTCCTCATTAAAGAGCAAAAATACCAGTTTTAGTGATAGAACAACAATTTTATGCATCCAAATAACATTTTGTTGAAAGATCTAAAATATACTCTCAGTGGATATAGAAACCTTATAAGGTATTTATTAATTAAAAAAAAAGGCAGTTTCTGATTTAGTCAGAGGGTGTTGTCTGGCATGCAGACTGCTTTACCAGACTGACTGAAAAGGGAATGTGTGGAAAACTGTTTTCTGTTTCCTTCTCACAACTAAAATAGCCTGTGTGCTGGTTTTTTTTTTTTTTTTTTAACTCGGCACTACATTCCCATAATCTTCCATGTGAAATGAGCCTTTCTGAACCCTTCAGCTGAGTTGGTTCATACACAAAGCTCACTGGGCTCACAGGGGGAGGGAGATGTGTTAGGTCAGTTGCATGAACACTAAGCTCCTCTGACATGGAGATGCTGGATATTAATAAGAAACTCATGTGTAGTTCGGCTTGTGTATTGACTGTCAGTGTTACCCTTTTTATTTCAAAGAGGCTGAAAGAACATTTTTTATAAGTGAGCTGAGTGTGAAAACTGGACATGTGTCACACACCTCTAGGATGCTGTAGTCTGTTCCCTTTGCGTACATGACTGTAGCGTGGCTGGAGAAGGTCCTGAGCCTCAGAGAGAGTTTCATCAGCTCCTTGTTCTCATTCTCCATCAGGCGGTATTTCACAAAACCACTTCCACTAAATGTCAGCGAGTGGCCATCTGGTACAAGAACGGAGACAGACATTAATGCTGAAAAAGAGGAGAGGGGAATTTTTTTATTTTTTTAATTATAATAAAAAGTTTCTTACCGGAGCATTTGCCCCTTTTGCCCTCTGGACACACACAGCTGTACACAGCGTCTCTAGGATCAGCCACACAGTCCATGCCCTCTGGACAGGGGTTGTTTTCACACACGTCGTTCAACATGGGACATTTGCCACCTGATTGTAGAAACACGGTCATTGAGAATGGGAACTTCATCAAAACACAATTAAATGTGTGTGTGTGTAGCTGAGGTTTGATCGGTGTACCGTCACACTGGCAGGTGGCAGTTCTCTGGTACCGCGGGGTGACAAAGCTGAGGCGGGCTGTGCTATAGGTGGACATGGCACTTTTATCCAGGGAGATGACCTCGTCACAAAAGTGCAACAGGCAGTCCAGACCGACACACAGCTTCTGAACCACCCGCACGATGCGCACCCCGGTCATCTCCTCGATCACAGCAGCGGAGGAGTTGAGTTTGCGGAAAACAACCTGAAAACAAAAAGAGCAACAAATACATCAATAAATGACATCAGCTCTGCTTTTCTGATGTTGACACAGCTGCATCTGCCTGGTCTTACCTCCTGAGACTGATAGGGGCTGCCAGATCTCTCCAGGGTCAGCAGGACATCCAGATCTCCCTGCTCCGACGGCTGCAGGCTCACCAACTGAACCTCACTCCTCCTGACTCCGGCGATGTTTCTCAGCGCTCGCTGGAAGTTGCGCCAGTAATCCCCAATAAACTCTTCCGGAGCGATGTTTGCGAAGCTCACTGCGATGGAGTTGTCCAGGGCCTGGCGAGTCGCCTGACGAATGTGCACGTTGACGTCGGCGGTCGTCGTGAAGCGTCCGTCAGTCACGGTCACGTTGAGAGCGTAGTGGCCCACGTCCAGCGGCTTCAGGGCAATGACTTTACCGTCGGAGGGCGAGACGGAAAACAAGGCTTCGCCCTCGCCGGTGGATGAGAGCGCTGAGGGGGCGAGGCTGTAGGTGAGGGTGTCGTAGACGTCTTGGTCAGTGGCGTGGATCTTTCCCAAAACACCTCCAGAGTATTCGTCACCAGCAACGGACACGAAAACGTCTAGTGGAAGCACCGCAGGAGGATAGACGCTCTCCTCAATCACACGCACGCTTATGAAGGCAGTGGAGAAGAGCTGAGGTTTACCACTGTCAGAAACCTGGATGAGAAGAAACATTCACGTTGATCTCTTCTTCCAACAGCAGAGGGCAATCAAACTCCTGCTCAACACACACCTCTCAGCATCCAAGAAAACCAACAAAACATTTACAGATGCAAGCGCTTCAGCTCAGCAGGAACAAAACAACAACAATGACTCAAATCAAGAGTGTGAATCTCTTGTGCAAAGTGACATCACACTTTTTAAGTCTCGTCTGCCCACGCGCTTCCTTCCTCTGTTCCCTCTTCTGAGGCGACACGTGATCAAGCCAAATCAAAGCTAGTGTCTGTTATTCAATCTTCCACTGTGAGATGAAGCAGATGCATCCCTGTGTGTCGACTTCAACTCAGAAAGTTTCTTGCAAGGCTACAAAACTTCAGGAAGGTTTAGAGGAGGGACACACTTAAATACACTGAATGGCTGGAGAAAGGATGGAAGGAAAAAAGAGGACAAACAGCAGGGAACTGTGACTTGACAGTTAAATCAATGCAACCGTTCAGCACCTGTCTCCTGTCTGCTCTGTGACCCACCTGCGCCTGAAGCAGGTACTGCTCCTTATGTTTCCTACTCAGCACCCCCACAGTCAGAAGAGTTCCTTGCTGGTTGATGTGGAACGCGTTGCCTTCGTTTCCATCCACAATGGTAAAGGTGAACGGCGGGCCATTGTGAGAAGCATCTCGGTCGCTTACGGTGAGCTGAAGAATACTTGTGCCTTTTGGTCGATTCTCCTGTGGGATGAAAAAGATGTTCTGTTAGACAAATTTCCCCCCACCCCCCAGAAATTTAATATGAAAGAACAATGCTAAGCTGCAAGAATACCTCAGTCATTTAGGACACGTTACACAGAGCAAACTGAAGCTAATTTTAATCTTAAATATATTTACCTTCTCTGGTGAATTCCTTTCTCAATGCTAAAGTTAAATCTAAAGTTCTGAGCTCCTTGACAGATTCTTTGAACCTAAAACGTGACGCTGCTTGACCTATTATCAGGCAAATTGTAAGTGCAAATAGGCAAGCAGCAATCCTGGAGAGAATTATAAAACTATGTGATCATCCCACCACTCAGGCAGCATTAGACAAGCCTCATCACATCACCACCCAAGGCAAAGATAAGATAAATGCTGCAAACTCTGGCAGATAGAAAGAATTAATGGCTATAATAGACCATATCACGTCAGATGTATGCATTTTTTTCCCCCTAAAGACTTTATGGTCTCAACCGCTCATTTTACATGTTAATTACATGTTAATTATTAGTGCACAATTACAGGGCCAGGAAGATAAACAAGTAAAACAGCTGATAGAGGTTGAAGGTACTTTCTGATAGATTCAATGCTCTGTTGTATCTTCAGACTTTCAATAGCACCAACTAAACCTCTGAATATGGATCAACAAATTGCACATGGTGGTGATGTTATGTTGGTCCAGAAAACTAGTTTTTAGAGTTTGAAATTAGGCCTGTCTCGATAACAAATTTTGCTGGGCGATTAATTGTTTCAGAAATAATTGTGATAAATGATAATATTGTTTGAAATTTGACAATTAGTAATCATTGTCAAACTTAAGAAGAAATGTTGGGTGATTATTTTCAGTGTAGTACTTTTTCTGACCACTGGATGGCAGTATAAGACTGTTTGAACTGAAGGATGGATAGTGAGGGAGCGAGCAGTGTGTCTCTTTAAGAAAATGAGAGTGGGCCGCCTTGACATGACATGGGCTGTCTCTCCTTCCTTTTTTTCTGGTTCTCAAAATGGCAGAAGCTCGGTGTGGTTTGAGCTCTTTAGCATAGCATTTTTACACAAAACTTTTAATAAAAAAAAAAAAAAAATCAGTAAACAAGTTCTCAGATTCTTTTTTTTAGCGAAAAACAACTTTTTACACAAAGGCACAGGTTTTAACTGTGAATTTTGGAGCTTCGACAAAACCTTTTTTTTTTTTTTACCCGAGGTTAGTCTGTTAGCCTAGCTCATAGCTTAGCTTTTTTAAAAGATCTAAAAACGTGATTTTGGAAGGTTTTTTTCAGAATTTAAAGCGAAAACAGAAAGGGAGGGGGTCAGTGAAAAGCACTGGAGTTGAGCTTTTCATCATCCAGTGTTTTCAGTAGAAAGAGACACGAAGCAACGATAAAGCCGATAAATGAAAATGAGGTCAATCATTTTCATTTATCATGCGATTAATTGATTTATTGTTTATTGCGACAGGCCTATTTGAAACTGTCCCTTTACCCACTCATGGCTGTCTTTATAGTTTTCTAAAATAACAGGAAACATCTTCCACTGTTGGAATCAGACTTTATGTTCTTTAAACCTGAAGAACACATCAGTCTCCTTTCCCCCTCACGCTATAATCAGCTGTACTGGTTTTACTCTCCTTTTACTCTTTCCCTGATCTGCATTTTACACTTAAGATGCAATCTCTGTCTTCTCAATCCCCTCACCCTCTTCCGTTCTCCCTCTCTTCTTACCTCTGCTCCTGCTTCATACTCCTACTTACTTCTTGATATTCTAGTCTCACAGCCTTCCATTATTTCTCCCTGTTAATCCTTCTCTGTCCGCTGCAATCCCTCCTGCACCACCTCGCTTCTTTCTTCCACTCGATCTATCTTTTTCTCTCTAATCAGTTATCTACACAACCACCCCTTCCCATTCTCACCTGGATGATAAGGGTGTAGTTAGCCTGAGAGAAAAGGGGCGGGTTATCATTGACGTCCGAAATGTCAATGTTGATCGTAGCGCTGCTGGAGAGCGGGGGCACACCGTTGTCCGAGGCGACCACCAATACAGTGTACCCAGATGTCTGAGAGAAAAGAAGAACTAAAATTACCATACATGAGAAAAGCTGCTGTTCTAAGCAATAATGCAGCGAAGATCACAGAACCCAGTGACATTTTGATGTGAATCTAGTTGGATTTTGCGTCGACTGCAACTAGTTTCTCAGCAGATTAAACTGCATGTGAACAGAGTTGTGTTTGACATTTTTCTTACTCTCTCTCGGTCCAGCTGGTGAGCGACTTTAAGCTCGCCTCGGAGAGGATCGAGGGTGAAGGGGCTGCCTTGGTTACCGTCCACAATGGAGTACCGGACATGGTTGTTGGAAGGCCCATCAAAGTCTTCGGCCACCACCTTAAAAATATATATATATATTAATAATTCAGTTAATACTTAGGTTTGTTGCATAACATCGCAACAGCATAGGCTCCAAAAATCTATTTTATTAATCAGCTGCATAAACATCCAATGCTCTGCTAAAAGTCAAGTTTAATTATAAAGCACATTTAAAAACAACAGATTACCAAAGTGCTGAACAATAAAAGACAAATGCAAAGAAAAAAGCAATGAAACAAATTAATTTAAAAACATCAGAAGAAAATAAACAGAGTGCAGAACAATAAAATACTAAAACAGCTCACATGGGTAAAAAGTCAGTGAACAGATGTTTTTTTTTTTTTAAGTATAAGAAATGTTATTTCACAAAACTTTTTTTCTTATTGATTTAAAATACATATTTGGTATTTACCTCAGTACAATGAAGTGGTTGATTAAAACTTTTTCACATGAACAAATGTAAATTAAGACATGTCTGGGTTGAAATTAAGTTTTTGTCCACTGTAAAACCATTTTGGCAGCACGGTGGCTCAGTTGGTAGAGCTGTTGCATCTTAGTGAGAAGGTCGCCAGACTGAATCCCGGCCAGGGGCCTTTCTACCTGCGTGGTTTTCTCTGGGTACTCCAGTTTCCTCCCACAGACCAAAAACATGCATGTTAGTCTGACTGGTGACTCTAAATTGTATGTGATTGAGATAGTGAACGGTTGTTTGTCTTTGTGTCCCAGTGATGGACTGGAGAC
Source organism: Simpsonichthys santanae (assembly GCA_031762415.1). Lineage (NCBI taxonomy): Eukaryota > Metazoa > Chordata > Actinopteri > Cyprinodontiformes > Rivulidae > Simpsonichthys > Simpsonichthys santanae. The sequence continues at coordinate 21,297,489 of JARVLU010000437.1, forward strand.
TTGGCCATGGTGAACCCCGTCCCTCACAAAGTGACTGCTGGATATGGGCACCAGTGACCCACGTGACCCGAACTGATCAAGTTATCAAGAAAGTAATAATTATGCTCTTTCATAACACAGTACTGCAAAATGGCCGTGCAGAGCAGAGCATCTTTAAGCTCCCTTTAGCCGTGCATGGATCACAGATGAAGCCAGCCACTCACGTGTGAGTTTTTAGAAATGAAGTGGGCAGAACAAAACCAAACGAGGCACAGAGCAGAACTCAGCTGGGTTCTAAAGGAGCATCCTGCGAGCAGGTAATCACACACACACTAATGTCATCACTGTGTACACAGTTGCAAAGAGAAACACATGATAGGACTTTAAAGCCAATGTCTGTCACAGACTGAAAGGAATCCCTTGGGAAATTAGCCGACAGTGAAGATTTACTATTACGAGACAAAGGCAAGAGTTAACATTTAATTTTCTGATGTATAATTTATATTCAGGTACATTAGATGCACATGTAAATGGTCATAAGCAGTGATTTATCTTTAGAGGTGAAAAGGCGACGTAGGAGAGGCTGGAAATACCTTATTTTGGACAGGAGGCTTAATGAGTCAAATGTGTTTTAATTATAGTGTCTGAGCATGTGTGTCAGATATTGCACAAGAACAGGAGCGCTGTGAGCATAAAGAGCCGTGGACCTAATTTAGCTTTTCCACCAGATGGTAGCTTGCCACAGGTGCAGATATGTGATAGTGTGTTCAGTGAATAATGGGCAGAGAGGAGAGGAGCCGTGTGAGAGGAAATGAACAGCGGAGTGAGAAGGTGGATGAACTGACAGATTTAGCCAGAGGGAAGTTAAGTGAGTTGGAAGAAAGTCTAATCTTTCATATGGTTTTAGAGTAATTATGAGTTATTTCACTACAACAAACAGCTGTTGTGTACTATAGAAACAGTTTTCCACAGACAACATCCTTACCATCAACACGGTCTTTCCGAGCTCAGCGTCCTCGCTGACGACGGCTGTGTAGATGTCCTGGCTAAAGACCGGCTTGTTGTCATTGACATCAGTGAGGTTGATGTTCACAGTAGCAATGTCACTGAGCGGAGGAGAACCACCATCTGTAGCCTCTACAGTGATGTAGTATTCATGAGAAAGCTCATAGTCCAACCCTTCAATCACAAAAATGTCACCTGAAAGGTGGGGGTGGGGGTGGGGGGGGGGCACATGATTCAAGAGCTTTAACACTAATTTCACATTTATCAAGTAGACCACATTTCACTAGAAAACCACAACAGACATTAGAAGTGAACCTAAACTAGAGAAATTGCATTTCCTGTGAGAATGCAGTGTGAAGGTTTATTACATAAAACCTGCTGAAATTAGCTTAAAAAACATACTGAAATGTAGCTGAAATTGAAGAACAACCCTGAATTAGCAGAAGCAGAAAGAACACCTATTTCCTGAATTAGGAATAAACAAAAAATGAGCAAAAAAATTAGGAAATTAGCTAAAAACAAAAAAACAAAAACAAGATTAGCAAAAAGTAGTTGAAGTCAGAAAGAAGCTTAAACTACCAGAAGGAAGAGAAAGAGCTGAAATAAGCTCAAAATCTGTGGAATTAGCTGAAAAAGCTAAAATTAGCATAAAACAGCTAAATAGTAGCTGAAATAGCAGAAAAAGCTGAAGCTTGCAGAAATAAGCTGGAAGAAGCACAACAAGCTGAAATTTGTAGAAAGTTAGAAGAAGCACAAAAATAAAGATTAGAGAAAGATCCCGAAAGGAGCACAAAACTGATGGCTGGGGAAAAAAACAGCTGAAAGTAGCTTAAAAATTGTTTACATTTGCACAAGGAAGCTGAACCAGAACAAAATGTGAAAGGAGCAGTAAAAGATTGTAAACAGATCTAAATACAGGTAGTCCTCGGTTCCCGACCGAGATCCGTTCCAACAACCCGGTCGGATACTGATTCGGTCATAAACTGGAACAGCTCCCCCTGGCGGTCGTAAACGCGGATTTTCGGCCGTAAACGAAACCGGAAGTAAAACGGCGAT
>JARVLU010000437.1:21372358-21387138 GCA_031762415.1 Simpsonichthys santanae
AGCTCATGTGCAACACGGAGGTGTCTCCCCCTCCTAAAAACAGAGATGAGCGTGCTGCTAAGCTAAGTGACCAAGGAGGAGTGCTGTTTCTTAAAGGGAAATGATACCATCAACCACGCCTCTGACCACCACCACCCCCTAAAAAAAAAAAAAAACTCTTTGGATTTGGAAGATTCACGTAAATGACATTTTGAAATTGTTGAATTTTGCCAAAAATCAACTAGTTGGCTGGTATGACAGCTAGGGGTGCGCATCTCTCTGTGTCTGGAGAATCGATTCGATTCCGATTTTTGATGCACCGATTCAATTCAAAATCGATGCAAGTTAAACCTGGGGTCGACATAAGCGGTTTCTGTTTGTCCAAGACAGCCCACTTTTGTCTCAGACAACCAGATCTCGCCTCGAGGTTGTCTGCTGGACAACAAAGTGAAACAGACATGGAAGTTCTCTGTTGCCGCAAAGGATTTCTGTCATTTTGAATGCCTGTAAAAAGAAAGAGGGGAAAAAAAAACGTATTTTGTTGCTGTCATTTTAAAGCCATCCAATCTAATAATGAAAGGGATTAAAACGATGCTGCTTTTTCATTAAAGAACACTATACTGTACACTTGTCATGTACTCAGTATGCTCCTCTTCATGTTAAAAACTTCACTGAACCTAAAATATGCTGCGAGTGCCTCTCTCACAACATCTGATGACAAGGAAAAAGATGGAAAAGAATGAGGAAGTTCCACACGAGCAGCTCCTGAAAGAGTCTGCCACAGCTTGGACATTCCAAGCTGTCCACAAGATGGCTGAGAATATTTGTATATAGTAAACATTGTGTATATTGTACATATACGGTACTGTACTTACTTTGTATTAAAATGTTTTTCTTGAGATTTTTTTTTTGCGTACTTTATTGTAAAGGTTGCAGACAACCACAAATCTTGGCAGACAACCAGACTCTGTCAGGTTCTGTCTGGAAAATTTCCTTATGTCTACCCCGTAAACTTTCCATGCAGCACAGATGCCAGTAAAGTTCATGCAGCTTTGCTACTCATATTTGCACGTGTTTTTCGTGTGCAGCTAGCATCAGTACACAGCAGTGAGAAACTGCTATTGTCCATCATGTCCTTTGATATCCTTGTATTCTATTATCTACCTTGTCAAATACCATTTCTGAGAGACATAAAGCAAAGGCTAATCTGACGTATTAAGTGGTTGTAATGATATAAAGTTCTGACGTAATACAGATTTGAAAAGAAAGCCTCAATACTTGATATTATTTATGATTTTGCATTGAGAAAACCGGTCAATCATCATTTCACAAGCAGCACAAGGGCACAAATAAAAATTTAAACTATTTTTGCTAGAAGAAAGTTCATAATGTACTTTTATGCAGCATCGAAACCATTAAAGTGCATAGCAGGAAGCATAGTCACCCTAAAATACGGTACTCCAAACTCAAGCCAGACAAAGCAACAACAGAAAAGCCTATTATTTTGTCAAATAACTTAAACAAGTGGTTCCCAACCCTGGTCCTTGAGGAACACCATCCTGCATGCTTTAGTTGTTTCTCTGCTCCAACACACCTGTTTCAGTGGTTTAATTACTTCCTTAAGTTCAGCAGAAGCCTGTTGATTCAAATCAGGTGTGTTGGAGCAGAGGAACAACTAAAATATGCAGGATGGTGTTCCTCAGGGACCACAGTTGGGAACGACTGAATGTTTATTAGACCTACTTGAAGTAATCCTGAAACAGAATGATTACATAATTTGTACAAATTTTAACATTTTCCCTACATTTTGCAATTTTTTTGTAAAATGTTTTGTTAAAAAAAAAAACTTCATGGAATACAAAATAAATTATACTGGTCTCTTTGTCACTGATTTTTTTTTTTATTCACAAATGATGGGTTGAGTCAAACTATAATAAAACTATACATAAATTAAATAGCTTACTTTCGACAGTTTTTTCTAAATACTGTACTCTCACACATCACTCCAGTCAGATTAAATTCTCACCATCCAAGCCTCCAGTAGTTCTAGGAACAAATTAAATCAACACCATCTTCAAAACACAATTCAATAGAAAGAAGCATACAGTGATTACCGGTAGTTTGACGTTTACTGTACATAGCCCAGCATTCATCTGCATAAAATATTATACAGTATTACAAATCAGATACTCAACTACTGTCAAAAAACAATCACAAACACAACACAGATGACAAGCAGCTCTGAGCAGGCAGCCTTCATAAAGGCTTGTATACTTTTGCTAAAATTATTCCCAAAAAAAGTATTTTCCAAAAGGCTTACTGTCACTTCTTGTCAAAATATTGAATTATTTGCATGTCGTATTCTAAAAACTACTAAACTGAAGGTATAAAACACTATTACTATTAATAGAATAAGCAGCAACTGATAATTTAATTAACAGCTTACTTGTGCAGATATGAGTTCTTAAGTTTACAAGTCAAAATTGCGCACATAAAGCTTGACTACATGTGGCGTATGGAACTTTAAAACATTAATTAATCTGGTAATAAAGTTCAAAAGTAAGTGGAAATTGGTGCACTTTCTACATCTCATGTGATTGCAGAATTCCAGACCACTTATTCTGACCTTATTTAGGACATCTATTAAAACTGCCTAAGAACATTGAGCTTGTATTAACATATTTTCTGCACCAAGACAAATCCACAAAGAAATTCTTGTGATCAACAGTATAAAAATCATGTTCTTCTTAATTCTGCTTTTAATCATCAAAAAAGATTTAAACATGTTCTAGATCAAACACGTTTTAAAAAATGTGTGTGAGGGGGCGGTTTGAAGAGAAAAATAAAGGGTTAAATTCATTCCTAACTTTTTCCAGTGCCATAGACTAATAAGGAATGTCCACAAGTCTGAGACAGCAAGCTCATCTGTTCTTGCCCTCAAATAAACCCAAAAAAAGACTGAATGAGGAACTTGTCTCTTAGAAAACTCTTGTACTTTTAATATTCCAAACAGCTACCCTTACCACTTTTATGATGCAAGTTGTTCAATAAAACACATGCCTATTTCAAAAAGTAACACAAATTATACATAAACTCATAAAACGAACAGACTTACCAGTTTCTTCATCAATGGAAAATATTCCCAGGCCAGAACCATCTCTTATGGAGTATCGAATTTCTCCATCCCGCCCTTGGTCCTCGTCTTCAGCTGACACAGTCATCACAGAAGTCCCAACAGGGGCATCTTCTTTGATAAATCCCTTTTCCACGAACGATCGGAACAAAGGCCTGTGGACATTCTCGTTCACATCCACCACCTCCACCTCAATAAAGCAGGTTGACGACAAAGAAATGGGCTTCCCTTTGTCTTTAGCTTTTGCTGTCAGATTGTATGCTTGTTTTGTCTCGTAGTCAAGGTTCTGAACGATCCGTAGAGCACCGCTGAGTTTATCTACTTCAAAAGTCCCATCTCCATTGTCAATAAGGCTGTACCGTACTTGACTGGAAGGTCCAATATCTGGGTCATGAGCCTCCAGCCACATAATCACAGTACCAACAGGAAGATCCTCCCTGACTTTCAAGCGGTAATTAGGGGGAACAAATTTTGGAGGATTATTGTTCACATCTTCCAATGTGATTTTAAGAGGCACCGTGGACACCAACTGAGGCTCGCTCACTGCTTGATCGCGTGCTGTAATCTTCAAAATATAATACGGATTGCGCTCACGATCCAAAGGTTTTGTCACAGTCACAACACCAGTTGCCTCATTGATCGTAAAATGATCTGTGCCTCCTAAAATTGAGTATTTAACAATTCCATTATCACCTTTATCCTTGTCTGTTGAAACCACCTGGATAATTTCTGTCCCAACTGGTGTGTTCTCACTTATTTCAACCGAATACAAATCTTGTTGAAATTGAGGGCTGTTATCGTTTGTATCCAAGATTTTCACATCCAAGAGACGTGAAGAGGATTTCTGTGGTATGCCAAGATCATAAACTGTAATGTTGAGGGTGTAGTGGTCAGTTGTTTCACGGTCAAGGGGGGAGTAAACCAAAAGCCAACCAGTTTCCATATCTACAATAAAGTGGCTTTCAGTGTCACCTCCTGATATAACATACACCAATTTCCCATTGAAGCCACTATCTGGGTCTGTGGCACTTAGATGAACAATCCGGGCTCCAACAGGCAGGTCCTCTTTAACTTCGACAACACCTGGAAATGAGTCAAATTGAGGAGAGTACCGATTGACTGAGTAAATGTCCATAAAGTTGTCTTCTGGCTCAGTGTGCACATGGATTTTGCTGCCCTGAAGTAGCTTTTCAGCCAGCATTGTGGCAACACCAGTTTCAACACATTTTACCTGGACAGGCTTGTGTGCCGTGATAACAGTTATGTTCATGTGCATTGGCTGAGTCTCATGTTCACCATCAGTTGCAACAACTTGTAAACTGTGGAAGGACATTTTTGCTGCCTCTCCTTCACTGAGCGTGCGCTTAAGTGAAAGTAAGCCAGAGTTTGGGTTCACTTCAAACAGATTTAAATCATTTCCAGATTTAATATAGTACCGCACAAGCTGTAGTTCATCAGCATCAATGGCAGATGCTGTAGTTATCTGCTCTCCAACACCATGATCTCTGGGCACAGTCACTTCACAGTTCACATTTTCAAACAAAGGCTTATTGTCATTTAAGTTATTTAAAGTTATGGTTACTGATGCCTCCACCTCTTTTCGGAAAGGGGATCCCCAGTCCGATGCTCTGACTTTGAGATGGTAAATCCTGGGCATGAGCTCATAATCTAGGTTCTCTGAAGTGCTGATGACACCAGTAAAGTAATCAATGACAAACGGCTGGGGATTCAGATTGGTAATGCTATAGGTCACATAGCCATTCTCCCCATTGTCCAGATCAGTGGCTTTTACTGTTACCACACTGGTCCCAATAGGTGCATTCTCATCCACACTGGCTTTGTAGGATGTCTGCTGAAATTCTGGTGCATTGTTATTAACATCAATAACATCAACAATAACGTTTGTAGCTGCCCTTTTGTCGCTGGTGATCACCTCTAGTTCAAACTTTGAGGAAATATCAGCATTGATTGGTCCTGCTGTGCTGATTAAGCCAGTATCTGGATTGATACTAAATCGAATCTTGTCAGGACTGTGTTTAAAAGTGTATTTTAGATGGGGATACTTTGGCACAGCCGTCACCATAATGACAGGCGTGTGAAGAGGGGCAAATTCACTCAGATTGACTCTGTAAATGGCCTTTTCAAATACAGGAGGGCCATTTTGGAACTGTGCTGAAGTGACATGTACCAGTTTAGCAGATGAAAATTGAGGGGGGGTGCCTTTGTCCTTTGCCTGTAAGGTGAGGTTGTATCCAAAAGGTTGGCTGTCCCAGTCCACATCTTTGACAGCTTTTATTTTGTACTCCTTGCTCCCAGGGCTGGTTCTAACAGCCTTAAACTGCATAAGAGGGTCACCGGCCACAATGCTAAGTGATGCTATCTCTCCGTTTGGTCCCTGATCTTTGTCCTCCACTGTCACAATGGCATATGTGGGGTCGTGATCTGCATCAGAGGGTGACAAGGTTACTGCGGTAATTACAGGTGCATGCTCATTAGCTTGTTCCACCCTGACTGTAAGTTTGGCCATGCTGCTGAACCCACTGCTGCCATACAGCTTCATCCCTCTGTCCACGGCAAGGATCTCTAATTCGTACAGCTTTGTTTCAGAGTAGTCTAGCTTGCCAGTCAGTGTCACCACACCACTGGTTGGATGGACAGCAAACATGTCTGTCCACTCCCTGAAACTGTAGTAGTACTCTCCATTTGTACCGATATCTGCATCAGTCGCCATGACCTTTGCTACACTTGTGCGTATGGCCGTGTTCTCCGGTAGAGAGATGCTGTAAGATGTTGGTGAGAAGAGAGGCCTCAGGTCATTGGTATCCAGTACCTGCACTTTAACACTGGTGCGACACTCTATATTTGTGCTTCTCTCTGTGGCTTTGACAGTGAGCATGTAGTGGTCTTTAACCTCCCGGTTCAGAATGGCAGTGCTGCCTCCTTTGGTCCTTATTCGCAAAAAACTGAAATCTCCCACTAAGTAGTCCTCTGCTTTGAATAAGTTCTCATTATCTCCAGAGATGATTTTGTACCGTATCTCCCATGTTGGGTCTGCGATGTAGATCCCCATCTTGGTGTGGCTCTCCAAGTAAGTCTTAGCAGCAGAGTTCTCATATATGGTGGCATTGTAAACAGAGTGGGTGAACTGCATGGAGGCGGCCCTCAGCGTCCTTTGGCTTCCCATGCAGCCGCAAAAAAACTGCAGGAACAGAACAAGCAGCGGCTCCCAGTGCTTCCCCATTATTGTACCGTGATCTTCACAGCGCCACCTGGAAACAAAAGCAACATTTAAACCTTAAGTGTTAACATCATCAACTGAGATTGAAAAAAAAAACAACTGCAAATATAAGCTGGATTTAGATTTGACACGTTGGTCAGCCTAACGAGTGGCTAAATAAGATTTCATGCGGAAATAAGATGAAGCAGATCAGCCAGCTGACAAGATCTGAGCCGGCACTGGTCCCATTTCTGCACAACGCCAGATGCCAGCTATGTGCACTTCGCAAGAATAAAAGCTAATGTGCCTAAATGTGACCTCGATGAGTTTAAAACACTGTGAGCACATCAGTGAGTAAATATTTCATTTCCCCAGCTGGACAACATATGGATTCTTTTTCTTTACACATTGAAAACACAGTGGCACCCCACAATCTCCCTTTACTTTCACAAAAAAATATAAAGCAGCAGTGAAAAAGAAAAAAAGAAGTTGCTGAAAAATGAAACACGCACAGTCCAACCACAGAACAGCTGTGTGATGGCTATAAAACCGCTTCATATAATAATAACTAAATAGATCGTTGATTTACAGCAACATATGTGCCGAAATACACACAAAGACCAATAAAAAGCGAAGTCGTTGCTACGTCTCTGCACGAATCCGCCTCAATAAAACCTACACTATTTACTTTTGGTGTGACAAAATGACCCCTGGAGGGTTTAGTTATTAATGTTTTATGTATAGTTAATAAGTGACACAGCTGAGCCCTATCACCTTAAATCTGAAACCCGTGCCTGCAGGTACGAGAATCTGCTCCTGAACGCACCACTGTAAAAAAATAAGAAATCCTCCTACAACTTGTAGCTTGTTTTTATGGAAACAAGACAAAATGCAGAAAAGTATATTTCTTTACAGTTTATACAAAGTCTTTTTTTTTATCAGGCCGAAAAAGAATTATTTCGTTAAATAAGTTAGGTGCTTGGGAAGACTTTTCATTTCAAACCCCATCCCCCCATCCAAACCCGTTCAGTTTGAAACGATGGCAGCCGCTGGACAGATTTGTAGAAAAGCCTTCCCAACACGAGCTAAACACACGACAATGAAGTATTCACCCATTAGTTATCGGAAAATACATCCTCTCGTTAATTTGGTCCCAAGCAAACTTCCAGAAAGAGGCAAGAGAGCAGCCTTTTGGTTTCTTTGAGCTCACACGAAAAAAGGCAGCCGTGTCCGCACCGAACTTTTTCTCCTAGCCGTTACAAAGATGCCGACGCTGAACTGACCGACTTGCTTCAATTAAACATGCGAGAACACAAAAGCAACATACCTCTGTTTTTATTATTAATCACGTAGTTTGGGAGGTTTTGCGTAAAGTTTATGTAGTCCAAATCTCCGCATGGTAATACGTGGACTTCTCTCCCCCTCTGTTACTCCATCTGCCACCAGCAAGCTGGCTCTGCTTTTTTTCCGCGCTCGCTCGCTCACTGCTCCGCTTTCTCTCCCACACTGGATCTAACTGATATCTCTCCGCGCTGCACAGGTCCGGATCTACTTTACCGGGTTGACGGCGCTGGCAGCAGGAGGCGAACCGCAGGGCTCGCTCAGGGCAACTCCACTGTAGGGTTTTCTGTATTTGCAGACCTATATTTCAACTGACCGAACTCTGTCCTGTGCAAAACCAGTTTTATTTAAGCCACTTATGTGCCTTTACCCCACCACTGATTTTCTTTTCATTCAACTTTTATTTATACAGGTTAGTCTCATTGAGTCACGAGGCAAATTGTGGCAAAGAGACCTAAAACCACACATGAGGTACAGTACACACAACAATAAAAAGCCATAAAATGCATAAAAATGAAAAGTAAATAAAAGTAGTGTTATAAAACAAAATAAAATCAAGCTATATTATGAAACAAGGTAAAAAAAATCTAAAAACAGGAACATGTCTGCATTGATTTGTGCATTGAACTTAACAGTTTTTAAAATCTCTTAGAGGGGTCAAAGTTGACAGCTTTGAATATTTTTGCAAGGCGTTCCAGGTTACAGGAGCGGAGTAAGAGAAGGTCTTTTTGCCAAATTCGATCTGCACTGAGGGGACTTTGCAAGTAATGATATCTTGAGAGCGCACGCTGTAACTGCACTGATGACATGACATGTAGGAGGAGATGTATGAAGGCAACAGCCCAAGAAGTGATTTAAAGATGAAATATACCAGTGTGAGCACCTGCGTGAAGTTACCAGTTGACAAATGAGTAGAGTGCGCTGATGGGTAACAACCATGAATCTTAGCCCACCGTGGTAGACCCAACGTCTGAGTGGTGCTTGCAGGAGCTTTCATGTAAATAATGTCACATAGTCAATGGAAGGAAGGAACGCAGCAACTACAAGGAGTTTCATTCAGCCTTTAAGCAAGATCTATTTCTGAAAAAAAGATACCAATTTTAATTTCAGTTTCTTTATCAAGTTTTTGACATGCGGCTTAAAAGACAGACGTGCATCGACCAAGATTCCCAAGTTCACAAACGTAATAGGAACACCATTCATTGATAAGATAGAAGGAAGGACTGCTGGGACCGACCTCCTGTTTGAAAACAGCATCCCTTTGTTTTTGTTTGTTTTGTTTGTTTTTTCAGCATTTAGCACCAGTTTGAGAGGGGGAAAAAATCAGACTATGATGTCAAATGCAGACTGTAAAAGCTGAAAAACCTTAGCAAATGTTCTAGCTCGACAACAAACAACTGTATCATCAGCGTAGAAATGTAAGGATGCATCAGGAATTATCTGACCTACATTACTTGTGGATATTATAAAGAGAGTGGGATCTAAGACTGAGCCCTGTGGTACAACATTACTGACAGTTAAGTAACTGGAACAAGTACCATTGTGTTGAACACATTGCTTATGGCCTGAGAGATAATTAGAAAACCAACCAATACGATCTGAGAAACCATTATCTGATAGCTTATGGCATAGATGTCATGGTCTAAGAATCAAAAGCTTTAGACAGGTCTAAATAAAATGCAGCATTATATAGGCTTGTTGCAAAATTTGTTCCAAATGACTACTTTTTGAGCACACTGATTTCACGCCTGTACAAAATTAATAGCTAAAAGTATTTTGGCTAAAATTAGCATTCATATAATGGACTGAACAGTGTTTATTTAATGGAACTTTTCAAAAAGCTTCACTGAAATCATATTAAAATTATTTTCAATGCTACAACAACAAGCCGATATAACCCATAAAAAAGAAGAAAGAAATTATAATATTAGCCTTTGGACTGGAATTAGCCTACTTGATGCATATTCTCCTAAGAAATAAAACAGTTTTTATTAACTTAATTTATATCCACTTTGGTAAAAATTCAAATCAGACAATATGAAATGCTTATTTTTGCTAACAACGTTGTAATTTAGAACTTCTCTAGTGACAACTCAAGATATGCTTTTTTAACTGGGTGGCTATGCTGGCTGAAATTCTTGGGGTGTGGCGCCAAAACCAAAAGTCAAAAAAAGAATATCAGATATCCTATCAAGCTGTTTTTGTAAACATAACATTTTTAAAACTATGCCAACATAAGAAGTTGCTGACTGATGTACTGTACCACCGTTTTACAAGTAACATTACTGATTATGCGATGTGCATAAACCAGAAAAGGCATTAGAATTTTCACAATAGTACAATTTGAATGTGCTATCTGTGAATACAAATACCTTAAATTGTCATTGGTCTTTTGTCCTGAAGTTATAACTGTCTTGCCAAGGGTGAACCATAAAGTTTTTAGGGGTTGCCATTGCCACCCTTTGGTGGCCCCTCTGCTTCCCTGGTGAGGATAATTAGTAAAATATGCTGTTATGTAATATTTTTTTCTGGGTCAGACTGAACATGTTCTGTGGTGATGTGTGATACACATATTGCAACACATAGGACTGTGTCATGTTTTATCATCGATGTGCTTCATCTGATTATCTTTTTACGACTATTAAATGACATATTTCATTTTCTTTACACTGTTAATTAATTGATTATTTGCATTTTGAAACCCAGAAGAGATGCTAATATGATTTTCTTTTAAAATTGCACTCCAGGAAGTAGATTGAAACAATCGATCCTGCCGCACAATAGAACAAAAGAAGGCATCGATAACTTTGCACACCATAGAATCCTGGGGTCAGTAGCCAGAGAGGAGTTTTCACTAGGAGTGTCATCCTTTATCACACAGTCATTTGGAGCCTTTCTTCTCCTTTTACATGATGCACACAGGAGTGTCGCTGCTATGCAACTGATGGCGCTGTCTCACTGTTCTGCTCAGGCCTGTAATACTACACTCCAGTAGGAGTATAAATGCCAAAAAGCCTCTGCTGTTGTATAAAGCTTAACATCATCTCTCAGATGATGCACACTCTTCCTCTTGACAGGGATTTGGTAGAGACTTAGTTCTTCCTCTGTCCCTTCTCAATTCCACAGTTTTAAGATTGGGTCAGACTTGGTGGTGGTTTGGTCTGGGTAAAGGTTTGACTTTACCTCTCCTCCTCCATCCTCCTCCTCTGTTCCACGCAGGGACAGGTGGAGAAGGCAAAGCTGTTGCTGCCCTCAGGTAATGTCGGAAATATCTCAATCATCATTTGAGCCAGGGGTCAAACAAAAGAAAAGTGAGGTGCAGTGCTGTTAGCTTAGCAAAGCACCTCAAGGAGGTGGAGTGAAAGCAGATCACATTATCCTCATCTGATAAAGCAGTTCCTGATTCTTTGCTCGTTTGTTTTGGTTCCAGATCTGATTATCTCATCATTTGTCATGCAGATCATTTCCCCAGACTATGTTGAAGTAATTAAAATTGTCTGCTTGATATTTTCTGCTGCTGCTATGTCCCACATAATTTCATGATTTTTTTTCTTTCAATAAAACCTGAGAAGATTAAAGCCTTGCCAAACTTTCAAACTAAAATCATCTTCAAATAAAAGAAGATTTAATAAAAGAAGATGATGTTATAGCCATTTTGGTCAGACCTTGAAGATAATGCACAATCTGATAGAGATACCTTGTGCGATCTCATAGCAGTCAGATGATGTGTTAAGGATGATTATCAGCTACTACCATACCAAGTTTTGCTCATTATCTGTAAAATGGACAAAACTACGAGATATTTTTGCATTGGCTAATTTTAACTTGCTGTGATGACCATCTTGAATGTGGTTTTCTCCAAAAGTTAACCAGAGAAATTGCATTTTCTATGAAAATGCAGTGTGAATGCTCATTGCTGAAGAACCAGCTGAAAAAAAAAAACTGCTGAAATTAGCTAAAAACATGCTGAAATAAAAGAACAAGCCTAGCAGAATAAAGCAGAAAGCACACATAATTGTGGAATTAGGTTTAAATAGGCAGAAATGAGCACCAAAAGGGGGAATCTGAAAAAAAAAAAAAAAAAAAAAATATCAAAGATTTTGCAACAAAAATAAAACAAACATAAAATAGCTGAATGGTAGCTAAAATGGTAGATAGACGTTTAAATTACCAGAAGGAAGTTGAGAGAGCACAGTTGTGACCAAATAGGCTGAAACAGAAATGAGCACAAAAAAAGTGGAAATTATCTGGGGGGGAAATTAAGCTGAATTTAGCAAAAGGCAGTTGAAAAGTAGCTAAAAAGGCAGAAAGAAGCTTAATTTACCAGAAGGAAGTGAAGAAAGCACATTTTTGTTGATTTAGACTGAAAAAGTTTAAATGAGCGCAAAATAGTGTAATTAGCTGAAAAAGCTAAAATTAGCATAAAACAGCTAAATAATAGTTGAAATAACTGAAACTAGTAAAAATCAGCTGAAAAGAACATAACAAGCTGAAATTAGCAGGGATACTTTAATAATGTTGAAAGTAGAAGAAAAAAGCACAAATAACTTGAGTTTATCTGAAAACAGCTGAAATTAGCTAAAATTGCTTAAACGTATACATGTAGCTGAAAATGTAGAACAAGCTTAAATTTGCAGAAAAAAGCAGAAAGAACACACATTTGACCTTAAAGAAGCAGAAATGAGCACAACGAAGTAGAAATTATCTGAAAAAGGCTGAAAAGAGCAAAAAATAAAAAATAAAAATAATTTTAAAAAAGCTTAAAAGTTGCTAAAAAGGCAGAAAAAAATTAAATAACCAGAAATCAGTTGAAGGAGCACAATTTTGCTGAATTAGGTTGAAAAAAGTTAGAATGAGTGCAAAAAATGTAGAATTAGCCAAAAATAATATGGTATATAAAACACTTAAAATTAGGATAAAACAGCTAAATAGTAGCTGAAATAGCAGAAAAAACTGAAACTTGGATAAATAAGCTGAAAGGATCAAAACACTCTGAAATTAGCAGAAAAAAGTAGAAGCACAAAAATGTTGTAGATAGCAGAAATAATCGAAAAGGATCATAAAACAGCTGAAAAAGCAGCCGAAGGTAGCTAAAAAAAAAAGGGTTAAATTTGCACAAGGAAGCTGAAAGAAGCTGAACCAGAACAAAATATGAAAGGAGCAGTAAAAGATTGTAAACAAATCTAAAGATTTGAAGGATGTAAAATGAGCTCAATTCATTTTCTGAGGAAAAAATGGTAGAAATGGCTATATATTTCAAAAAGCTAAAGCTGCACCAATACCAAAAATCATAGCACCCTTCTGCTGAACGAGCTGAATATTTTGATTTATGATTTGTTGAAATAGCTTGAAAACTGTGGGATGAGAAAGATGCAGAAAAAAATGTACAGTTGAAAAATAGATCTTAATAGTGTGAATGCTTCATAAACATTCACACTGTTAGTTGTAGGTTTACACACAATGATTTATTTATGGTAGATTTGTACAATATTGTTCACTGGCTCACAAGATGTTTTTCTAACACCACAGTCAAATGAATACACTTGTGCTCATACAAAGTAGATACAATATTACCTTAAAGCCTTACAATATCACCTTTACTGGTCAGTTATTTTTCCCTGAGTCTACTTAGTGCGGTAAGTCTTAGGTCAAGCACAAAGTAAACAATAAACACAAGGTGCTTATTTTAATTCATTATTATCTCCCTAAAGTCCCTTTTCTGTTTTTTAATTGTGATCCCGTGACCCTGACAAAACTACCACCTTGATTTATTAGTGGTCGCCGGATGCACTCGGGAAAAGTAAATGCCTTGAGTCAACTCCGTGCACATGTGGCTCACAGCTAAAGCTGACACCATGCTGTGAAGTGGCAGCCAAAAAATGCCAGAGCAGAGAGGGCAGTTGGGGCTGGCGCTCGAGCATGAGAATTTCTGCCTGATGTTCATTCAGCATCAGCTCATTAAAGTCACATATGCCCACAGGCTGGGTAAACCATTGAGACCTGCGCGGCTCTGCACGGTGGATTTGTGTAACAGAGAAGGAGGGGTGGGGGCAGAAATGGGCCTTTTGTGTCTAAGAGCCTGTGTGTAATTCTGTGACAGCTGAGTCAGCATTCAGACTGTTGTTCTTCTGTTTTTATTTTTATTTTTTTTCAACATTCTTTATTTTTCTGTATGTTTCTTCCAGTCCAGCCACTACTGCAAACCTTGTGCTAATTTAATTGTTCATCTATCTAAAAGTTCATCTCATTAAGGAGATGGGTGTTTTCACTTTTTTATCCTTACTTTTCACTTTATTTCACTTTATTTAAAAAAAAACCTATAGAAGTTGAAATCTCTGATTCCTTCTAAAACATCCTTCTGTTTTAAAATCTGCTTCAGCATATTTCATTCGTTTTTGTTTCTTTTAGCTGTTTTTTTCTTCTTCTGTTTTTTTTAGTCACAGTTCTGCTACTTTTTGACGTCTGGTTAGTGAAAGGCAAAGAACTAGATAGCATTTTGACATTTTTATCTTTTAGTCAACGTTGCGGTGCGTTTAGCTAGTATTTTCAACTGTTAGTTTTTGCTGCTTTTAGCTTCTAGCTGCTTTTTTACAGCTTTTAGTTAATATTTTGTTGATTTTAGTTTGCATTTCTTTTAGTTTGCATTACTTTTAGTTTTTACCAAGTATTTTTTAATACTTTGTACATTTAGCAAGCATTTTGCTAATTTTGGCTAACAATTTCCTAGTTTTTGCTTTTAGCTGGCTTTTTCCTAGATTTAGCTTTTTTTTCAAGCCTTTTCAGAATCAGAATCAGAATCAGAATCAGAATAAGCTTTATTATAATTGTACCGAAATACAATGAGATTATGTTCATACAGTAGTCTGAAAGATGGGCGGAGCGCACATTGCTGCTGCTAAAAAGGGCGGTCCCTTATTCTTTCTTACGACGTTTCGACTTTACGAACGTGCTCCCATTGAAAAGCATTGCTTCGAGTTACGCGGTTTATGCGACTTTACACCAGAAAATGCGGTACCGAAATGAAACTTACAGGAGAAACGAAACTTACAGGAGGGAGGGAGGGGGTTGACGCGCGCTGAGTGGAAACTTACAGGAGGGAGGAAGGGAGTG
>JARVLU010000437.1:21442917-21453514 GCA_031762415.1 Simpsonichthys santanae
TTTCTGTAAAACAAAAATAGGCTGTGTAATTGTTTTACACGCTTTCCCCCAAATATCAATACAATAGATTAAGTGTGTTTAAGATATATTAGCTTAAATGTGATGATAGTGTTTCTTTAAGTTGATAAACATCAACTGATCTTGATATCCGCTTGTGGTCTAATTACATCTAAATGTGTGGATGTGCTAGCTTGTGTGATTGTAAAAGTGAACACTCTTTGCTGGCAAAACACAGTAATGAACACAATGGGATGCTCTAATTAAAAATAATGAGTGGTGTGGATTAAAGACACTCTAGCTTACTGTAAGAAATAATCAGACATAAAAACTCAAAGCAGTAATGCAGATTGTTGGACGTTGGGTTCCTTAAAAAATTTGGGAACAGCATTGTGCTTGTTATTGACAGCTCTTTGAAATGCCTCAGTTTGAAGAAATGGTGTTTTAGTTGTTTGAATTATGACTTGACAAGCTAATAACTAGCACAAACAAAACCAAGTTCTTAAAACAGTTTTAGAATTGTGTGGTATTTAACGTGACAGCAGCTATTTTCAAACCTTGGCATCCCTACCTGTCTGCTGCATGTGCTACAGCGACTTGCTACAACTGCAACTTTGTACATAAAAAGAAACTGCTTATTCATTAATGTTTGTGCAGTGTGCACTGCGTCAGGGGCTTTTGCATCTCGCAATCATTCCAACCTACGGTAGTTTGTTTAATCCATGTGGATCGAATTGGACAAGCAAGTGTGTGTGCTGAACATCATCAGATCTCACTGACACTGAAATAGGAGTTCTGGAGTGAGGCAGCTGTCAGAACTGGAAAGGATGAGATGTTTTCGCAGAAACCAGGAAGAAAAAATAAATACAACATTGTTTTTTTTTTGTTTTTGTTTTTTTTGTTCTGAATTATTTATTTCCTCTGCATTGTACCATCTGATGCTGTTCCAGCAGTGTAGACAAAACAACTTGCATTTATGAGGTTTAAAATTATAAAGCATCATGTGTATAAAAAATATTGCATGATTGTTTATGTGCAAAAGGAAAATCCGTCACGTCACTTTCATAATTGTCTCGTTTGTCTCTATGTGACTCTGTGACGGTCTTACGACCTGTCTAAGGTGCACCCCGCCCCTCGCACAGTGATAGCTGGACATGGGCACCAGTGACCCCTGTGACACAAAATAGAAGAAGTGGGTGAAAGTGATGGACGGATGTCACTTTCATGAGAAATAAGACATATTTGACATATTTTAGCTGGGCTTCTAGTGAGAAAAAAATTAGGATCATTGTGTTTACTGTACAAAAATTTACTTTCAGGTTTAGTCTGGATCGTCCAGCAAAAAAAAATAATAAAAAAAAATAAAAATCAAAACATATCAGCCATGATAGAAAGCAGACTTGTTCTTTCCTTTTCACTGCGTTCTCCTCAGATGAAAAGGTAACTTTTGGACGTCTCATCTATTACTGCCTCCTCCTGCTCCTCCTCAGTCTGTCATGAGTAATAAATGTATGACCTAATGGGCTGATGTGGCTCAAAAAAAAAAAAGAAAAAGAAAAAAGTAAGTCACCGTAGAGATTCTCTGGCATTAGCCCAGTCTCAGAGCGAATTTCCTCACTGCCAGCAACTGAATACTAGAATAAAGTGGAGACGGATCGAGATGATATTAGGGATGAGGGGGCGTGGAGAGCCTCTTATGTGTGATCTCTGTATCTTCATCGCTGATGCAAAAAAGTAAGTGTGTGGGTGTGAGCATATGCAAATGGTCTGAGGAGGGGCAGACAGGCAGACGAACAGATGGAATGAGTTGATTTGAAAGGCATTTCTGGACAGGGAGGAAACATGTAGAGGTGTAAAGGTTATAATTATTATATATTCTGTTTGAAAAAAAGACGTTTATTCATAAAAAGTCGCAATCAGTCATAAACATGTTACACATCATCTGCATATGAAACATCACTTTGATCCTGTGAATTAGTGACATCCAGCTTTCTGGTCTCAGAACAGAACAGACTCTAATTAAAGGGTAAAACTTCTTCACTCTGATTTTTACCCCCTCACTTTCCCTCAATAATGTACAAGGCCAGCTGTGCAGGGTATTGGGCTCTAGATTCATTTCAAGTCAAGAAGCAAGGACTGATGATCATAAATAATGGCTTAGAGGGAAGTTGGAAACTTAGTGAAGCTGGAACGTAATTACTGCTGATGCATTAAATACTCATTAATAATGAATGGATCATCTGTGCAAAGAACAACAAATTACAAACTGTTTTTATTTTTGGACAACATAACTCAAGTTTTACATTTCCGTTAGCGTCCCTCATGTAATATGAGTTTCATGTTAATTAAAGAGATAAACCGGTAATTTTTAAAGTAATGTTCTGTCAAATAGTTATCAATAGTTAGTACCTTATCAGCCATGGCATCAGTCAGAGCATGAAGTATGGAGAAGGTAAAGGTTTTCATCCAAGTGTGTTTAATGACTGGCCAAACGAGTGCTCCATTTATAAGTTTTTCAGGCTTACAAAATAAATCATTCTCAGAAATGACATCACTGTGAAAAAAAAAGCTACTTTATCTAATATTAAACCTCTGCACTTCTGTGTGATGTCTTGTTTAGTTGTGACTTTTTCTACACACCGTACTCTATGATTGACGACACAAAATCAAAGTACCAATAATCCATCCATCCATTATCTTTTACCCGCTTCTTCCATTTTGGATCACGGGGGTCGCCGGTGCCCATGTCCAGCAGTCACTGTGCGAGGGGCGGGGTACACCCTGGACAGGTCGCAAGTCCATCACAGGGACACATAGAGACAAACGAGACAAACGACCATTCACTCGCTCACTCACACCTATGAACAATCTAGAGTTACCAATCAGACTAACATGCATGTTTTTGGTCTGTGGGAAAAACAGGAGTACCCGGAGAAAACCCACGGATGCACGGAGAGAACATGCAAACTCCACCCAGATAGGCCCTTGGACCGGGATTTGAACCGGGGACCTGCTCGCTGAGAGGCAGCAGCTCTACTAGTTGTGCCACCATGCTACCCCAGGATAGTCATTATTGATAATTCTTCCACAGAACAGCCACTAAAAATGATCAGAGCATCTTTTTAAGATACAGTAGTAAGCTGTACAAAAAAAAAAAAAAACTAATCACAGCATTGTAAAATAAAATATTTCATTTTAGTTTGGTTCATTGTAATGATATCTAACTTTCTTCTTTCTGTGAAATGCCATGCATGAACTTTGGAGCAATAGAAGGTCAAATTCTGCTGAGTGATTGTGTAAAGTCATGGTTATACAAAGACACAGTAACCATGAGGTAACAACACTGGACAATCCATACAAATCAAACTCAATAAAACACCATTCACAATGTAAGATGGCCCTGCTATGATATGGAAAAAAAAAAGTCAAATCATAAATGGTGTAGGCAAGGTCTTGGCAAGGGCGTACAAAGATCACAGTGGGCTCCACATTTAGCATGACCGAGTGACAGGTAAGCACCAACTCACTGTGACCATGCATGGAAATGAGGGTAAAGGAGGGTTGGGTGTATGGATAGAGTGTGATAGCTGCACAATGGCACTGAGTATGGGCAAAACCATTGCAGCATTGACATGGTACTGGTGATTGCATCTCAGAGTAATGGATGGAGCGTGGTGGCAGCAGTGGTAATGTATCCATGAACTGTGCATGTGTAAGAGTACCATCATCTGCAGTTCCTCTCTGCATGATGGCCGCTAATTGCCATCAGCTGTCGGGCATCTACCTGATGAGACTCTCCACTACTTAAGGCTGCAGTCGAGTGCTACTCTTCGCTGGAGCATTATACTCCCTCATGGTATTTATGCTTCTGGCCCGCTGTATTGCTGAATGCATACAATTACTTACCTTGTTCTCTGTGCCTTCACTCAGTCTGCCTACTTGGGTCCTGTCCAGTCCTGGTCCGGTCTTGGTTTTGTTCCTCGTTCCTCATACCTTGCCCTCCAGCCACTTGCTAGTCTGACCTGCCATACCTGCCCTGGATTACCTCGATGGTCCACCTCGACATCCAGACATGTAAGGAGAAAACCAAACGAATTAATATCAAGCTTCAGCGCCTGCTTCAAGACCCACCTGACCTTGTCCTTTCTCCTCAGGGGTTCCAGGAAGACACCTGTCAATATTATCACCTCACTGTAATTAATAAACACTGTTAAACCTTTATCTTGGAGTCTTGTATTTTATCAGGTCTTGCAATAATATGGGTTCCCCAATATCTTTACAGCATGGATATGCACTCCCACATGCACTGGTGTGGCTTGGGAGTCCTGAATTTGAAGGACTGGCCACGCATGACCTCATGCTAATAAAACTCCATCACGTCATCATCACTGTGCTAAATGTGACCTCCTATGGTCTGATCATGAGCATAGCAATCACAAAATCACTGTAATGCAACATTAATTGGTGATAAGCCACTTATCTGTGCTGCTGATTATCCATGCTGCTGATCTCGTGCTGCTGATTATTTCATGCTGCTGTATTCATTCATACCCATCTGCTCACTACAGACATGGTCAAGCTGCTGTATTGTTTTGCATTATTAGTGTTTATATCTTAGATCTTTTAGTGTGCTGTTTAGCTTTCGTTTAGCGTATAACTTGGTGTACTTTGTGTACCTTAGATCCTTGTATACTGTATACTGTTTCTTTTTATACTTTATATTTTTGCTATTGTTGGGTGAAACTGGGACCCTATGTGCATAATTTTGTTCCACATCATGTACCACATGTGACGAGAAGGACAATACACCTGCTTGAACTTGATCATAGGTGGTAGGCTGTTTGTGGGAATGAGCTGTGGATATGAGCATAGCTATTTTGCAGGAGAGCATATCTGGGATGTGTATTAACATATTTTATGACTACTACTATACTAGCAACATCATGGCTGCATTAACATTATAGAACATTTTCCAAATCTGCTTCAGTCTACTGCACAATACATCATGTAGAATGACATGGTTTTAATCTAACGATAAGGCGACGCCCATGAGGAAAAACAATCCCCCCCCCCCACCCCACAAAATTCAGCTCCACATTGTGACACTTGAAAATAATATATTACTGTTAACATAGTAAATTTTCATGTAATAAGGCTTTTATGTCCATCAAAAAAAGAATCTATAATATACTCGTTACCCGCAAAATGTTTTACAGCCTGAATCAAAAACTGCAACGTTATACGCAATAAATGGGGGAGACCTGAATACGTGTGGTGCTCTGATCAATAAAATAATTTATAATTTCATTACACAGTTCACAGCAGAAACTGCAGCTTGGTTTTTATGCAAATTAAAAAAAAGTGAATTAAAAAGTTTAATGGCTAAAACCTGAAATGTTATGAAAGTGGGATTATTTTCAGTGTCAGAATCAGAGGTGCAAGAACCCTTAACTGCTGCGAGATAAGGCACTATCAGCCACCCTGCCTCCCATCTATACTCTTCTTCCTCATTTCCTTCAGTCTGTCCAAGTCTTTGGTCCTCCCTTTTCATTTTTTCCCATTGAGTATCCAGCACATTAAGAAAAAGATGAAAACAGAGTTGCTGACTCCCTCAGGAAAATAAAACGCTTGTTTTCACATCAGACTCTTATTTGTGAAGGAAGCTTTTCATAATTTCTTCAGTCATTGATGACTTGAACACATTTATAACTTGTTCCTGTTGTGACCCACAGAAAAGCAATGTTTTAAAATTTGTGTACTCCATGATAAAATTATTATGTAAAACTGCATATTTAAATGCTAAAGTGTACCATTTGACCTCCATGTTGTAATGTATGTTCATATTGTCATCATTTTTTTAAAAGTAGCACAAAAGATGAGTACCCAGAGGATATGAACTGAGATAAAACAGACCCAAGCTCTTAATAATTACAATGATTTATTTACAGTGAAGATAATTTGTTATTTACAACAAGGACCTGGGAAACCTGGGGATGGAGGATGAAAATCATGATGGTTGATGTGAAGAAATGGTAAGTATTATAGGTCGTCTGTTTCTTACATGAGTGAGTAGAAGTGTTGAGAGGGGGGGATTTCAGCAGGAATCAGTCCAGGGATGATAAGCGCAGGAGGTGAGTGGTGGTGAGATGGAGGCAAGTGATTGGATGGTGATGGAACAGCTGAGAGGGAGTCACGAAAACAGGAGGATTCAGGCTAGATGCAGAGAGGACTGGAGATTCAGGAGGCGAGTTCTCTGAGACAACAAGAAGAACACAAGAGAAAGTAATTTCTTTAGTCAGTGTAACAAAGGGAAGTCAAAAGCATAAATACTCATTGGCATGTAATGCTCCAGCGGGGAAGGGAGCGCCTCTGGTGCTTCATTAGTGAGACAAATCCCAGCTGTTTATGCAGTTCAGTGCAACAAGCAATGTCCAGATCTCTATACTGTACTGGAGAAACTAAACAGTTACTTCACAGACGCAAGGTTCAACACAGGAGAGCCACCTCCTCTGGACAAGACTCAGCTGTTCACCTCCACCTTACGGATAAGGGACACTCATTTGAGGACCAGAATGTGCACATTTTGGACCAATAAGACAACTGGTTTGAGAGGGGAGTGAAGGAAGCCTTCTATGTAAATCCAATAATTCTCAGTCGGGTCATCTGGACAGTTTCTTTTTTATAGAAACGTTTCGTCCTCTATCTGGAGGGCTTCATCAGCCAGAGGAGTTCCAGTAAACTTTCCCCACCAAGCAGTAAACACCTTAAGTGGACCAACCAGTTTTCTGGAGCTATGATGTTTCTGGGGGGGCGCCCTGTCCCTTGTCGACTCCTCCCAGGCAGGCAGCCACAGCCAAAGTGGTTCAAGGCAACAAAGTTCATGCTCAATCATCTAGATACCTCCTCTGACTGATGAAGCCCTAGCCCTCAAGATAGAGGACAAAATGTTAAAGTTTTATTACAAAAATAATTGATCAATAATAGATTATGAACAATGACAATAAGCTAAATTGGTTAACACAGACAATAAAATATATTATTTTGTAGCATACATAGTTTGAGTAGTTTAGTAATTTCTTAAAATTGATTAGGCAATAGGAATAATCAAGGCATTATTCTTTTATATTAAAAACAATAATTTTTGGACATCATTAATTTTTGTTTCATGCATGCAACAGTTTAGATAACGTTTAAACTAATGATTTACTTTGGAATTTGGTTGAGATGTTATTTAATTTGATCAGATTGAGTTATTAGGACTACAAGCATCATATTTATCGAGGGAGTGGTGGTGAAGAGGCTATGGTGAGCCGCTGATCAGAAGGTTGCCGGTTCAACTCCCTGGACCGACAACATCAAATTGTGGGTGGAAAAGGTAAAACACCCACACCTGCCTCCACCCCCACTTGGCCCACCCTGGGCCCTGAACAAGGCCCTGAACCCCCATCATCTGGCTCCCAAACAGGTCTCTCTTGAAAATGAGTCTTCTTGATTCAATGAGGCTACATGCATAAATAAACATTAAATAATAATAATTAAAAAAATACTAATCCAAATGCATCAGCTTCAGATATTTACTTTGTAATGAGACCTGACAATTATTTCTGAAAACAAAGCAGAGAAAGTGTTAAAACAATACGATTAACATGATTTCACACTTGCAAAAAGTAGTGAACATCTTTCATGCTCAAACACAACAGAATCAAACCAAACAAACATCATTCATGAATGTTTTTCTTTATTAAAAACTTAGCAATGTGTAAGCTTTAATCAAACTGTAAATGATTGAGTGTCCAGGATAAAGAACACATTAAAAATGGTCCATCATTATTCAGGTCATAAGTAACTTTAAAGGAAACCAGTTCAGGGTAGTTATGAAAGGTGACCTCAGGGACAGGGGTCATAGTCAGGAGAGTGCATATTCATGCTACATGCATTTAAATTACTTATTTATTTACTGAGTTAGAAATAAAGCATTTTTTAATCAAACATTAGTTTGTCACAATGTAGGCAGTGGGCCATGGATACATTTTCATATGTTGGCAATGTGGAGGCCACTGCAAATCCTGGGGTGGAACACCAAAACCAAAAGTCAAATTAGAATTTCAGATTTGTCATGTCGTTATTTATAGCCCTCCAGCTTGGTGTTGAATTTAGTGTACGTTTTTTTTTTTTTTACAGTTATTACTGTTTGATAAAAGTACTCTCAAGACAGGAGTCACTCGCTACTTCGCTACTTGGTTTTTCACGGATTCGCTGGTCTTTCAAAGTTCGTTTGGACATGACACACAATTGGCTGATTGATGGATGAGCCGCACGTTCGGCATGGGATTTTTATTTAAAATAAATCATTTAAAATTGTTTAGCACCTGCTGCACCTGCGGAGAAGAGGGCGTGGCCGCAAGCATCGGCAGGTGGCAGAGAGCAGCTGGACGCAGAGAGCTGAGATCATGACATGCTGTGCTCTTTTAAACCATTTAGACTTTAGAAAATTGTTTGGGACATTGCAATTGTGGGGGAGGAGCTTAAAACGCCTTAATACTGTATACAGTATACTTTTATATAAATACTAAAACTACTACTTACTACTACAGTAAATACAAAAATAAACTACTTCTTACTACTACTACTACTACTACTACTACTACTACTACTACTACTACTACTACTACTACCACTATTACTACTACTACTACTGTGTACATAATTTAGTTCCATCTCATGTACCACATGAGATAATAAAGACAATAATGTTTACTTGAACTTGGTTTACTTGGTGGCTTTTCAATTATCGCTGGGGTGGGGGGCATGGTCCCAAACCCCCTCTATAAATGAGGGACTACTGTATTCGATTTATTGAAACTTGTTCTGTCTTAAATTTATGTTTATATATAAAAATAAAAATAAAACATTTAGCATATACAGTATTGAGATCCTTCATCCTAATGTTGAGGACATTAATTTTAGACTGGTTGTAATTATCTAGGGCGACTAGATTGAGTTTTTTTTTTCTCAAGTAAAATATATATTTATATATTTAACTCCTAATTACTCAAAACCAATGTTTATTTTTTTATGTTTAGGAGGTTCTATTAATCCTAAATCACCAGGGGAAATGAAAAATGCACATCAAACAAAAGCTTGGCCTGAAAGGGGATGAAACTGTCTGACAAGTGGGGGCCACCAAGTTTTTAGTGGCCATTGTCTCTGCCCCACCTCTGTCTTGGTTTACATCTGAATTTATTAAATACATTCAATTCAATTCAGTTTATTCATATAGCGCCAAGTAACGACAGAACGCATCTCGGGGCACTGAATACATGAAATTTCAGTTAGTAACTTACTTAATCTAAGGTACAGTAGGGTATTATTTGAGAAATTGTAAAATACATGATTAGAAAATATTTTAAAAGCCTGTGTGGGTTTTTTTTTTTTTTTTTTTTTTTTTTTTTTTTTTTTTTTTTTTTTTTTTTTTTTTTGTAGGCTTAGATTAAAAGTGGTTTATTTGTATTTTTGGTGTATTATCAAAAACATCAGCTCTCAAATTCATAAAATCCTCCTGAAGATCTTTAGCAGACAAACAATGACTTAAAATTGGATGAGAACTTCTCAAATCAACTGTTTTTGTTCTTCCAGACCCAATCTCAACCACCATTATTCCTAATTGCTGCAATTTTCTCAGGACCTTAAGAAACAAGAACGATGATGTGCGGCAAAGCCTTGTCCTGCTTTGAATGGAATGAATTACTTTAATTTCAGAATTCTAGGCAGCTGCTTTGAGGAGCCTGTTGCTGCTGATTGTTTGGACAAGATTAAAGTTGTCTGTCTTTATAACGATTTCACAGCACCCAGATTTTTTCCAAATAATGACAGTAAACGAAGCATGGCAAGCTCGTTTATCTCAGAAGATTAAATCTTTGGAGGTGCTCAAATATTTACAAGGGATTTCTTTCGTTTCTACTCAATGTTTTCACAGACTGAATGTGAAAAATGTTGCTTATTAAAATGATTGTAATTAAAAGCCTTTCATATTTGACTTCGGTCCTATTGGAGATTATAGTACGGTACCTTTGAGCTTGTAATTAGTTTGCTTTAAAATGTTTTGTCTCACAGTCTTGTGCATACATTTTCATAATTTTACCTGTATTCTTTTTATTTTTGTCCCTTGTTGCGGAGCAAAGAGGGGGAATTCAAACTATCCTCTGTCCTTTCGTGTATGTTCTGGGCATAGTAACTTGAAAATTAAATGAGGTACCAACTTCCATTTTGGTGTGAAGCAACATCTACTGTAGGTGTCAGAAAGGTTTCTTTTGAAAAATGGGTTATCACATCAAAATCCAAGATGGCTGCCACCATATATTAACCTTGTAAGTTGGACAACTTCAAAAATAATAATAATTTGGAGTGTATTCTGCATCAAGACATATAAAGGGCATTGGCATGTCAATAACTAAGACGACTGCTGTTGTATACGTATAAATGTTAAACTTGTAAGCTGGATTTAAAAAAAAAAAAAAGAAATGTGCCAAATTCCATTTTGGTGTATAGCAACAACTGGACATAAGAAATTCCTCTATCAAAAATTAATTGCTATTGGAGA
>JARVLU010000437.1:21460824-21472915 GCA_031762415.1 Simpsonichthys santanae
AGGATGGATAAGATCAGGAATGAGATCATCAGAGGTACAGCACATGTTGAACAACTGGGAGATAAAGTTAGGGAGACTAGATTGAGATGGTTTGGACATGTCCAGAGGAGGGACAGTGGTTATACCAGTAGAAGGATGTTAGAAATGCAGCTGCCAGGAAAAAGACAAAGAGGAGATATATGGATGCAGTTAGATATTACATGGAGGTAGTTGGAGTGAGGACAGAGTGAGATGGAGGATGATGAAACACTTTGGTAACAGTTTCTGTTTTAAATGTGCTTTATAAATAAATCTGACTTGACTTTAGCTGTGGCGACTCCTGAAGAGGGAAAATCTGAAAGAAGAAGAAGAAAAAGTTTTATGCATGGTCTGATTTCATGACAGGTTATATACATAACATACATATAAACATACATAGATGTATACACATGTAAACCAGTCACAGAATAAAGCTACGAGCCACGTTGTCTGCTCGCTTTTAT
This sequence comes from Simpsonichthys santanae, assembly GCA_031762415.1. Classification (NCBI taxonomy): domain Eukaryota; kingdom Metazoa; phylum Chordata; class Actinopteri; order Cyprinodontiformes; family Rivulidae; genus Simpsonichthys; species Simpsonichthys santanae. The sequence continues at coordinate 21,461,307 of JARVLU010000437.1, forward strand.
ACTCCTCTCAGCTCAGACTTCAGCATAGTTCAGGGTTGTCCTTGAAACCAGCTGCAGTCTTTGTACAGCACTCTCCAATTACACAAATATATGGTTCATGGGCAGATGTAAGATAGTGTTTTGGGAAATGGTTTCGGCTTGTTTTGGGTTTCTTGTTCTCAGCCATAATAATAAAGACCTCCATAACCTTTGACCAAAAATTCCCTGAGTTGCCACATCAAAATACAAGATGGCCACCACCATAAGGATATTTGATGACTGGAATTTCACCAACCAGTCCTGGATAGGTACAATTAAAACTGGGTCAAAATTCTAAATATACAAGTTTATACATGGATCTTAACAAACACCATATTTTCACACCAAATCTGGCCCATCTTGATGTGTAATTCATATACATTTTATTTGGAGTACTTAATGATGTTTTAATGATCTGAAAAACAATTCAAATGTAAAACCAAATGGTTCAGTAACATCCAGTCACACTGCAAATCGTGGAATTCCACAGGACACAAAAAAGTCGCAGTGAATAATAATAAGGTGCTACATGATTTGGCATGTTTTTACTATTCTATTTGATCACAGCAGGCAGTAGAGTTTACAGCGCGAGGCTTGAAATAATTTAGTCTGATATTCATACATGAAATTAGCTGGGCCACATGCAGATCCTTTAAATCCTCCCTTTTGAACTTGTTTTGGGCTGTTTTTGAAGTCTTCTTTAGCTCTATTGTGAAGTAATAATATAAAGAAATCCCAAGAAAGTCAGCAGATGTTAAACTCCTGTTGATGTGTTAGCTCTAAATGAAAGCTGTAATAAACAAAATCATAAACTTGCTATAGCTTCATCATAATTGAGATGGCTGAATGTCTGATGGCTAAAGTTTATCAAAGCTGTTATTTTCAAGGAAAGTGGGATCTATCATGTTATGAATCCACAGCAGGGACCTCTAAGGAGAAAACTCCAAATGTCCTGACAGTAATTTCTACAGGCTGTGAACCTATATGTACTGTATGTACTAAGCCTACCAGGTGACAGGGACTGAAATGAAAAAGAAAGTATTTTAGTTTAAGAAAATGTTCAAATAAATTTCCAATAATATTGGTAAAAATTTGTAACATGCGTTGTATTTAACTTAAGTTTCAGAGTGAACAGAAAAACAAAACTAAGCACATCACCAGAAGTTTGGGGACTGTCAACAAAACTCCCAGATGGAATATTTAACCTTCCTGTTGTGTTAGTTCCAGAGGAACAGCAATAATGTTCCTGGGTCAGTTACACCAGGAGAATGTTTAATCATGCAATAGTGTCAGAAAACCAAAAATAAATAAATAAATAAAAATCCCCCCAAACATTTTTTTTAATCGGTTTGTTAACTGTATTAAGGTTCAAGGTCCAATGTGACTTTATTGTCATTTGCATCACATGAAGTACATGAGGTGAAACAAAATTGTGTAATCAAGGTCCCACTTACACCCAAAAATAGCAAATATAAAGTATAAAAGAGAAACAGTATACATGGATCTAAGATATATGCTCAACAATAATAATGTAATAAAATGAGGTGTATTAAACAGCAGCCTGAACATGAGTCTGTAGTGAGCAGATGGGTATGCGTAGCAGCTTAAGGTAAGAAATCAGCAGCATGGATAACGTGTCGAATTTCCAATTAGAGTGGCTTTACAGTGATTTGTCTGGTTAGGGATTTAACAGCTTCAGGGTTCATTACTAACCATTGCAATAAATATTTATTGCAATTATGTTATTTTTAACCTCTCACAGATAAAGGATCAATTAGGACAATTTACTGTCCCCCCCCCCCTAAAAATATGCATATACAGGTAGTTTTTTTTTTTTGTTTAATCTCCACAGGGGAAAAAACCTAAATAGAAAAAAATGTTGGTTACACATGAAATTAATATTTTTTAGATTTATAATAATAATAATAATAATAATAATAATAATAATAATAATTTAACATTTTTTTTCTTTTCAAGGAGTGATGTTCAAAAATGAACTTGAGCCACCTGTTCTGTTCAGGGTCAATTTGACCCACTGAATTAAAATCAAGGCAAATTAGTCATAAGGATTTGTGTTGAAATTAAACTATTCAATCACTGTTTTTAAACCAGAAATGAACAAAATAGCTAGAAAATAAAAATTAGCAATATGAACACAGTGCGTGTGTGTTTGTCTCCGCAGTCCATAAATGACGTGTCATCCTGTTGTGATGGTAAACACTGTGCAGTGTTTTAAACCAGAAATGCACAAACATGAACAGGTGGAAACGAAAAAGATACATATATTTTTTGATCTACACAGCACATGAGGGACATGTCATTACAGTGTGCTTTGTGGAATGAATTTAGTACATTTCACACAGGTCATGCCCGTCTTGACATCATCAGATAGCTTGCAAACCTGACACCTCTTCCTTAATCCCTCAGCAGCAACCTAGAAAGATGAAGATGATGATTACTATTGTTTTTACTGATCCTAAGGTGCATGCAACATGTTTTCACATAGACACACACACTTACTTTGTGCATTGGTGTACTGGGTGTAGTCCTCTCCTGGATCTCCCTTACTGTATCTGCAGTCGCTGGAGTCCTTTGCATATGCTATACAGTATGTCAAACCACAAGCGCATTCCCCAACTCCAGGAAGACGTACTTCTTGTACAGCTTTGACATATTTCACTCTGGAAAAATTTTCGTCCAAATGACAAATGTGTTATAAGCTTATACATTAATAATGTTGTAAAAGATGACCAGTTGTAGTGACTCAAGGAACACAGGGTGCTACGAGACCCGGAAATGAGACAAGACTCAGAAATGCAAATGAACTGTGTTTATTATTTACAGTGCTATAATATCACAGGTGATATGCTGGAGGTCTGACGAGGAAGGGTAGGGTCAAGTAAGTCTGGCTGGAGGAGTAGAGTAGTGATATTAATCCAGTTGGTTTCTTTCTTACAGATTTGTTGGTGGAGAGGTGGCACAGAGCCAGATCCAAACTGGGCTCTATGATGAAAGACCAGACAGATGAGTGGCAGGAGGGCAAGGTGCAAGGAGACAAGGCAGGACCAAAGGAGAACCAGGACAAGACAGGATCCAAGGAGTCAGAGTAACTGTAGACACAGAAACAAGGTAAGTATCACTTGTGCAACACACAATCACTGGCCAGAGGCATAGAATGCCATAGATGCTAATGCTCCGGTGACAAGTAACATTCGCCTGCAGCTTTATGTAGAGCAGAACTTCATCAGGTGGTGATTAGCGGCCATCTTGGAGAGGGAAGCTGCAGCCGGTGGTACTGCGGCCAGCACACAGTCATTCACTTGGTGTTGTAGGACGTCGTAACCTTGTCCAAGTTACCCACCTCCATTTTTGTGGCATTGTAGTCAAGGACCATCCTTGGTTTCAGGTACTCTTGTGTGCTGGTTTCAGCATATTTTGTGCAAAGTGCTCACGAGCAAAACACGTTTACTCTTTTTAGGGCAATAAGACGCCAGGGTTCTGTTGTCTGTGAAAGCAAACATGGAAGACTGAGGGACCCTGTTCGTTGTTACCAGCAGCTCAGCAGGGAATCCAGCTCTGCTCTAACCATCGTGAGCTTTCTCTTTAGAAGTCCCTGACCCAAGTTGTAGCTTGTGAAGAAATTGTCACAGGTTATGTTGTGCCCCCTGAGACTATTTGCCATATCAAGCACAACCTTCAAACCCTGGTTCTTCTCTGGGACTCCTCCAGTTGGCTTTCCAAACCTGCATGTCCATTGCATGGGCAGTGTTTCCATCACATGCAGCTCAGATTTTTATGCCAAATTTGCTGGTTTGGAAGGCACATGTTGCCTATAGGAGCAGCAACCTCTGAAAGCAACTAGCCTTACATCCACTGTGACATAGAACCTGAGTTACATACCAGCAGAAGTTGCCCAACCCACTGTCCTGCCAGTTTGTCTGTTTCCCATCTGATAGCCCTTGTCTCTCAATTATGAAATCAGATGAGTCTGGAGAAAACGTGAAGTCTCCAGAAACATTGTGGAGCAAAAAATGATGCCCTACTTGTCTCTGCATCCCATGGGCTGGCTGTGGATTCATCCTTTGACTAACAGACCCCAGCCAGAATGAGGACCCCCAAATATGCATGTAAATGCATTTGATCTAAATCCTTTCACTTCTCCCGCAAAACAAGACTTTCTTCTAGATCAGTCAATTCAAGAATAATTTTCTGTATTGAATGGAGTAGCTCAAAGCTGACTTGATGTCTGTGACACGAGTTACTGCCATCTTTGGCCCTGGCACTGTCTTTATTATATTTTCTGCACACAGTTTTCCCTTGTGTTTACTGGGAGATGAAGACCACTGCATGTCATCATTTCTGACATGAATGTCTTGCTTAGAGAAATATGACTAACATTTTCATCATTTGGCTCCTAATCAGAATCATCAGACTCAGAATTGACCTCAATACTGTTTTCAGCTTCAAACATATACTCCTCTATTTCACTGTCATGATCAAAGATAAGTTCCAGCACCTCCACAGCTGTCATCTTCTTATTTCTGTTGCTCATATCCGGAAGCTCTGACAGTGACTATATCACATTCATCTGCAGTGTGTACAGTAGTCCCTCGTTTATTGCGGGGGTTACGTTCCAGAACAGCAGCAGCTCAGTTCCGGTCTGACTCTGTTTAGTTTTTGCAGACCTACCCTGCAGTGCAGTGACAAAGCCCACAATTAATGTTCTAAAATTTTAAACCTATTAATTTTAACAACATACATGTAGCTACTAAATGTTACTTACCAATATGTTCCCACTTGGAGGTCCTCGTGGGCTGGTTGAAAGATATGAAAGAAGTCCAGGTGAGCTACAGATGAAGCGCCGGACCTTCGGCGGCACACATCCTGTTCGCCAGTCCACGTGGGCCGGCTACCAGCTTTCAAGATTCACAGATGGGTCTGGAACTCCTGTTCTGTTCCAGTTCTGGTCCAGTTTGGTGGGTTCTGTGAATTCCCTGGTCTTGATTTCTGTCATTATAATGGGAAGTATTGTTTATAGTTTTGCAGGGGTTTATTTGTTTTGAAGGTATTTTTCCTGAAAGTAAGAATTTATTTAACCTTTTTCTCTTATCTGAATCCATTAGATGCTTTTTCTTGAAGAGAATTATAGCCGTTACTAAATATATGAGCACGGATGATGTAAATATGGTGGAACGAATTGCAAAAATGTCCTAAACTGAGGGAACCGATTCTTACTACTGCTGTTTTTGTTTAAAATCCTGGCACTGCACTCTGTACAAGAGCATTTGGACGGAAAAGTGAAACAAGAGCGCCTGAGTAAAGATAATCTATGCAGGGAGAACATACAAACTATACAGGAAAGCCTCAGATTTGATTCTGTTGTCTGCTAACCATTGTGTCAAGTATAATCAGTATAATCCAGGTGGAGGGGGGGACGACTCGCTGTGTAACTCATGCAATGGAAATCAGGCTGTAAAAGTGCTAATATAAAGTTCAACTTTGCTAGAAAATATTTTCCTCTGTAGTCTGCTGAACAATTGCTTCCATTGCGGAGGTTATTACTACAATAAAACCAGTCTAAAGTCTTGAAGAGGACATTAAAAAGAACGATAACAGGAGCTTAATTAAATTCACAACTGTCTATTTAAAAGTATTTTAGCCTTTGGAAAAAAAAAAGAAGTACGATTTCCAGAGAGAAGTTGGTCCAAATAAAAAAGTGAGTGACAGACGACGGATTTGAAAGAATCTCAGTTATCTATTAAGGTGGGTGTAAATTAAATAATCCTAACACATACGATTGGTTTAAAAATGTCTCCGGTGTATTTTGGAAGCAACATTTCATGTGTTGCTTTGTTATTCAAATAAATTTAAATTCAGATACAAAAGAGTGAATAGTTTTTTTCCCCACAATCATGTGTTATCTCTGGCGCACAGCCCACAGCTTTGAATATGGATACAAAAAGAACTGAATCAGTGGCTTATTTTCTATTTTACAGCTGATTGGTTCTGGTGGATTTGTCATTGATTGTAAGGTCCATAAGTTCTGAAAAGAAGACATTTATTATTATTTTCCTTTTTGAACAATAGTTGCACCTGCAACTGTATTGTCAGTCCAGAGTATTGAACACAGCAAATGCAAAAGAGGCAGCCATGGTGTTTATTATTGTCCATTGGCTATACAGATAATTGCTTGTTAGATGTGTGTCGTCAACATAGGGCTCAATTAAACCATTCTAACTGTGTAACCTCTGAGCACATGCACAAACATTTATCACAGCTTTTGGTTTGTTGGACATTAGAGCTGTCTGTTTTTGCATATTTGTCACTTTGGCATTAATGATTGCCTGCAGTCACTAGTCTGAAAGGCATTTTGGCCCTTTGTGCACTGATTGAGAGGGAAATGTCTCCAAATTATAACCTTTCCAATTCAAGGATTTTTTTTTTTTTGTAGCGATAACAGAAAAAAAAAAAAAAGTACATCAAAGTCCATTGAAGTATTCAACCCCCTTGAACTTCTTCACATTTTGTCATGTAACCACAAACTTCAAAGGTTGTTTTAACTGTGAATGTATTAAATAGACCAGCACAAATGTATTCGTAGCTGTGAAGTGGAAAGGAAATGATAGATTTTGAAAGCTTTTTCAAATAAAAATTCAAAAAGTGTAGCTTTCATTTGTCTTCACCTCCTCATTACAGTATATAGTTTGTAGAACCAACTTCCACATCAGCTGAAAGTTTTGTGGTGTTTGTCTCTACCAGCTTTGCACAAAGAGGCAAAGATTTTTAATCATTCTTCTCTCAAACTCAGTCAGATTGAATGGAGAGCATCTGTGGACAGTACTTTTCAAGTCACAGGTTCTTAACTGGATGTAGGTCTGGACTTTGGCTGGTCTATTCTAACACATACAGTATTTTGGTCTAAACCAGGGTTCAGCATCCTTTACAATCAAAAGAGCCATTTCTGCCGTTTTGTCCGGACGGAGCCACAGTACCTGCAACAACTGGAATTCTCAACTGGTGGCCCACGGACCACTTTGTTTGTTGGGTTTCTGGTCATTAGAGGTGACATTATTAAACAAAAAATACCTAATGAGTTTTAATTTTTACTGATTTTTCTTTTTTTTAAATTTTAAGACAAAATAAGACAATTCTTGTAAAGAAGGAAAAATAATATAGTCTTTGCCCAATTTCTATTCTAAAAACTAAAACATTAAACTATGCAGGCCTACGTGATTTTTTTTGTTGTAAAAAATGAAGTATTCTACGTTGAAGAAATAAAGCGTAAAGTGAATGTCAGTATGTTTTACTCCTTGTAATGTTTCTAGTATTCTCATATTTGCAAAACAAATTACTGTACAGGAAAATTGCTAAAACTAGCCCTTAACAACAATTAAAATTCTGTTTTAAGTTAGTTTTGGTCAACGCTTGAAAGAGTTGCTGCAGAAGGACCAAAGAGCCGTCTGGTAGCTCAGAGCTTGGTAGTGCAGCTCAGGCACTACCAAATCCCACGCCATCCCCCACACATAAACAAAACAGGTTAAATGATTGGTTCTCATCAGGTTGATGAGACAATTTATTTGAAGCTAAGGCAGCGCACATATCACATGCAAAAGTAGAAAAAACAGACTGCTTGACCACACATCCTATTGACTTTTCTTCACAGTCAGCTCACAACAAAATAACTACTTTAATGATACAAACAATAACCAATAACTAAGATTAAAAAAAATAAATAAAAAAAACACACATTCTCGTCAGTTGCAAAGCAGACTAATTGATAACACAAATCACAACAAAAACAACTTAATGATCTCAATCTTTTACCAACCAGGCACCAAATGTGTGCATATAGGAACCAAGTGGTAATAAACGGCTTCAACAAAATAGTCTTTACCACTGCAGTAAATCAGAAACGGAACCCCTCCACCCCCTGAAAAAAAATAAAAAATAAAATAAAAAAATAAAAAAATTGTTTCACTGTATTTTCTTTACCAGATTCAATTCAATTATGGTAAAGTCAATTCAGATGATTTATATAGCACCAATTCACAACAGAAGTCGTCTCAGGGCACTGAGCAGAAAAATTCACATACATAAAAATCAGTTACTAACAATAATTATCTAAGGAACCAGCAAATCGCTTTGAGTTTGCATTTCGTCGCAGTCTCCCATCCTAAGCAAACAGCTAAATCAGTAGAAAGGAAAAACTCCCTTGTGATGAAGAAACCTCCAGCAGAACCAGGCCCAGGACAAGCGGCCATCTGCTTCAACTGGCTGGGTTTGAGAGGAACAGATACACAATGGCAGGTCCAAGATGGAGGCCATCTGGATTTTCACTAGGAAGAGATAAAAACTGAAATCATGTAATAAGAAAGAATAATTATAAATACAAACTATTCAGTTATCTGTGAAATTATTAAATTAAACCAGATGATGGTATTTTTAATAAACAATAAGTTTCAAGGCAAGTCATGGTCTGCCGCTGTCGTAAAAAAACACATCACTGTATATTTTCTTTTGTGATGCTGTAGGACTGATGATGGTGTCTGTTAGGACGTTCTCGTACTTTGTGTGCACCAGGTCTTTATCAACCTTCTCTTTGCTAAGAACTGACCTTGTGATATTAAAATTCCCCACTTTGTTCTCATCAAGGAGGACACGACAGGAACTGTCTCCTGTGATAAAAAAAAAAAAAAAAACTTTTCATGTTCTCCTCCCTCACTGTCCTGCTCCTTTATTGGGACTTCCCCGGCTAAAGATTTACAGCATCAGTGCTCATCATGGAAGTGTGTGTGTCTGTGTGTGCAGCACACATAATACAAAGTAAAAGACACAACCTTGGAGGTGAACCTGCAGGAGACAGTTCAGGCTCAGTGCATTGCTAGAGATAAGGTTATGTAGGAGGAACAAAGTTTCCAGTCAAAGGAATGAGGAGGGGAGACAGGAAGGAGGTAAGGCACAAGGGGTTAATTAACAAGAAAAAGACAAAACGAGGCTCATTAAAGTTGTGCCATTCATTAAGGCTGTACCAGCTCCTTTATCTCATCTTTACTGGTCACTTGGTATCCGCTAACCAAAAGTCTCATCTGACAAAAACAAAAATTAATTTATTAAGAATTATTGTACAACTGAGGGTGTTTTGTATGAATCTGCAAAGCTGAAGTTGTAAGATCCACATATCCAACATGGCTGCAGCAGCTGGTCTGTTCTGTTCTGTTCGAGGGGGATGCAATTAATGTAACCTACAAAAGCAGAAATTGTTTGTGCTGGTCGGCCCACCTGCTGCTGCTTTTTGGCAGGGGACTGAACAGAGAGTGGCTGTTAGGTGAGATGGCTCCTTCCCCATGTGTTAATTAACCTGAAGGCGACTGTAATAAGAGAGTGGTTTTTGGCTGTGCTCAGCAACAATGGGCTTATCAAAATCCATTCTGTGCTACACTTTAAGTCAAATCCAAACATAAAGGTAAGGTATTTAAAATAAGATTTTTTCTTCTTTCTGCTACCTTTCATTTTTTTTATACTCTGTACGTTATTGTTCATGGGATTGTTTTGTATTGTATTTAAAAAAAAAAATGAACAAATAAACTAAACTAAACTAAACTAAACTATACGGTGCCATGGTCGGCCTTGTGTTCCTTTAAGAATCTCTCTTTTAGATATGTTTAGGTAATTTTTGACATCTGTTATAAAAAGTTTTCTAGACTTTTCACCATGTTCATATTTTTCTTATATAGAATTTATTTAAAGTAACTATTAACATCACTTTATCCAATAAATTTGTTTACTTTTTATAACTTTGATTATAGTTTGTAATATATTATTTATATTTTGTGTCAACATCAAGGATTTTATTTCAACATTGGCTGCCCTTCTGTGGGGGTACCGCAGGGCTCCATCCTCAGTCCTCTTTTCTTTATACCTGCTGCTACTAGGTGCTATTTTTTGTAAACACGGCATGCCTTTTCATTTTTACGCAGACAACTGTCACATTTACTTCCCTCTGAATCACACTGGTGAACGCACTATCCAACCTCTTCTTGACTGCCTGGTTGACATCGGGGACTGGATGGCTTTAAATGTCTTGAATTTTAATGAGAAGAAGTTCTTTCCACCTAATACTCAAGAACCACTGCACTGTCCTTTTCTCTCTAGCCCTGTTAGAGAAACAAGTTGTCACGAATCTGGGAGTGACAATGGACCTTTCCATGAAACTAAACAGTCATGTTAACATGATTGTTAAATCCTGTGTTTTTCAGTTGAGGCAACTGTCTAAATTGAAGCCCATACTGTCCAAAAGTAACCTTGAGACAGTACATGATTTCATAATGTCCAGGCTTGACTACTGCTTCTTTTTGGAATCAGTCAGACTTCCATTGCACGTTTACAACATGGTCCAAAATGCTGCAGCCTGATTTTTAACTGGTACAGACAAAATAAAGTGCATTAACTCCAGTTCTGGCCTCCCTTCACTGGCTCCTGGTTCACTTTAAAATACTTTTGTATGTTTTTGAATTCCTGAGCAGTTCTGCCCCTTCCTATTTCACTGATCTGCTGCAGCCATATGTCCCACAACACTCTCTGAGGTCAGCAAACCAGATGCTTTAATTGATTTCAGGTGCTCGTTTTAAGCCCAGAGGTCTCTGCTGCAGGTCCAAAACTGTGGAACGAGTTATCACTGCATGTCAGGCAGGCTTCCTCGCTTACTGTTTTCAAGTCCGATTTAAAAACTCGCTTTTATTCCCTGGCTTTTGACACAGAATGAGTTGATTTTAACTCGTCTGTATTCTATAATGTTAGTCTTTTAGTCTTACCTTTACATATTTGGATCCATGCATTTTTGCTATGTCCTTAGCTTGTTTGTTTTTTACTGTACATCCCTTGATTGGCCTTGTTGCTGTTTATAAGTGCTTTAAATAAAGTGGCATCGACTCGAATAGGAAAATAATGCATAGCAATGATTTTTGCTAGATTCAAAGGAGGAGGAGCCACATTAAATTTCCAGGCTCTGAATGTGATGCAAATTGGTATCATCTCAGAGTCTTGTGTACTTTTCTTCGTTTATCTGTTTGACAAAAAGCAGCCTGTAATATTTATAATGAAGGTTTCCACCTCGGTGCAATAAAACAAATCGTCTCTGTGTGGCCTCAGCGGTCGTCTAATGAAGAGGTTTTAATAACGCATCCGTCAGCGTCACAAGGCCCGAGACCAGACCAGGCTCCTCAGAGATGCAGACCTGGAGCAGGAGTCGCTGCCGAAGGATTTTCAGTTTCATTTTGTTCTGCTGTCCTTCGAGCTTTGCACTGTCATGTTTCTGCTCAAGTTTTATTTAGCTTCGCTCCCTCTGCTTTATATTTAAACAGGGTTTTCTTCGGCTTATTGTCGTCTTTTTCAGCAGATTCTTTCAGCTTGTGGTTCTTGTTTTTTTTATTTATTTTTTAATTATTATTATTATTTTTTTATTTTTTTTTTTTGCTTGCCCTGGTCCCAAGCAGCAGCTTTTACTTCCCACTCCCATTCCTTCCTATCCCTGCATGGCTCTCTGTCTTGTGTGCAGCCCTCCTCGGCACTCATCTCTCGAATGCAAAGTGATT
>JARVLU010000437.1:21614856-21625130 GCA_031762415.1 Simpsonichthys santanae
AAAAAATATCTACTGCTCCAAAACCAATCCCACCAACCCAGTCCAATCATGTGAAACATATTTGTCCTGTTTTTGAATTAAAATATGTAGTTCATATTGTTAGTTCAGTTCTGTTTTGCATTGAAAATATGTCTAATGGGCAGTTTATGTAATGCATGCTTGTTCTACTATATTCTACTATGTTTGTTCTGTTTTTCTGCCTCTGGCTAATTTAATTCATGAAAAAAGTGGTCTGTTTAATGTGGGGTCTGTCTGAAAGGTGCATCTAAGGGAGATAGGGACACTAAATGATCTTGAGGACAATGCTGCTGCCATTAAAGTATCAAGGAAACAATATTATAGGATGCATGTAACTGGCGAAATCCCCACACTGTTCTGACATCTCATTAAAAGCAATTTAAATGGTATGTCAGAAAAGTTTAGTGGCTTTGAAATCTTGACTTTATGAATTTGTTTAACCTAGAAAAAAAGACAGAACACCAGAGTATTCCAACTAACAATCTTGGAAAAGGGTGTTTTAGCCTCACCTGATATTGCTGTCAGTCACTATCTTTCAGATCTCAAATGAAATATTATCCCCATAAAGATGGGAAACTCTTTTGTCCTTAATTAGTGTTAACAAGGTGATTCCTGACAGTACGGCACCACTGGTGCTAAAGAGAAGTCCCCGGGAGGATGATAACAAATATGATGTTGTTATTCTCAGTAATTTCAGCTTTATTAACACCTCTGACATCTACAGTGTTACCAAAGTACCCCACATATTCCAAGAAAAAGCTTTTTAGCTAGCTTCTCTGTATGCTGCCAAGTGTATGGGCATGAACTGTGTGAACTATTCCCAGAGGCGCTGTCCCATTAACCTATCCCATCATAGTGGAGCCTGCAATGCTGCTAATGTGGAATTATCTGTAGGCCTTTTTAAAATAAACATGCACTAGTGCTATATTTACCTATTCCTCCTGAGAGGAGAAAGAAACACTCATTAGGTAAAAAGATGTACTGATACATAAATGTACACAGGGCTGAAAGTCTTCAGTGGATGACTGACTGGTTGCTGTTAGCACACAAGAATGTGTGTTATCATATACTGAATGGCCTCTGTCTGTCACCACTCATCATGCATAAACGTTGTATAACTAATTCAAATAAATCCCATGATAAGAAACAGCTGATGTGATTATGAAGCTTTGCAACAACTGATTTGCAATTTACTACGAGCAGTCATGACGTTCCACTCCAATATTCAGATCAGAGTTTTGCAATTAGTTTCTGTTAAAATCAAAAGGCAGTCCCATTTTGCATCACTATTATTACATGACTTTACATCAGACAGTGTTTCAGCTTTGGTTGATGTCATCTGTGGAGAATGTCTTCAAAACTCAATGAGGCCTCAATGATCATGTTCATTTCAGTTAAATCTCTTGTCTAAGTGAACATGCAAGCAGCTGATTCTGATTCTCATGGATGCTTTAAATGATCAAGGAAAGTGTTGATTTACATTTTGTTTTTTGACTATTTACTTTGTGAAGCCTTCTTTCAACTACTTTGTAAATCTAAAGCATCAGTGAACTTAAATGGCAAATGGACTGTACTTATATAGTGCTTTTCAATCTTATCAAGATACTCAAAGTGCTTTACAACAAAAATCTGTGTCCTCATTTACTCATTCATACAGCATCTACTAGATCTCTACAAAGACCAATCAGAGCTTTATCACATTCATACACCAATGGTACACATATCTGAGGCAATGAGGGGTTCAGTGTCTTGTCCCAGATCACCTCAGCATGTGACTGCTGATGGAGTTGAACCCCCAACTCTTGCATTGGAGGACGTCTGCTCTAACCACTCAGCCACAGCCGCCCCAACTTAAGGGCCTGTAACCTTCAAATCTTGTGAGCACACATTTTCTCACATTACGATTAATATTACAAATAATCTCCAAAATAGCACTGCTACATAAAAAGCTTCACCGAATACTTGCTTAATTCCCTCACCTTAAATATTTAACATTTTAAAGAGAAAAATGTGGTTTCTCATTAGAAATATAGTTTATTTTTAAATGAAAAGTGTAAAATTCTAATAATTTAGATAACAATTATTAATTAATTTGGGCTGGCAGTAACTCATTGCTTTTACTGCTGCAGTTCAGCAAGGTTGCTTTTATATTTTTTAGGTTTTTATAGTTGTTTATGTTCTTCAAACGATACTCAGGGGGCAAACGAGGCTGAAAAATCAATAGTGAATAGCCACGAGATTCAGCTTTGAAGCTCCAGGAGCCACAATGAAAATTTTCTCTTGCATTTTTTTTTAATGTACACATGTATGCATTTCCCCCCCACACACACTTTTACAGAAAACACTGTTTTCTTTGATAAATGCTGTTTCAGTAACCAAGGTTCACTCAATTTAGACACTTTGATGGACCACTCTGCTTTTAGTCTGAAAGAAAAGCAAGTAGAAGCAGGACCTTCAAAAGAAATGGAAAGGCATTAATGGACACTAGGCTACAGACAAACCAGGTGTACTATACTGGTACTAAAGTACTAAACTGGGTTTCTGAGGACAAGTACTCTCTCACTCACACACACACACACTGTCATAGTTCTGTTTTTCTATTATTTAGGTCCTTGAGTTAAAATTTTACGTCTACTCCTTTGTTGTGTATATGTACTTCATTGTTAGATTTATTTTAGTATTCTTGTGTAGGTATTGCCTCTTTTTCAGTGTTCTTTTACCATGTCTCATTTACCCTCAGTCAGCTTTGTCAGTGTTTTTCAATGTTGTCCCTTTATAAACACTTTATAAATCATTAATAATTGTTTATTATGCAGTATTAAGGGTGACAGAGAGACAAAACTGACCAGTTTCTTGCCAAAGCCAGATCTGTTCATTTCATCTACATTTGGTATTTTACACATTTCAGACTAAGTTGCTACCTTGTGCACAGTAAGCATTTGAAAACCTATTTATTTAGCATATTATTTTAAAAATATAAACAGGTCCATAGAGTTCGATACGTGCAGGAAGATGAAGGATCATGGAGACAGCCACCATGACAGGCCTGAGCCCGAGGCTGGAAGAACTGAACCACGATGGCAAGGCAGCGACACAGAAATCTCCACAAGTGGGCCGCGGTCATACATGTACTGTGGATGGGCAGTGTAGGCACAAAAAAGGTTAAAACATAAGCAACAGGAACGAAAAAAAAAAGATTGAGTTCACCAGGAGCCTGTGACGTTGAGACTCGGCTGAGCAATGGCCATCTTGGCATGTATCCACCAAAATGTGTTGGTACCTTACTTTTTTTTTATCATGCTCACAACATCCACAGACAAAGGGTATTTCCAATTCCTACTCTTCACAATGCGACTGAGGAAAAAAACCTTACCCAGTCAGTATGAGCAAGAGTGAAACCACATTATAAATACACTGCCACCATCCACAAGCCCAGTACCATGCCATCATGATAAACCATCACGATCTTTGTTCATGATCGAAACAACTGTGGAATTTTAATGTTCCATTACTTGTGTAAACTTGATCTAATATATGTCTGAACATCTTGCCAAAACAGTGCAAAGACTATACATGTTGATTTGTTTACCTATAGTAATGGGACAATCATCCAGTGTGAAAGGGAAATGTGATTTGAAAAGGAATATTGATGACTCATATTCAAACATTACTGAAAGTTGTGTTGTGATCTGTGAATGCTTCAGGTTTTTTTTTTATTTAACTGTAAGACTTACTTAATTAAAGTGAAGCTGAGTAATCTTCAGAAATCTTTGCACTGCACTCAAAATCCCCTCATCTACTCTGTTCCAAACAAGCTAGCTTGCTTGTATTTTAGCCATTTCATCTTTACCATGCCATCCTATCATATACAACTTTGCCATAACTGTGAGCCTCCCATTTTTCAATTATAACGTAAAGTTCACTGATACTTGGCAGTGAGCACATTGTTATCTTTATCAGGTCACACAAAAGCTTGGGATTTTATTTGTGTTGATCACAAATAAGCTGGTTTAAATCACTGAAGATATATTATGTATGCACTGTGCTTTTCAATTTAACATAACCTTTTTTTAATTACCTGTTCTTCTCTTCTCAAATAAACTAATTACCTTATGAAAGCCTCTGACTAAAATATATTTATGTCAGTGCAATTAGAAGCTGAATCATAGCAGCTGTACTTAGGTTTGGTTCTGCAGCATGCACCAGCCTGACAGACAGGGACACATAGAGAGCAACAGAACAAAGCATTGGTTTTCATGTGGGAATATGTGAAGTTTATATTATCCAATGAGAAACACTCTCCAGACTCCTTTAGACAGTGATACAGTGCTGTTTTATTCTTTCTCTGCTTTGTGGTTTTCTGAAAGGATGCACAGTTTATCCACTATGCTCATTTGAAGAGAAAACAGCTGTTGGACATGTTTTGTCTTCTACTAGGTATAATTCCAAAATCAAATTTAAATTACTATGCAAATATATCAGGTAAACAATAAAAATACATATTTATTAGTATTCACTTTGTAAAACTCTTGTAAAGCTTTCCCTGTGTGTCAACATTATGGTAAAATGGAGTTAAGAAAAAAGGATAGTTGTCAATTCAGAGGAGAGGAGCATGTAAGGAGAAGGGAAAAGCAGGAGTAGTAAAATTTCGAACTTTGGTTAGAAATGATGACTCAGACACCTCTGTGATTTGAACATTTCAACATGTAATTCGAATGGAACACCAAGTTGTCAAGAGTGGTTGTCAGTGCGGCCGTCAAAATAAGAAAAAAATAATAACGGCCAGATGTAACTGTGTGGGCATGCAATATTGTCAAATTGAAGATATAATTAGTATTTCAGGAAGAACTAGTATGACAAACTGTCAAGTGGGAAAAAAGTAAGGATTTCAAACTGAATGCTACTTCTCCTAAAGAGAAAGGTGAGAAATGATGTTGTATTGATTATTGCCTAGGCTTTAACTCTTGCTAAATATTATTTTTTTATTAAAAAGAACAAGAAGGGTCTGGCTAAATTAATAAAAAAAAACTGAAGGATTTGGAAAGTCTTAGATGAGCTCAGGAGAAGACAAATTATAAATCATTGAAACAGCTCGCACACAAATATTGACAAAATATACAGTCAAATGTACAAATATAACAACATACGAAGACTCAGAATCTAAAATATATAATGTTGAAAATGTGATTGATACATTTTTTTCCAGTTATAAAATACTGTGAATATTATAATGAAGAGCAGTTTAATGACATCAATATGACAAATGGAGGTCTCTATTATTCACTTCAATAGTAGAAGTATAAAAGCAAATACATCCAAAATAACAGATTACTTAAAACAATTAAACAGAACTTTTACTTTAATAGCACTGTCAGAAACATGTCTCAATGATGAAAACATAAATGTTCGAAGGGTATGAATTATATCATATGAACATAACTAATAAAAGGGGTGGTGGAGTTGCTCTATTTGTTAATAATGAAATAAAATGTAAATTAATTAGTGAAATGTCAATAATTGTTGATAATACAGTATTATGGAAATAATAGCAATAGAAATAATAAACAAGAATGATAAAAACATAATAAGTTGTGTATATCGATCAACAGGATGAAATATAGAAGTATTCACTGATAAAATCATGGAGCTATTGGAAAAGAGTTTTAATAAAGTTTTTGTGTGGAGACTTTAATATTGATCTGGGAAATAAAACAGATTCAAATAATATCAGTACATTTATAAATTCAATGTATAGTTTAAATCTTTATTCATTGATATCAAAGCCAACAAGAATTACAGCTCATAGTGCTATAATAATTGATAATATTTTCACAAATATAACAAATGGGGATGTGACAGGTGGTATTTTAATAACTGATTTAAGTGATCATTTACCAGTTTTCACAATCTATATAAATGATCAAAGCATCACAAACACATTTACAACTAAGAAAAAAACCTAAACACATTAAAAAAAGCTTTGGATAAACTAAAAGATGATCTAGATAAACAAAACTGGAAAGTCATGTATGCTGATAATGTGAACAAATAATATGATGAGTTTATGAATAGCTTAGAAGCTTTGTATGAAAAAAAAATGTGTGCAAAAAAATATACAAAGATGGCCTTGTCTCCCTACAGCTGCCTCAGAGGAGTTGACGGGGGAGAGGGCAGACTCCAGAAACCATCTTATCACCATCAAACTGGTTGGTCCACTATGTGAGTGTACTGCTTGTGGGACTGAGTTTGTTGTGGCTCCTCAGACTGATCAAGTCTTTTGGATAAAAGATGAAACACTTCAACACAAACTATCCAGAGGATGTGACTTAACTTTGTTGGATTTTTTTTTTTTTTACCTGGATCATTGAGCATTATCTTTGATATAATCAATTACTGGTATGTTATTGTTTATTGCATGAATACAAGTTTTAGATGGAGAGGAAGTGTTGCAACACCAGTAATAAAATAGGTTGAAGAAAAAATAATATTGCTTTCAGAATGTCTCAAATAGGAGGATGAGTAGAAAACAATATGATTCTTGATTAATAAAATATGTATAAAATTATTTGACATCTAAAAAATACCCAACTTTTACATTTTTGAATGTTTGTTCTTTGTTTTCTTGTTTGTTTTGCTTCGTAGGACAAACCATATTCTATTGCCAAAGTCTTTTTTATTTTTATTTTTTTGTTCCCCCATCATATTCCCTGGATGCTGAGAAGAAATAACATTACCAAATGGTAAAGAAGTGTTGATGCGGAGCAAGATTTTTCTTTTGTTTTATGTATTCTGGAATAAAAGCTATTTACAGGTTAGGGTGGACAACAAGCTGTGTGGAGAATTGGCTATAAAGTAAGAAAAATAAAAAATAAAACTGTAATGTGTCTACAATAATCTAATTGAATATACACGTATTGTCTGTTTTTCCTTTTTGGGGGGAGGCTACATGTATTTTTTAAACCTTTTCATACTCATTTGTGGTTACAGAACAATCTAATTTATCTTGAAATTAACTATAGTAGTTTAAATGTTTGAATGAAACGTACAATTTCAATACATGGCAAATGATTGTAGCAGCTTATTTGTGTAAAAAAAAAATACATTTTTTTTTTTTTTATTTATTTTTTTTTTTTTTTCATTTGAGTCAAAGTGTATACTGTAGTTAAATACCTAAATAAGTGATGTGCATTTCAGGAGACAAATGAAGTCAGCTCTCATGACTTAAAAGAAGATTAAGAGCAGTACAAACCACAGATCCCTGAGTAACTTCTGAAAAAGCAAGAGAGGTTTATTTACTGAAACAAAGCTATTTAATAGTATGTAACAGTGTGAAGTCTTTCTGATGCACTATGTGTTAAGAGCGTGACATCCTATGAATTAAGACTTAATCAATCAATGATGAAGAAATTATAGAGCTTAAATTAAAAGACTATAGGGAAAGTTTATACTGAAAGTGAGTTAAATTTAAATGATTGAGTAAATGAATTAATGTTACTGACTAAAAAGTGAAAAAAATTGATGGTTCAAAGGTCAAGCTCACAGCTTAATGTTTGTGTGTCAAGTCACCACAGGAAGTGGAAGTTTGAACAGATGGCCACACCAGTAAGAGGAAAAAAAGAAAAAGAGGAAGTTATCTAGAGAAAACGGGAACAAGTTACCTTAGAAGAGGCTCTCTCAGAGAAAGAGGACACTCTATGCAGAAAAACATGAAAACAGACCTAGTGGCAGTCAAATATCATTTTAGCAATGACAGTGACGTTGAACATGTGATTTGATATTGTAGAATAGTCTGTATTCAGGACTATTGCTATGCAGAAATTACGCAGTGAACAGACAAATGTATAAAAATGTCTCAGCATTAATGATTGGTGCTGAAGCACCTGGAGAGTTTTAAAGTACAGTTCACTGACACATTCAGTAACTAAAAGGAACTTGAAGATCAGAAGAGAAAAATAATATTTCTCAGCTCAGCCCAGACCTGAAAGCCAACTCAAGTTACAAGATTAGATTTTATGAAATGCGGTATGAAATATTCTTCACAAGCAACTAAAGGATGATTGTCACCAGCTTCATCAGTCAAGGATCCCCTTTGACAAGGGTCTTTGAGGAGAGATGGTATGACACATACCGGTACTAACAGCTGTCCTAATCAAAATTGCTTATAGCTATTTACACCAGTAAAATGTTAGGACTCTTGACAACAATTATGGGGATTTACATGTTATATTAAATTTGGTATTTTTAAAATCTTAATACATTTTAGGAGAGTTTCCCCCATTTTTGCTGCTTTATGGGATTCTGAAGTTGCCTTTGTATTTTTTTTCTTTCTCCCTTTTGTTTGAGGGAGTTTTTAAACACACTTTAGATTTTTACTTTTTTGATTTTTCCAACTAAACTTAATTTTTGATATTTCACTCCGGATGATTCTGGGAACATGAGGTAAACTCTTGATGCCGGCTGACGGCTCATCGAGTCCAGTAACAATCGTGGGTTTCTTAGTGCTCTCTGGGGTCACGGAGCAGCAGAAGTCTTCCCCTGAACCTAATCACCTTACCTTACATTGGCTCAACAAAGTAAGGATGAATATATTTCTGTTTTTCCTCAACAGAACTTATGGATTCATAATTTCTGTTTTTGCTCATCGGAGCTTTATGGATTTATAATTCTTTGGTTTAGCACATTGGAATCAGGATCACTTTTTGGGCAAAGGGTGCACTTATCTCAGGGCTCTGGGACAACTTTCACTTGCCTTTAACCAAAGAATTCTTCAGACGAAGAAATGGTAAGAGACACCCTGATTTATTGTTCTCTCAAATTTTTTTTAAAATAATATTATGGCAGTAATTTTACCAACAAATAAGGAAATCAGGATGTTGTCATCAATGTCTAGTTCAGGGTTCAAAGAAGTCATCCCAGAATGCCTGTCTTACTGAGTCCTGTAACAACAACTTAGGGAGATTGCTTGTAAGGTTGGTGGAGGAATTTTGGGAGTTTTTAGTTTTTTTGCATCTTTAACGCTTTAAGGCGTGGCCGTTCTCTGAAAGGAAGTGAAGGCTTTCACTCAAAAGTACAGAGCATCAAGGATCAATAACCTCCCAAATCAGCTCGTCGGAGCAAGGAAAGTACCAAGTGAGTGGACTTTTAATCCTTTGAACATCAAGCTCAACCAACAGGACCCTCCCATAAGCAATGCATGGACTCGTTATTACGCATTGGATTTGCATGCAGATAATTTTTAATTTGGGCTGATGGAGATGGCTAATGCCGAATGTGGCTTGCAGGCCGTAAGATGACTGTACGTGCATTAGTTACACAGAAATTGTAAGATTTCCACGTGAGCTCACAGAGTTGTGTAATTTAAGATAAACACTTAAAGAAAAAAAAATCCTGAATATTTAAAAATGTACTAGATTATTTTAAACACCCGGAGGAAAGAGAGTTCAAATCTGCAGTAAATGGGCAGCTGGGTTGTCAAGCTTTTTTTTTTTTTTTTAATGATCTAAGGACAGATAAACTAACCCGATGTGAAGGAGTCAAGGACACCTTCATTAGCATTCAGCTCTCCCTTCATCAACACAGAACCTCGTGATGAGTTTGACCTGGGGCTGTAGATGGCAATAATTTCCTTCATTTGTCAAGGAAATGTCTGGTCTCTCTGGAGCCAGAAAAAGACGAGATGCTGTATTGTTCCTGTATTATTAATACATCTGAGAGAGAAAATCTGTTTTCAAGCCAGTGTACTGCAGGCTAACATACTGTATTTTCTGGCCTATAAGTCACACTTTTTTCAATAATTTGCATGCCCTGTGACTTATAGGCTGAAGCAAAGTATTTATGGATTTTTTTTCCCCATATATATATAAAACAATTTTAGGCTGAGATATGACCATTTTCATTCATTCTGACTGAAAAAAATGAACACTACCATTTTCAGCCGCTAGATGGCACTCAAGTAATAAGGCATGCCGTTATATCATGTAATAGGTAAATGTGGCTATTAATGACACAAATTACTTTCCATAGTAGCTACTGTCGTCTGCCTGGAACAACGAAATTAGCTTCATTTTGCTCCATCGCCCCGGCAAAATGCAGCTAATTTGACCATTAGAGTGCATTCATTAAATAGAAGTTCAACTGAGACACCTTTGCTATAATGTTGAGCAAACAAATAATTGTTTTAGGGGTTTATATTGTTAAAATTTGAAAAAAAAAAAAAATGCACAGTGTTCCTCCTTACTGATTTCCTCCTCTGCGCT
>JARVLU010000437.1:21631136-21643305 GCA_031762415.1 Simpsonichthys santanae
AAATGCAGCTGCCAGGAAAAAGACAAAGAGGAAGGCCAAAGAGGAGATATATGGATGCAGTTAGAGAGGACATGAAGATGGAGTGAGGACAGAGGATGCAGAGGAAAAGCACTGATTAGTCTCTATAAACTGATTTGTTCAATTATATTTTTAGAGATATAGTAGAGTGCTGTATGAATGTGTATGGAGGTAAATGAGGGCACAGATTGTGTTAGCACAAAAAGCTTTGAGTATCTTGATTAGATAATAAAAAAGCAGTATAATTAAAGTCCATTTACCAATACCAGGAGCTAAAACTTGGAAAGACTCTGTGGTTTACCTTGGGCATACTTGGCTCTTTTTTATTCTTTCCTTTAATCCACACATTGTTTTGATCATTCTACTCATCAGTTAGAGTGCCTGCCCCTTAACATTACAGCTTTCAAGGAGGTATTAAGCACTTTTGTCTGTTCAGAAGGTTAATATTGTCATTAGAAAGCTGCTATTCACCATGAAGACCTTGAACTTTTGTCAGTCTGTGCATAAAAACACACCAAATCTGTCTCCCCTGCTCTAGAAAGTTAATTATCCTAAGATAAGATCAGGATGGAATGTCACTGGTAATATTCTTCAGTGAGTCACATACAAATCTCAGTTCTAATAGTCCATCAATCCAGGGGGGCAATGCATTTTGTTTAGCTTGTCAGCAGAAGGAAATGCATTCAGAATGAAATGTTGATCCTAATTTATTTAGCAACGTAAAGAATAATAAAAAAAGGCATTTCCATCTACAAAGCAAAATGTTTAATCAGAAAATACGAGCAGACCTGAGGACTGAAGTATATATTTTTTTCTCTCCTATCAAATTGTCATCATCACACACTTAAAGGCTGAGATTTAGCACAGTGTCTGAAAAATATATATTGCAAACCCATGTGAGCTGTTAAAATGCACCACTAAATAAAACCACATAGAAACATTTGCGACAGAGCTGCAGGAAGTCTTAAGTCAAGTCAACTTTATTTATAAAGCACATTTAAAACAGCAGCTGCTACCAAAGTGCTTTAAAACTGTCTGCATGTGTCAAACTTGCAATAAAGCAATCAGGATATGCTTTCACTCACTCTTACATGTACGCCATGTAAACCACTTTATAAGGCTTCTAATGGATGCTTCCTTTCAAATGTTGTCGGCCATCTTGGTGTTCTGGCGTGATGGAGTGGAATGCATTTAGCACAGCATGGCAGCCTCTGCACTTAAATAAAAACTTATTAACTCAAAGATGCATACTAAACTTTTGAGTCGTCTCTTTTGCATTACAATGATGAAACCTTACTCGGTTTTACCACCTTGAGGCAAAGATAATTTTTGACAATGGTAGAACGTCTGGTGGAGGTTAATTAAAATCAGTGGAATAATTGCATGACATCAAGTCTAATGAACTTTTACATGGAAGCTGATTGCTGCAAATGTCAAAGACATCTCTCTTCATGAAGCCAATGTGGGGTAAACTTTTATGATGGTTACACTGATTTTGTCAAATAAAAATAGTAATGTTATTAAGGACCAGTTGGTTAAAGCTGCTGGAAAATAGATCCTTATATTTTATTTTCTAATAGGCCCGCCTTCATTTTCACAAACGTTACAATAATAATAACTTTTTTTTTCAAACCCTAAAAGAGTTCCCAAACATTTAACAGTAGTTGCTTATCAAGTACAGTAGTTCCTCATGGTTCGTTTATTGTGGACTTGCTTTATCGCAATTTAAAAAAATAAGATTGGCCATGACACACAATTGGTTGATTGATGGATGAGCTGCACGACCGGCATGGAATTTTTATTTAAAATAAATTGTTTTAAATTATTTAGCACCTGTTGCACATATGTGCAGCCCATGCTGCAGGATAAACTTCCTGCTGCAGTTGATCAGCTCTTCTCCGTGCAGAGCGGAGAAGTGGGCGTGGCCAAGAGCACTTGCAGGTGGCAAAGAACAGGAGGCAGGGAGTTGAAATTTTGACATTCCGTGCTCTTTTAGAGCGTTTAGAGTTTACAAACATTGTTTAGAATATTTTAATAGTGTGGAAAGGGTTTAAAATGCCTTTATACACATACATACATGCATGCATGCATACATACATACATGCATACAGAGCGCAGCCGTGTATGAAAATGGTGACACAATGTGCCTTGGGTATTTCAAAATAAAATCATATTTTAAAGATGACAATGTGAATTGATGTTTTAGTTTTGCCATGATATAATTGAATCATTTAATCGATATTTGATTTAAATTGACGTATTGTTACACCCCTAGTTATTTTTTAACTATTACTATATTTTATCGGATACCAAATCTTGCACAACTAAAATTAATTGTTCTGCAACTTTTATTTTAAAGAAATGTAGTGGAAAAACAGGAGTTTGAATGCTGCACCAGTAATTTTTTAGCAAGTGTTTTTTTTTCCTTAAGCAAATATAGAGAATACTATAAAATATAGTTGTGCACCTTTTAAGACCAAAGCTTAAAGTTTCATCAGACTAAAGACATAAACATTTAATGATCAGTACTGAGAACAATTTCTGCCTAAATAATATAACAACTAGCATATTTTGGCATACTGTATTTATTTATCACAAATCCCAAGAAATGCCAGTCATTGTGCCAGACTATACGAACCTATAGGTGTCCAAATGAAACAAAACTGCAGCATGAGTTACTGCACATGTGTTTTGACAGAGCAGCAGGTACAGTTAGTGGTCACTACCCCTACCATAGCAACACTGTGTCATTTGAAGGGAAACAGGTCTCATTTGTAAATGAGTCTCCGAGGCTCAGTGTGATTAATCTGTATAAATAAAGGTTGAATGAATGAAAAATAAATGTTTTTCATGGCTATATTCAAACAGAATGCTATCTAGTACTTCTCTTATGTCATGACTTGAACATGATGAGAGAACTTTCCCCATCTCCAAACTATTTTAATACATAAACACAACAAAACAAGTATTACAAGCACTGAGTTAACGCCGCAGTTTGCAGTAGGGAGAGATTTGTTCTGAACATTTGTGTTCTTGTCAGCCTTTTAGTAGGAACTGTTTTCTCTTGTTCCATTACCACCTTTGCACCTCTATTCTCACCCGCTCTGACAAACAGAAATGAAAACTAAGCCAGTGACTGCTTCAGAGCTAGGTAGGGAAGGAGTGCTGCTAGGAGGTGTATGGAGAATATCAGCAGGATGCTTGGGAGCTCTGCAAGCGATCTGGAGCTGGAACTGAGGTGACAGAAACTGAAAGAAAAAGAAAGAGGGTTGCTGGAAGAGATATGATCATGTGGCTGTCTTAGAAAACCATAAGCTTCCACATGAAAGGGAAAATAAATAAAAGTACTTATTATACTCAAACGTACTCATACATGCGAGTTTGCAACTGCCAGACACAAAATTCAAAAGTCATTCTCAGTAAAAAATACTGTTGTTTAAACCCTCTATTATGAGTTATCATCAAACCAGACGCACATTTAAGTTTTTGTTACCGAGCGCAGTCTTTTTAGATTCTAGTTTAGAGTTGGTAAATTTGGTTTGCTTTCTGGATTTGGGTTTTTAAATTCACAGTTGCATTATCCATGTGAGGATCCCAGTGTTTTTTGTGTCAGTAACCACTTTCCATACAGCTCCAGAGCAACAGGTGAAGCAGATCCTGAATAGCTACAGCTGATAAGGTTCACTACTACTTACTGTAAGGAGTCTTCCCTTCTGAAACCATCACTGAAGCATTTGGTTGATGGTGAATAACCTCAGCTTTTAGAAAGAGATTATATATATAAATATATACATATATATGTATAGTATATATATCAAGACGACTCACCCAAACCCCACTCCCACATTTCAAAGACCTCTGTTCCCATCTCATCCCTTTTGAAATAAAGAGCACTTACAGTATTCCCCTGTGTTGTGATACCCTGGACCATACAGTATCTACCTGGAATCCTCTGCCCTCCTCTCAATGCTTCTTGTCCTCAGAAAAACCTCTCTCAGGAACTTTTAATATCATTTTGTGTAGCAAATAGGACAATCCAGAGCTGTTTATTTTACTATTTCACTGTAGGATTCCAGTTCTTTCTGCAGGTTCCCAAGTCCAGGGCAACGCCAATGAGCAGCAGCTGTGGATCATAAATAAGCCATAAAAAAGGAGAAGATCTTTCTTAGCCCAGGTTTAATCTTACAAGAGGAGTAGTCATTGACAAGAGGTTACACAGGATGTTGCATCACGCCTGGATCACAAGTTCTGCTCCCAGAGACAAAGTCAGCAAAAGCTTAAATACCTGTTACTGGACAGAGGAGAGGTGAAGACAACCCCTGCATCACAGCTCACAGTAGTTGAAGGTTATCAGCTATCAGTTTTCAACTATCAGGCTCCTCTCTGAGTAGACAGAAAGACTCTCTTGTCTTCACATACATGGTTCAATATCAGTTTGACATTAGTAAGTGAAAAACATCCATGACCTTTACATCCCCCATCAACTACTGACCAATAAAGACATTGAGGCTCATCTTTGTTAAGGATATCATCCTAAGACTTTAATTTAATGCAACTTTTGAAAGAGGATGAAGAGATTTGCCTCCACAATAGTTTAAGCACAAAGATGAAGATAAAAGTAAAAAAGATGAGAGTTGTCAAGATAAAGATTAAATAAAGTGTACTGAGTTAAAATGTGTTGCAGAAGGAAAATGTGAAAAAGAAATGAGAGCAGCACTACAGTCTGTATATAAATAGATGCAATAGAGCACATTACTAGTTGTGCAGGAAACGTTCTCGGTTTAACCTTGCCACAGTTAACAAAAAGTTATTTGTTCATCTTTTGTTGCTGTGGGACTTGTCATCTTTAGCGTTCCGCTGAGGCTTGTGGTCCCCAGAATGTGTCAGAGTCGGTCAGCTTATTTCCATCAGCATCATAATCAACAGTGTCAGAGATGTTACTGGAATCCTCTGCACACTGTCTACTGTCTCACAGTCAGCCTCACAACCATAATGTTAAGTGACTGGCAGCATGTCGACTGGTGGTTGGTAGTCCAGTCATCATCAGACATCTGCTTTAACGTAAAACACAGAATCCAACAAAAAAAAAAAAATGTTCAACTCAGGTAACGGTCTTTCAGATTGTTTTGAAAGGTGGAAACAAAGTCTGCTCTTTTACTCTTTTTATTTATTTATTTATTTATTTATTGCAGCTAAATTCAAACCATCTCTCTGAGCATTTTATTTGTTACCTTCCAAATTACTTATTATGTATTAGTTACATAGTTACATTATATTCAGCTACCTGCAAAACATCACATGATCTGTTTGATTGAAGGTGACCAGAGTGGAACTCATTTTCTAGCTGAATGTTCGAGCACAAGACTTTGTAACACTAATTTGTGAAAATAGTACAATAGCAACAATGTTCATGTTTTTTTAAACATTTCAAAGTATCTAAAAGTGGAAAAGTAAATTGTCATGATTAAACCCTGATCTTATTAGTCTCATGCATGCATTCATTCACATTGAGTTAATGACTAATTTAACATCATTCTGCTGTTCTGCTTTTCTGATTTTGGAATAAATAATTACAAAATAAATCAATTAAATGAAAACATTACACTTCATGTGTTCCGATGTTATTGTCTTGCCTATCATAGTTCAAAACTCATTGGTTCCAATGCACCGTCAGTAAACGCCATTCTCTGAAACCAAACATTTGAAGTATTGTTTATGTGACTAAAGTGTGGTTTATTTATTTTTTTACTCTCTTATTCAACACCAATATTACCTGTTGTGTAAAGACTGAAATATTTATTGGTGAGCTCTCCTTTGTGCACTCATTGTGATCATGTTTATGAAGCATTCACACAATTGTGATCCATTTTCTTCCGGATGTTTTTCAGCATCTTCTGTGATAAGTCGTGCAAATTTAAACATTTTTTTCAGCTAATTGCAGCAGTTTCTTTTCAGCTGTTTTGTGATCCTTTAGATCCTTTCTAGTAACTAGAACATTTTTGTGCTTCTTCTAACTTCTTTCTGCTAATTTCAGCTTATCATGCTTCTTTCAGCTTGTTTTTGAAAGTTTCAGCTTTTTCTGCTATTTCAGCAGTTGTTATGCTAATTTTAGCATTTTTTTTTTTTTTTTTTTTTTTCAAACTCCACATTTTTTGCACTCATTTAAACTTTTTTCAGCCTAATTCAGCAAAAATGTGCTCTCTCCACTTCCTTGTGGTAACTTGACTCCTTCTGCTTTTTTTTAGCTACTTTTCAGCAGTTTTTTTTTTTAAAACTAATTTCAGCTTTTTGCAGATTATTTTCACTTCTTTGTGCTCATTTCTGCTTCTTTAAGCCTAATTGGGCTAACATGTTTTTGTCAGTTTTTTTAACTAATACCCAGAGAATGGACTGAGAGGAACAACTCAACACACGTAGAATAATAGGAACAGTGTTTATTATGTACAGTGAAATAAAGATGTGTGGTTCCTGGGAGAGTTCGGGTTCGGTAGAAAATGAAGGTGGGGAGCTCGGGCCAGTGTCCAGGGATTCCAGAACTCCAGGGAGGTTGCTCCAAAAAAGGTCATTGGGCAGTGGTTGGATGGTGATGGGAAACAGCTGAAGGAATCACCAGGAGGTCCAAGGTGAGGAGGTAGGAGAAGCACAAGAGTCAACGCTGTAACACGAGAGAATTCAAATACAAGTTAACTCGATTCACCAGGACACAATAAACAGGCCAGAAGAATACCCAAGGTGCAATGCAACAGCGTAGAAGTGGAGTTTCCTGTAGCTTCTTACTCCAGCCTCTCGTTAATGGTGATGGTCCTCAGGTGCGGGTGGGTGGTTGACACCATGATGTGATTGCGAGCTGTAGAGAAAATGCTGAACTCCTACAGTTTTCTGCTTTCTTCTGGTAATTTAAGCTTGTGCTACCTTTTTTAAGATATCTTTTTAGCAATTGTAGCTAATTTAAGCTGTTTTTCTGATAAATTCAAGTATTTTGAGGTGATTTCTGCTACTTTCAGCTTGTTATGCTCCTTTTAACTTATATATGCTAGTTTAAATTCTTTCAGCTACAATTTTAGCTGTTTTCATTCTAGTTTTAGCTTTTTTAGCAAATTCCACATTTTTTGCACTCCTTTCAACTTTTTTCTGACAAATGTTTATGTAGGTTTTTTTTTCTTTATAGCAAAACTATTTTTAGTTTAAAAGAACATGTAGAAATCCTTTTAGTATCACACAAATATAGCATTTTTCATGATAGCTTATCTCACCTAAAGGAGAGACGAGGTTTTCAGTATTTCTCTTATCAAACCCAAACAGCTCTCTCCTATCCGTCCCCACATTCAATGAGATGCGAGCAGAGTCAATAGCATTTGTAGGTTTCCTTAATGTTATGTTGCTAATTAGTGAATTCTGCTGGACGTCATTAATTGTAAGCTGGCATTTACAACTGGCAGGTGCATTGCTTCAAAGCTGGGAAGAGAGCGAGAGTGAGGTCTTAAACTCTAAAAATAAATTGCTCCAAGGAAAGATGCAAAGAGACACTTTTGTTGATGATTCTAAAATATTTGCAAAAATAAAGGTAGATTTTTGCCTGGTGTTGATCATTTATTACTTCCTTTGTTTGTGTAGTGCACACTTTATCAGCATTGATGAGAAGGAGATGTGACAAAGGTTTGTAGGATCAGCCCAAATGTTTTACAGCATTTGAGACTTGCCATGTCAGAGGATAATTTTGCATGCATGGGTGATAGCTTTAGTGGCAGTATTAACAGACATCACTTCACTTCCCTCCTCCTTCCAAAAGCAGTATAAGCTTCCTTTGATGCAAACATTCTCTGCGCACATGAAGGAAATCCATTTTCTGATACACAAAATGCACACTGACGCATTACAAACAAATACTAAAGCCATGTGCTCCTCCTAGAAGACGCTTCGGTTTAGGAGGTAGAGGCGAACAGACAGGCACAACCTTCTTCCTAGTCACTGCTTTGCTGTAGCCTGAGGATGCCGTCAAAATAAACCATTTAAAAAAAACAACTTTGAATTTTTGTCACTGTGCTGAAGAAAAGTTCTCAGATCAGTGGGAAGTTACTGAAACTGGATTTTAAACTGACTCCCTTTAAGATACTTTAATCCTTAAATCTTTTGAAAATTTGATCTGTAGCTTCTGGGGTGATTTATATACACCTTAAAGAATATGATGGGTTTCACAAGCTAATAACGTTAAGCATTTAGGATTTGACACATATGCTTGGGGGGAGGGACACAGTAAACACGTGTCAAATCAGCTTTAAGAACTGGTTTAAAGGTGACAACAATCTTAAAAGCTGTGTTTGGCTATAGTTTTGGACTTTTTTCATGAGTTAGTTAAAACAGGTATAATCACATTGAATCCGAGGGGGTTAGTGGACACAAACCTGGACAAGTGGTCAGTCCATTGCAGGGCTCAAACAATACAGTAAGTGTAATCCACCACCTAACTATGATGTCAAATATAGACTAAAACATTAACAGCCATTTTAAAATTAAATGAATGTATAAAGAAATAGACCAGAGAACATCAACCAATACTCTCAGAAGGTGCTTTCAGACGAGGAACATGGATGACTGGATTCATCCATCCATTGTCTTTACCTGCTTCTTCCATGTTGGGTCATGGGGGGGTCACTGATACCCATGTCCAGTTATAGAGACAAACAAGACAGACAACATTCACTGTCTCACTTACAGCTAGGGAGAATTTAAAGGTACCAATCAGCCTAACATGCATGTTTTTGGTTTGTAGGAGGAAACTAGAGTACCCAGAGAAAACATGCATGCACGGAGAGAACATGCAAACTCCACTCAGAAAGGTCCCGTGCTGGGATTTGAACCTGCAGCCTTCTTGCTGTGAGGCAACAGGTCTACCGAGTCATCATGCCGCCCAAGACAAATTCCAAATTTATGTATTTATTGATCAAATAAAATTTTTGTATTAATTTGCACTGTCAGTAGTATGACATGTAGACAATGTTTGTTTGGTCTTCTTTGCTTTTGTTAAAGTGCATGCTTAGTTAGCTCAATTGGAACTCTTACATTACCTAATGGGACATGACTGATTCATTCTTAAATACAGGTAGTCCCCGACTTACGAACCAGTTCCGTTCCTGCGCCCGTTCGTAAGTCGAAAATGCTGTGTCAGAAAATACGTCAAAACGGCCCCTCATACATACAGTACTGTATTTTTACAAGCACTTAGCCTATTCTAACAAATTCCCCTTCATAATTATCAAAAACCACATACATTTAGGAACCATAATGAAGGAAAAAAAGACAATTTCTTACTGGGAGCTGGTCATTTCTTCCTCCGTCTGTTAGCATGTTAGCTCGTTGCACGTCCAAACTCTGCAGCTTCCTGCTGCTTCGCACGGTCCACAGCGTTTACAGCAAGGTCTGTTAGCATGTTAGCTTGTGCACCTCCGGACCATCCAACCTCCTGTAAATGTCCAGCTGTCTCCGCTGTTTCTGCTGTCAAGCTACTGCTTCGTACTGTCAAACAGGAAGTACAACCGGAACTTGGCTTTTCAAAATATTTTTTTTTTTTCAATGAGATGCATGACGTAACCCCAAAACGTCGTAAGTCGAGACCGCCGTAAGTCAGGGACTACCTGTATATGGAAATTTAACAATCTTCCAGCTCTTGCTCAAATAGAACTGCATTAAATCAGAACAAGTAGAAGGTATTTAACTGTCATGTTATCTGCTATGATGTGCATTTTTTTGAAGAACTCGTTCAAAATTACCTTGAAAAAATCTATTAAAATACCCAGAAGTCCAATTAGGAGTTCTTTTCTTTCTTTTTTTTTTTTTTTTTTTTTTTTTTTTTTTTTTTTTTTTTTTTTTTTTTTTTTTTTTTTTTTTTTTTTAATCAAAGGTTTTTTTGTTGTTGTTGTTTTTTTTAAATGAAAGTTTTTTTTTTTTTGTTTTGTTTTTTTTTTACATATAAAACGTTTAAAAAAATTAAATAAAATTAATATCCCATTCCTTCCTTCCCATACTGGATCCCACCAAAATAAGCACCACATATATAAATGAATTAAAAAGAATTACTCTGGCATTGACAAGTTTTCCACATACAACATAAAAGGCTGCTACGTGTCCTAAAATATTTCAACAGAACCCTTCAGGGTGTATCTTATTTTTTCCAGATTGATATGATGCATCACCTCTTTTATCCAATGTACATGTGCTGTGGGGTGTGGGTCCTTCCAATTCCACAAAACAAGTCTTCTGACCAAAAGAGAGCCAAAGGAAATCACATCCTTCTTGTACTTGCTGAAGGACTTATCCACAGGGGCCACCTCAAACAGTGAGATGAGTGGTGATGAACAGTTTTTCCACATATCCAGAGTTGTCCATTTTTGTTGACTTTGAAAGTTGTGTGCTTTGGGATTAGGGTTAGGGTTAGGGTTAGCATTGTACGTACAGGTAAGTACTGTGCATAATTCCCTATAACTGCATGGTGGGTCTAAATCATTTTAATCCTCAGATTCGTTATAATTGTTTGATTCGAAAGCACATACTGTTCTGCACATTTTAGATGTTTCCCTGCTTCTGTACGCGTGATTTAAATGAAAGGGTCATTAACCTGCTTACGGGTGAACTTGAAGACTTGCTGAGGAGATACTGCAATCAATTAAAATGTGCAGAAGAGTGGGCTTTGAGGGCACTGCAACAGATAGCTAAAGTGAAGCATTGTGGCTGATTGAGAAATGTTGTTAAAATTTATATTTTGATGTTTGTTTCTTATGCTGCCACATATTCGTATTTTCCCTAATCAAATTTTTTTAGCTCCTGTCTTGTTGATGGTATTACTAGTTCATTTATTACAATAACTTTGATCTCAGGGTCACTTTGTGAACATTAACTGTACAATGACTGGTTCAGTATTTACAGCTGTAAACCAAAAGTACTTTTGCACATTTCCCCATTTGAGTGTTATGATTAATTGAAAACAGAGATGTGAAGGACAAATTTTGTACATAGCATTTTTTAACAGCATAATAGATAAAATGCAGAAAAATTGAATGTGAAAACAAAGATGGTCCTATTTTTATAAGGCCAAGTATTTTGGAGTTTGGTTAAGTGGAGTTTGTTTCAATTAGATTTCATTTCTAAAATAGAAATGAATGTGATCCCAAAAATGCATGTGTTTGTGTACATTTAGTTTGCATGTCGTACTTGAATTTTAAGTGTGAGGCAGGAGAAAATTCATGTTAAAATATTTAGTTTCTCTGCTGTCCACCTGAAAAAAAATGAAAGCTCTTGTCACTGCCCAGCTTCTTGTGTCATCTGTCAAATGGATGATAACATCATTTTCTGTGCCTGAAATTAGTGGCAAGTTATTACATATTCTCCTTGTTATCAAGCTATTAAGGACATTAGCTATGCCATTAATTATTTTAGGTAGCTAAATGACTGACAGTGTGCAGTAGACTGGTGACTGTAGTTTCCTCAACATTTAAGCAGTGATGTCTGCTTTTTTATGTGCATCTTCACTTTAAAAAAATGTATATTATAATTTCAATTTATTACACATGAAAGTCTCTGTAAATTAAACACAAAGGGGGATCAAAAAATACTAATTTGTCTTTTTTAATTAGATGTTCTTTTAGCAAAGACAGACTGAGAGCTTTGTTATATGAAATGTATGCAGAGCTCTTGTGTGAGTGAAAAATGCTGCACATAAAACGATTGGAAGCAGAACTGCTTATCTGGGCGGACTTACAAATTAGACTTTTTTTTTTATTGTCATGATTGTCTCTCTGTTAGTTCTACTATTATCTATGTGTGAACAACTCATTTGGCTCTTACAAGTATTGTTTTCTTAGACAACTTTAATGCGTTTCTGTTGACTCTAACTGCTCCCTACTAGAAACACTGATGGGTGCCCTTGAGCTTCTCCAACATTATCTTTGATTGCTCCACTGCTCAGAGGACACAGAGATCACACAAATTAAATTCATTCATGTGGTAAGACAAAGGCTGACATCATTTCATCTCAGTGAGTCACTAATGCTACATTTCAGGACCCATGTTCCATTTCAGAGCACAGTCTGTGCTCTGGGGATAAAAAGTCACCTTCTTTTCAGGTTCTGCTGAAGGGGGGGGGGGGGGGGGGGGGTAG
>JARVLU010000437.1:21769708-21783491 GCA_031762415.1 Simpsonichthys santanae
CGACACCGAAATAAAGACGACCTGTGCATTTTTTCAAGGAAATCTACGGTTTATGTTATAGTTAATGACTTTGCAACTTTTTAACAATTTATTAATTATTTTTTGCTATTTTAAGCAAGTGTGGCACAGTGGCGCAGTTGCTAGAGCTGTTGCCACTCAGCGAGAGGGTCGCCGGTCCAAACCCCAGCTCGGGGACCTTTCTGGGTGGAGTTTGCATATTCTCTTTGTGCATGTGTGGGTTTTCTCTGCTCCGGTTTCCTCCCACAGACCAAAAACATGCATGTTAGTCTGACTGGTAACTCTAAATTGCCCCTAAGTTCCCCGCCTCTCGCACAGTGATGGCTGGACATGGCACCAGTGACCCCTGTGACCCAAAAAGGAAGAGGCAGGTAAAAGATAATGATTCATGAATGGATACTTTGAGCAAAAATGCCCAAATTAAAATAACCTTTGTTCCACAAATGACAAGATGCGATACCCTTTTATTGTACGATGTGAAACTGGAGATTTCTTTATGTTTTTCTCTGTTGGCTGAATCCATTTAATGAATCATTTCAGTCCAAAACGCTCCTCATTGTTAGGATTTAAATGATTAATTGAGATCCAACATTACGAACGTGGATACGTTTCTGTGGAGGGTTAAATAAGCCAAGACGGTCAAACTAACCTACAGTATGTATGAAAGACACAATGAAAAGTCTGGTTTTCACTAGAGCCAATAACAATTCTGCCAGCACTTCTTAAATATTTATACGACTCCATTTCCACTAAATCAAACCTAGGTGACTCTGTCTACTTGTTTCTGCCAGCAGAGATGACTCCTTTGCTGGGGTACAGTTTCACGTAAACAAACAGCTCTTTCAGCTCCGTGTCTTAAACATCTCGACTTGGCCCCTCGTCACAGAAAACTCCACTTGGCTCTGATGCTGCTGTCAAAATCGAGTGTTAGTCACTCCTGGCTCCGTGACAGACGCCTACCTCAACACATTCTTCAAGACACCTTCCTGTTAATAAATGGCCGTTTACAAGTTTGAATAATTACTCTCGAGCAGAATTTCCAGACTATAAAAAGGAGTTTGTTTTTGTGTTGTAATAGTGAAGTGTTAATATGCTTGGAACCAGCCTACCGTGCAAACCGTCAGGGAGAAAGGTTACCTCACTGCAGTGTGATTCTGTCCTAAATTAATTCAATCTTTCAATAGATCAATTATTTTAAGGATCAAAACAGTTAAAAATGAGTAAATGTTTCTGATTTTCACACTTAAAGTGAAAATAATGGTAGAAAAATGAAGCTATAGATGATTGTAAATGACCTCTAATATTTTCTTTGTCATTGTTTAATAAGTGTTTATTATTCTGTTGCATCAATGACACAGCTAATGCTTTTATTTTGAAAGTCGCAGAATGACAAGGTGTCGTAAAGCAAGTGTCGCAAACTGTACAGACGAGGCGCGAACCGCAATGTGCAGAGAGGAGGAGTGCTCCGCGGTTAAAAGAAAAAAAAAGGTGTATTATGTAGGTATTATGTTAAGTTGCAAACGGTTCCTTAGCACCTGGTTGATGAGGGAACAAGGTTGATGTTGGAGTTTTGCTGTATAAATGTATATAATTATATTTCACAGAGTACTGTCTACAGGGTGCTACTAAGTGTAATGGTAAAATTCACAGAAAGTTGCAACATGGTATGTTTTACAGTATTTTAATTTATGTAAGGTGAAAAGCAACATACTGTTTTGAGTTACTAATGATATTTTTATATTTTGTAGCTCTTGTGGTGTGTTCACATGCAAGGCTGTAAAATAAAGGGATTGTGAACCATCAGTTTGAGAGACCAATCTTTTCAACCGGGATGCTACACGATCATATTTTGGTGTGATTTCAGCCAAGAAATCAGAAAATTCATTGATGAAATCCCTAGATCAAGGTGGACGGTTGACGACTGCGAATAAAGTCGCAGGTGAATGGCCGAGTTCAAAGACAGTCAGCTCAAAACTGGAGCAGGAAACCGGGATGGGCAGTTGTTTACAGTCAACAGTTGATTTGATTTGAATGTTGTTAATTATCCACAATAAACCACATGAACTGATACTTCATGCTCAACAACAGGGTTTACAGAGGGACAAACCATACCTGCCTTTCCACCATTTCCAGAAGAACAACCCAGAACAGAGGTCTAAAACGGACTCCAGTATGACGCTACCCGAGGCTTCAGGAGAATTTTTTAAAATGCAAACAACATTTAAGGTATGTTTAGAAGACCTCTCTGTGAAATGGCCAAAAAGACCAGTCCATCTTTAAGCTTCCTCCTGCCGTTCATAAATCACAGATGAAGCCACCAGATCCTGCTCAGACGTGAGCTCCAAGTAGAACAGAGACATGGAGCAGAACTCTGCTGGGCTGAAGTGTGATGCATTCAAAGTGTGTCGGACATTTCCCTTATATCATTTACTATAAATAATTAACTCACTTTAGAGATCCTGTTTGTGGTCGTCTACTTTTTTTAACTATCAATATTCCCCTGTAATCTATTTGTTGTTGTTTAATCCCACGAGCGGGTGATCACAACTAATGTCATCAGTTCACACATTACTGAGCCACAGCTCCAAAGGTTTTGTTTTCTTGATACATCAGCCAGACCGGCCCTGTTACTATCTCAATCAGTGGCTCAGACACATCAGAGGTACACCGTTTCCAATTCTCGCCACCTCAGCGTGTCTTCTGAATGGACCAAGGCAGCCAGAGCACATTACAGTTTCAAACTGAGGTGTCTTGTAAATGACGCTTTAGGAAATTTAAAGTCAATAAATGAAAATAAAACTTGCCACTCAGACAGCAACAGTAACTTAATTTGTAAATGGTCGTATTATAAAGAGGAAGGTCTCAAAAGATTCATAGCTATTGAGGCGTCCAACCAGCAGACAAAAGAATGACACTACAGACCCTTTCCAAAAAATTAGGATATGATAGAAAAGTTGTATAACTTCCATAATTCCATTTAAAAAAATGATCTTTAATAGATCATAGATTCAGGGCCCGCAATTTAAATGATTTCAAGTATGCATTTGTTTATTTTTACGTAATTTGAGCTTCCAGCTCATGAAACCCACGAAACAGGATTTCAAAAAATTAGAATACTGTGGAGACATCAGCCCACATTTTGCATGGCATGACTGTTTTA
This sequence comes from Simpsonichthys santanae, assembly GCA_031762415.1. Classification (NCBI taxonomy): domain Eukaryota; kingdom Metazoa; phylum Chordata; class Actinopteri; order Cyprinodontiformes; family Rivulidae; genus Simpsonichthys; species Simpsonichthys santanae. The sequence continues at coordinate 21,772,887 of JARVLU010000437.1, forward strand.
AACTGAGTGTGAAACACTAATCATCTACTAAACTCAAAGCACCTGCACAGGTTTCCCCAGGTGTCATTAAATTGCTTCAGGTTGGTCCATTTGTTTCAGTTCAGTTCAATATGGGGAAGACTGCAGACCTAAGTGGCCAGAAGACCATTATTGTTATCCTCCATAGGGTGGGTAAGCCACAAAAGTTCATAGCTAAGGAGGCTGGCTGTTCACAGAGTGCTGTGTCCAAGCATATCAATGGAAAGTCTAGTGGAAGGGCAAAATGTTGCAGGAGAAGATGCACCAGCAAAAGAGATGTCCGTGGGCTTTAGCTGATTATCAAACAGAGAAGTTTCCAGAATCTGGCAGAGCTCCAGAAAGAGTGGAATGAGGCGGGAGTCACAGCTTCAACCACTACCACATTCAGATGCATCTGGGAGATGGGCTACAACCGTTGGGTTCCTCGGGTCAAGCCACTTCTGAATCTGAGCCAACGTGGGATGCGTCTCAACTGGGCCAAGTAGAAGAAGGGCTGGACCGTTGGCCAGTGGTCCAAGGTCCTCTTTTCCAATGAAAGCAAAGTGTGCCTTTCATTCAGAAATCAAGGTTCAAGGGTTTGGAAGATGAAGGGTGAGGAACAGACCCCATACTGCTTGAGGTTCAGTGTAGAATATCCACAGTCAGTCATGATTTGGGGTGCAATGTCTGGTGCAGGTGTTGGTAAACTCTGCTTTCTTAAATCCAAGGTCACCGCAACAGTCTACCAGAACGTTTTAGAGGACTTCATGACTCCTTCTGCTGAGGATCTGTATGGAGATGCAAATTTCATCTTCCAGCAGGACCTGGCCCCTGCCCATGCTGCCAGAAGCACCAAAACCTAGTTTGATGCCCATGCCACTGTGCTTGACTGGCCAGCCAACTCGCTGGACCTAAAACCCCATTGAGAATCTATAGGATATTATCAAGAGGAAAATGAGGGCACCAGACCCAACAACAAAGAAGAGCTGACAGCATCAAGGAAATCTGGGCTTCCATAACTCCCAGGCAATGCCACAGGCTGATTGCCTCAATGCCATGTCACATTGAGGCAGTGATTTAAGTCAAAGGGATTCTCAACCAAGTATAGAAGATTACATTGTTTTGAAAGTACCATATTTTGATGGATTTGTTATGATCCTAATTTCTTTCTTCTTTTTTTTTGGCAAAAACTGAGAAGTAGTGTGGGCTGATTTCTTCACAGTAATCCAATTTTTTGAATTCCTGTTTTCATGGGGTTCATGAGCTGGGAGCCCAAATTATGTAAAAATAAACAAATAAATACTTGAAATTGTTTAAATTGTGAGCCATGAATTTATCATCTATTAAATATTAACTTTTTGAATGGAATTATGGAAGCTAAACAACTTTTCTATGATATTCAAATTTTTTGGAAAGGGTCTGTAGATGATAACCCAGCTGTGATGTACAAGCTCAACCAGGCCAGGGTCTTTGCGATGACCTCAGGTGTGTAAAAACAACAGACTGCATAATAGGTCCTCAATTATTTTTATCCATCCATTATCTTCTGCTTGTTCCAAAGTTGGGTCGTGGGGCTGGCAACTTGAACAGGAAGGCCCAGACATCTCTTTCACAATACCTCTTTCAGCTATTCTGGAAGGACTCCAAGGTGTTCCCAGACCAACCGAGAGACATGGGAACACCTTGATGAAGACCCTGGTCTTCTCCGAAGTCTCCTCTCAGTCGGAAATGCCCGAAGCACCTCCCTAAGGAGATGCCCAGGAAGTATCCTTACCAGATGTCCAAACAACCTCAACTGGATCCTCTCGATGTGGAGGAGCAGCGGTTCTACTCAGAGTCTCTTCCCGATAACTGAACTTCTCACCCTATATCTAAGGGAGAGTCCGGCTACCCTTTAAAAGAAACTCATTTCAACTGCCTGTTTCCACAATAACATTACTTTGGTCACTACCCAGAGCTCGGGAAAATAGGTGAGGGTAGGAACGTAGACTGACTGGTAGACAGAGAGCTTTGTCTTACAGCTCAGCTCCCACTACACTATAACGGACTGGTACAGAGTCAGCAATACTTCAGATGCTGCACCAAGCCATCTGTCAATCTCTTCTTCTGACTGAGGACCATGGCCTTAGATTTGGAAGTGCTGATTCTCATCCTAGCCGTTCCACACTTGGCTGAGAAGTCTCCAGTGAAAACTGGAGATCAAGACACAATGATGCCAACTAGACCACATCATCTGCAAAGAGCAGAAATGGAATCTTGAGGCCACCGAACCAGAATCCCTCCACCCCCTGGCTGTACCAAGAAATTCTGTCTATAAAAGTTATGAACAGAATCTTTGACAATGGGCAGCCCTGGCAGAGTCCAACTCCCACCCTGAAGGTTCCGACTTACCATCAACGCGAACCAAACTCTTGTACTGCTTGTATAGGGACTGAACAGCCCATAACAATGGGCTCTCAATCCCATACTCACAGAGCACCTACCAGTGTACCTCGAGGAACAGGTCAAATGCCTTCTCCCAAGTCCACAAAACACATGCAGACTGGATGGGCAAACTCCTATGACCCCTTGAAGAACCTAGTGAGGGTAAAGAGCTTGTCCAGTATTCCACAACCAGAGAGAACCCGCATTGTTCCTCCTGGATCTGAGGTTCAACTAACAATCAAACTCACTTCTCCAGTATCCCTGAATAAACCTTACCAGGGGGGCTAAGGACAGCAATGACCCTGTAATTGGAGCACACCTTCAGGCCCCACTTTTTGAAGAGGGAAACCACCATCCTAGTTTGCCAATCCAGTGGCATTGCCCCTGATGTCCATGCAGCGTTACAAAGGTGTGTTAACCAAGACACCCCCACAACATCCACAGCCTTTAGGAAATCAGGGCGAATCTCATCCATCCCCGAAGCCCTACTGCCGTGAAGCTTTTTAACTACCTCAGCAACTTCAGCCACAGTTATGAACAGATTGACCATAAAGTCCTCTGGCTCAGCTTCCTCCATGGAAGATGTGACGGTGGGATTGAGAAGGTCCGAGAAGTATTCCTTCTACCTCTCGACGACATCACTGGTTGAGGTCAACAGCACCCAACCTTCACTGAACATCCATCCATTTTCTTCTGCTTATCTGAGGTTGGGTCGCAAGGGTAGCAGCTCAGGTAGGGAGGCCCAGACTTCTCTCTCCCCAGCCACTTGGGCCAGCACCTCCAGGGGAAATCCCGAGGCGTTCCCAGGCCAGCCGAGAAACATAGTCCCTCCAGCGTGTCCTGGGTCTTCCTCTGGGTCTCCTCCGGATGGGACGTGTCCAGAACACATCACTAAAGAGGCGTTCAGGAGGCATCTTAACCAGATGTCCAAACCATCTCAACTGGCTCCTTTTGACATGGAGAAGCAGCGGCTCTGCTCTGAGTCCCTCCCGTATGACTGAGCTTCTCACCTTATCTCTAAGGGAAATCCCAGACACCCTGCGGAGAAAACTCATTTTGGCTGCTTGTATCCTTGATCTCGTTCTTCATGATGACATCCCTTCACCTTATCCGCAAAGTCCATGGTGTTCTGTATGCGATGTTCTGAGCTGCCAACTATTATATTCACATCCTTGATAGAGAGGAACGATGATTTGAGAGAGGAGTAAAGGAGGCCATCTTAGTGAAAATAAACTGGTTTGGTTTGTTTTTTTGTTCTGTGCTCCTACGTTTGAAATGCTTTTTAAATCTTCAGTATTATCATTAGTGTTTTGTACTTTTCCATTAATTTTACTCCGGTTGTTGTTGTTGTTAAGCACTTTGATAACAGTTTCTGTTTTAAATGTGCTCTACAAATAAAGTTGACTTGACTTAATTAATGCATAATAAACAATTAATGATTTTATAAAGTGTTTATAGAGGAATTAATAACATATCTATAAACTATTTATTAGCCATCTATAAGGGGAGCCTTATTGTAAAGTGGTACCCTACTTTTTTATTTATTTATTTCTATATGTGTGTTTAAAAATGTATACAGTATCTTGCACTGACCACCAATAAAGCAGATTCCTTTTTGAACATGGTGGACTAAACTTAGTAACTCTTGAGATTAAAAAGTTCAGGTCTCTCCTTTAGTTTCCCTACCTTCAGAAAAGGAATGACTTCTGTCATGATGGCTTTGATCTGACGATCCAGCTGTTGGGTGTCAATCTGAGGGCAGTGCACATCTCCAGCTGCAGCTCCTTCTAACACAAATAATGTCATTTTGTACAAAAATTAAAACAAAACAAAAAACACAAGAAAGGTCACAACTAGGCTGCTAAAGGTCTTTGCATATGTACATGTGCCTCATGTACCTTCCTCTGGTTCAGCGGCGTTAGCAGAAGCACGTTCAGCATTTGAGACTTCACAACTGTTCAAACCTGCAGCACTGGTGTTGCAGTGGTTAAAGTCAGCTTTAAGCTTCATGCGCTCATACTCTCTAATCCTTGCCAGAGCTTTGTCTAAATGAATCACCGTGTTGCCTGTCAGATCACCACAGAAGAAGAGGATATGGAAAGTTCAATCAGTGAAGCAAGCAAGCAATACAATGAATATTAACACACCCAGGTTTACGTTATAAGATCCAACAAAGTAAACCTGTCTCTTTCTTAACTGCAGAGAGTTCCAGTCACAAACAATGATGGTAATATGTTTGCAGTATGAATCTAAATGCTGGTTGATTTGTCAGGAAAAGCCATAAAAAGCCCCACTGAGAAAGTAAGACATATCAAACGTTCTGTTCAAGCTCATCGCAGTAATCAAAGCACTTTAACTGTACGTAGAAGATATGTAGACACAGACAGCACTGGTTTCAATGATCAAACATTTAACTACCCAGATCATCGTTGGCAAATGGTTCCAGGTTGGAAGAGGTTGACATGTTGCTGTCATTCTCCACTGATTCTGCATCATCCTTCCTCTTTAAGTCCTGCACATGCCTCAAGTTCTTCTCCACCACCTCCTGAAAAACAGATGAATTCTGGTTTGGAGGTTCTCTCACACTCAACATTGTTTTAATGTCAGACCTGATAGTTTATAGATGATTCAACACACAGTGATAGTGGTTTGGTTTCCAAATGTTCAAACGAGGAAAATGACATATTACTCTTGAACAAATCATTTTCACAGACAAAGACCTGGCTCCCAATTAGTCCAACTCTAGGGACCTTGGAGCAGAACAAAGAACACGAGTCTAATCTAGCAACAGAGACATGAAGAGACGAGGGTCATTTGTTTTTATAGACAGGCTTCTGTGGCTTCACTGTCAAGTTAAATTCAAAGACAATGGAGGAGGAGGGAAAATTAAACATCAGAAAATAAAGAAACATGGAAGAGTCGAGGAAATGGAGAGAGATGAAAGAAGGGATGGTTAAGAGAAAAGCTAATGAAAGGTGTATGTAGATGTAGAAAAAGGACATAAAAAACAAGGGGGTGGATGACTGGGGACTGAAATTTCAGAACAGATCATTATGGAAATGAGGGGGACGTACAAAACAAGACAAAGGAGGAAAAATATCAAAATCCCACACTGGTGGAAAACTGACTTCATCGCTGGTGAAAAGGCTCTGGCTGGGTGTCAGTTCTGACTGAGAGCCTGTTGTCCACACAGCAGGGCCAAGAGGGGGCAACTGGTCCTCTGCTGCGCTTCTCACTGCCAGCTGCTTAGTCACCAAGTCCTGTGAGGAACGCATTTGAAAAAGTTGTTTTCACTGAATAAATAAGTGGGAATTTGAAATAAAGTTGTAACTTTCAAATGAGGGCAAAGAAAAAAAGGCAAAGAGCAAATATTGTGCACGTGGTGGGAAATTTAACAGCCTTATTGCATGTGGAAAGAAGCTGTTGCATATTCTGGTCATGCCTGATTCACTGAAGCAACATCTTCATCCAGACGGTAAGAGATTAACCAGCGGGGTGAGACGGAGCTCACAATACAAAAATAACACACCATAACCATCAGCTGATCTTTTCAATTGAGTCTTCTATCTTCATCTCCGCTCACTATTCACTTAATAAGGTTTACATTCAAGCATTCAATCTCACACTAATTTACTACACAAATGCACATGTATTAGAGTCGTCTACTCAAAAACAAAACAGTTATTCTAAATAAAACAACAGTCAGCCTACTGTATTTTTTGTCAAATATGTCGCTGTTCTTTGCATAGATTTGTCAGTCCTGTGACTTATACGCCAAAAAGACTTATATACGTTTTTTGTTGTTGTTTTTTTTCCATATTCCGATCATTTAAATCTCAAAGAACTGCAACAGTGAGTCCTCCCGTGCATGCTTGCTCCACTCAGCTGGTGCAGGCAGAAGAACACTGGAGAGCTAGCGGCTCGGGGTGAGATGGATGGATGGATTGCGTCACCCAGGCGAAATGTAGCTGTTTTGACCATTAAATAAACGCATAATAAATGTGACTTATACGCCGAAGCGACATTTCTGTTCAGAGCCCTTCAATGACTTCTGTTGTGACTTGGTGCTATATAAATAAACTGAATTGAACTGAACTGAATATATGATTTTTTTCCACTTCATGATGCTTTTTTTGACTGATGCGACTTATACGCTGGAAAATACAGTACAATGTTCTTAAGATTTAATCAGTTTCATGGGACTTTTAAAACCTAAAAGTAATAAAAGGTTAAAACAAATTCCAATGCAAGCAGTCCTAAACTCACCTGCAGGCAAAACAGAGCTCGCTGGCGTAAATAGTCCGTGTTGAGGAGCTGCAGCTCGTGGAAGAGCTCGATGAGAAAGTGGGGTCTCGACTCGTTCTGGGAAATCAAAGTAGCCACTTCGGAGTAAATGGTCTCTCTCAGAGCTTCGAAGAGTGAGAAGTCACTGCTTGCATCTAGAGTATCAGGATTTTACAATATGAGTAAAAAAACAACATATTAGAAGATAACGTATTTAAAAACTGCTTGTTACAGAGGGAACTACAGTATTTAGTTTTGGCCATCTTGTTTAGGGTTTAGATGACTGTAATGTGTGACAGTTAGTAGATGATTAGAAACTCAGATGATGCAAGATCTGCATGGTGACTTTACCTGGTGCTTCTGTGCATGCAATTCTGTTAGAGAGGAAGGGTGTTCTCCAAGCATAAGCTGTGAGTAAAATAAATTAAAAGTAACAAATTACCCTAAAAATAAAATTAAGCATGCAATAATGGCAGATGTGTAAAATTAAATAAATGAACAAGAGAAAAGGAGGTTTGTAAGTTAGGGGACCAATAAAAAAATTAAAAATATGATAATGAATAAAATGAATGTTTACACAGAAAACACAAGATACAGACTGAAGGAAAAAAACTGTGGATGCTGATACAAGTAATCTGAGCTGTACCAGAAGAGAGGTCATTTCTTTTGTTCCCAAGCTTAGCCTTGCTGTCCAGCTTTTCTTGAGTCAGTTTGTCCAGCAGTCTCTGATTCTGATCCCTGTGATGGGACGTGGCTGCCCTCTGGTGGACAAAGTCTACAGTGCTGCTGACACTGTCACTCTCATGGCCTTAAAAGAAAAATAAGAAACTAGGACTGACGTCATTGAAAAAAAACATATTTACGAGTTTAACGTGCATAAAGGACATAAAACAAACATCTAAAACCAAATAAGTAAATATCTTTGAGGAGCTTGACTCCACTCATACTTTCACTGTTCTTGCTGTGCCCTTTGCTCCTCCTGCGTTTGTTTTTTGGCGTTTTGCTTCGCGAGGCCAGGTTGGCCTGTGCAGAGGCCTTCCTTCCTGCCTTAAAGGTCTTTGTGATTGTGGTTGGATCAACAGGGTCAGGGATGCTGCTGAAGCTTCCCTGCGACTCCTTGTCGAACTCTGGCCGTCTTGAGTGAGGTTTCGCAAACATTGGGGAAGAAGAGGCAGACTCTTGAAGCTCAGTTTTAGACGTGTGAAGCCGAGTTATATTTTTTGTGTAGGATGTGTTGAGTCGGGCTGCTGGCCTAATATAGTAAAGAAAAAATGGAACATAAACAACAGTTTAAATTAAAAATCAAATGTATTCAAAGACAAACCCCCATTTTCCCATACCTTCGGTCAGCAGAAGTGTTAAGAGGAGAGCGTTGCAGTGGAGGAGGGAAAGTCATGCACTCGGTTTTAATAGAAGCGTTTGGATCCAGCTGAAGGTTCTGATGCTCGGGAGTAGCTGGGCCCACTGCGCCTTGAGGAAATCCCCCCATGGCAGCAGGAAATGATGGATACAAGTTAAAGCCTTTAGAATGGAAGAAAATGAGATTAATTAGCTTAAGATGGTGTGTTAATGCTCCATAAAAAGCAATAAAATCATAATAGAAGAATGTCAGACATTTTACTTAGAACTGTCATCTCTGTCCTTTTAAAATACTCGCTTAAAATAAGGACACACTTTATAACCTTGAGCACTGCAAATCACTAAATTTAATCAATAAATTCCATGAAATGTTTCTCCTCATGAATTTGTTGCAGAATAAATCAAAGACCTAATCAATAAGCATATCATACTGGGAGGGAATGGAGGCGATGAAGAATTTGCTGTGTTTAAAGCAGAAGCATTCAAAGTAGAGGTGTAGGGGAGGAAGACGCCAGGGGAGGCTGAAGGGTCCGTGTTGGATTCCTGTCCTGAGCCCTGTTTCTGTGTCAGCTGCTGCTGACGGATGAGGTCGTTCAAGACCTGCTTCAATCTGAAAGAAACATTACAGACTGTAGAAAATGTACCATCGTAGAGAACTCAACTGAGCATTCAGGCTACTACTTTTACCTTTGTACATTGTTTTGCTGCCAAGTCAGCTGAGTATAGCACTGGTTAAGCTGATGCATGACCAGTTGGACCTGTGGTGATGACAGGTTGTTGGGTAACACGCTGTACTGTCCTGTCAGCAGAGTCTGCAACATGTATGATAGAGTCTGTGGAAGAATAAAGAGCCACTGACTGACCAACATCTTTTTTTTATGGTAATATCATTTAGACGCTGTTCACAACTAGAAATAATAACTGCTCCTTGATGATCAGAATACAGAAGGACAGATGTGTTCTGATTGTCTAACTTCTCTATAAGCTGAATATGCAAGCAGTAGGTCAGCTTATGAAGAAGCCGACAGCTGATGTTTCTGTAAAATCATAATTACCTTCACTGAGCTACTGATTCACAAATAATTGATTTTTATGAGTCAAATCGGTTGGGAAAGCCTTTTACAAATATTTGAATAGGTTCATTTATAAAACAATTGAAATTTTAAATGTACATAATCATCTAATGTTTAATTTATGATAAGGCAGAACTAAAAACCAGTGCAATTCAGCTGACTAAAAATCGAAGCGTTGTTGTTTTTCCTGAATCAATCACAAAAAAGACACAAACAGCAACTTCTCAGTTTGCAATGTAATAATAGTTTTTGTCTGCTTTATAATGTGCAAAAATATATGATGGCCTTGCTAAAACAATCCATGCTAAGCTCTGCTGTTACATAAAAAATAGTTAAAGGAACAAAAACCCGTCTGGCCCTTTTCTAACTTTTTGAGAAAAAAAAAAAATACACATTTGCTTTCACACTGTTCTATCAGTGTTGTACAAGCACCACATAATGTTTCTAAACCTGCAATGAGCAACTTAATACTAATGTTTTGGTCAATTTATCCTGAACAGATTTTTCTATTGTATTTAGTGCTGTCGATTTGAGATCTGATAAGCCAGGGTAAAGTTAAAACAAGAACTTTGATGTGTGTGTGTGTGTGTTTTGTTTAGTTTACAAACCTGCTGATCCTGCAGGAGTGTCTGACACATGCTGGTACTAAAATCCAGCTGTCTCTGTAGCTGGCTGATCTGCTCTTGCCAGTGAGGTGTGCTGTCAACAAAAGAGGACTCAAAGGGCCAGCACAGGTTCTCCTGTCGACGCATACCTCCGGTCTGGCCTTCAGACTGGTTCAACGTTCTGCACTGCTGCTTCGCCTCAGTCTTGTTATGTAGATGCCCACCACTCTCACCTGAAAAGGCTGCTGGAGGCTTCAGATTGCTGAAGGCACACATAAAAACACTAAATGAATTTAGGAAAACTGTGGCAAATGTCAGAACTAAAACATTGCACCCGTCCATCTGGTCTGACCTTCCTTGATTCTTCCTGTTGCTGTAGGAGCACTGGTTCATGCTTGGTGAGAAGGCATGGATGTCGTCATCAGAGCTACTTTCTGTACATTCTTCCTGACCCTCCTCTTCTGCGCATATTTCTGAGTGATACTCATCCTCTTCCTCATTTTCATCATCATCATCATCATCAAGATGGCCTGAACTGGAACCCCAGGTGGCCATTGTTCTAAAAAGAAATGAGATATTGCTTTTATAATTACCATAATATCTAGTCTATAAGCAGCTACTTTTTTTCACAGGTTTTGAACCCTGCGGTTTATATAATGCTGAAGCCAATTTATGGATTTCTTTTTGTTTGTTTTTTTGGACAGGCTAACGAGCTTCCTGTCACCAAAACAGTCAGCTTTGTCACACCCGGGCACTCACATAGATGCCCATATATACATTACTTGGGGGTGGGTCCTCGTGACTCAATGAGACTAACTGTATAAATAAAAGGTAAAAAAAAAAAAAAAAACATTTGACTGAAG
>JARVLU010000437.1:21865958-21881528 GCA_031762415.1 Simpsonichthys santanae
CCCCCCCCCCAATGTCAGCTTTTTTCAGATAATGTCCATGTTTTGTGCTTATTTCTACTTTTTCTGATCGTTTCAGATTTCAGATTGTTTTGGATATTTCAGATTATTCACAGCTATGCTATTTCTAATTCCTTCAGCTAATTTAGGCTTCTTTCTGCTATTTTAGATCATATTCAGCTGTTTTTGCTATCTTGAACATTTTTTCAGGAAATTTCCACATTTTGTGCTTAGTGCTATTGTTTCAGATTTCAGATTGTATCAGATATTTCAGATTATTCACAGTTATGCTCTTTCTGATTCATTCTGCTAATTTAAGCTTGTTTCTGCTATTTTAGATAATATTCAGCTGTTGTTGTTTTTTTTGCTAGTTGCCTATTTTTTCAGCTAATTTCCACATTTTGTACTTATTTCTACTTATTTCAGACTGTTTCAGATATAAAGTTGTTTTAGATATTTCAGAGTATTCAGTTATTCTCTTTCTGACTCCTTCTGCTAATTTAAGTTTCTTTCTGATTCTTTAGCTGCTATTTAGCTGTTGTTGTTGTTGTGTTTTTTTTTAGCAAATTTCAGCTTTTCTCAGATAATTTCTACTTTATTGCTCAAATTTATACATCTTTCAGCCTTAGTTGGCACAGTTAAACTCCTTCCAATTCCATTAAGCTTCTTTCTACATTTCTTTAGCAACTATTCAGCTGTTTTATAGAAAAACTAGGATAACTCTGCCATTTTTAGAGCTATTCAGCTGAAATTTGGCATATTGGTAGCTGACAACGATCTCTAATAGACTCTGACTGAAAATAAAATTTCAACATGGCTGACTTAGTTAAAAAAGGGAAAATACAATAAATCAACCAAATTTAGTCATACTGAGCTGAAAGTTGATGTGATGACAGCTGACAATGTTTCCCATCAAATGCTGCAATAAGATCACAAATCCAAGATGGCCGCAAGTGCTACTTTTAAATAGGTTTAACTCAGCCATTTTTACACATATAGCTGAAATTTGGTGAGGTTATAGCAGAGTAGTTCCCTATCACATCCTGAACCCTCCCATCCCCCCCCCCCCCCACACACACACACACACACACAATCCAAGATGTCCACCTTAGCTAAAAAGGAAAAAAATACTAGAACTCAGGCATTTTTAGAGCTATTTAGCTGAAATTTGGTATAGTGGTAGATGAGAGTGAACACAAAGACATACAGTAGTGTTGTAAAAAAAAAAAATCAGGTACTTTCCGCTAATTTCAGCTATTTTTTTTCAACAGTTTCTTACCAATTTCAACTTTATTCAGCTACAACATTTTTGTGCTTCTTGTAAATTGTTTATGTTAATTCCAACTACTCCTGCTCCTTTCAGCTTATTTTTGCTAAATTCAGCTATTTCTGTTATTTTAGCTACTATTTAGCTTTTTATGCTAATTTCAGCTTTTTCAGCCCAATCCACATTTTTTTAACAATCAGTTCAACTTTTTCCAGCCTGATTCAGCAAAATCATGGTTTACTCACTTCTTTCTGCTAATTTAAGCTCCTTTCTGCTATTTTAGATAATATTCAGCTGGGGTTTTTTTGTTTTTGTTTTGTTTTTTGCTATCTTAAGCTGTTTTACAGATAATTTCCATGTTTTGTGAGAATTATTACTAAGTTCAAATTGTTTCAGATATTTCAGATTATTCACAGTTATGGTCTTTCTAATTCCTTCAGCTAAGTTAAGCTTCTTTCTGCTATTTTAGATAATATTCAGCTGTTTTTGCTAGTTTTTTTTTTTTTTTAGATAATTTCCACATTTTCTACTTATTTCTACTTGTTTCAGATTGTTTCAGATTTAAGGTTGTTTCAGATATTTCAGATTATTCACAATTATGCTCTTTTTGATTCATTCCGCTATAATTTAAGCATCTTTCTGGTGCTTTTAGATCATTCTCAGGTGTTTTCTCATTATTTCAGTTGTTTTCTGTTTAGTTCTTTGTTCTGATAGTTTCCAACTTTTTGTGAATACAGTATTTATACTGTACTTATTTGAGATTGTTTCAGATTTTCAGATTGTTTCAGATTTTCAGATTATGCTCCTTTGTGGTTATCACTGTTCGTTTCAGCTTTTATTTTAGTTATTTCAGCAACTATTGAAAGTGTTTATGCTAATTTAGGCTTGTTCAAGCCAAGTCCACATTTTTTGCACTCGTTTATATACTGTATTTTCCACCCTAATTCAGCCAAAAAGTGTTCTCTCTATTTCCTGCTAATAAATTTAAGCTCCTTTCTGCCATTTTATCATCTATTGGGCTGTTTTGCAGATATTTCAAGTTTTTCTTTTTTGTGCTAATTTCTGCTTCATTCAGCCTAATTGAGCAAACTTCTGATCTTTCTGCTTCCTTCTGTTAATTTAAGCTTTTTCTTTTTGTTTAGCTAATATTCAGCTGTTTTCAGCTTATTTCTGCTTTCTTGAGATTACTAACTTTTTTTGCACCCATTTTGTCTTCATTCAGCCTAATTGGGCAAACTTGTTGCTCTTTCTGCTTCCTTCTGCTAATTTAATTTTTTTTATGCTTCTTTAGCTACTATTAAGCTGTTTTAAGGTAATTCTTGAGCAAAAGCATTCACACATGCATTTTGGTAGGAAATGCAATTTCTCTAGTTGTGTGAATGTTTATGAAGCATTCTCACTATTGTGATCCATTTTCCTTCTGTACATTTTTCAGCATCTTTCTTGTTCCACAATTTTTGTGCTATTTCAAAAAAATCGTATATCAAATGTTCAGGTCGTTCAAGAGCAGGGAGCTATGACTTTTGATGTTGGTGCAAATTTAGCTTTTTGAAATATTTAGCTTTTTGAAATATTTAGCTTTTTCCGTCTTTGTTTTTTTTTTTTTTTTTTTTTTCCATAGAAAATTAATTGAGCTCATTTTACATCCTTCAAATCTTAGATGCATTTACAACCTTTTACTACTCCTTCATCTTCAAACGTTCAGCTTCTTTCAGCTTTCTTTTGCAAATTAAATAAAAATTCAGCTACTTTCAGCTAATTTCAGTTGTGTTTTTAGCTGTTTTGTGCTCCTTTCAGATTCTTTCTTTTAACCACAACATTTTTGTGCTTCTTCTGACTTCTTTATGCTCTTTTCATCAAATTTCTGCAAGTTTCAGCTTTTTCTGCTATTTCAGCTACTATTTAGCTGTTTATGCTAATTTTAGCTTTTCAGGTAATTCCACATGTTTTGCAGTCATTTAAACTTTGTCAACCTAATTTATCAAAATGTGTGCTCTTTCCACTTCCTTCTGCTAATTTAAACTTCTTTCTTTTTAGCTACTTTTAAACTACCGTCGTTTTGCTAATTTCAGCTTTTTCTAAATAAATTCCACTTTTTTCTTCTCATTTCTGCTTCTATCAGCCAAACTGTGCAAACATCCTTCTGTTAATTTAAGCTTGTTCTATCTTTTCAGCTAGCTTTTTAGCATTTTTGTTTTGTTAATGTAAGCTGTTTTAATTCACATTTTTCTGGTAATTTCTGCTACTTTCAGCCTAATTTATTTATGCAAATTTAAGCTACTTATGCTCCTTTAAGCTTTTTTCTGCTAATTTGAGCTTTTTGCTATTTATTTTTTACTATTTAGCTGGTTTTATGTTAATTTTAACTTGTTCAGCTAATTCCACATGTTTTGAGCTCATTTGAGCTCTTTTTACTTCCTTCTGGTAACTTAACCTTCTTTCTGCCTTTTTAGGTACTTTTCAGCTATTTTTCTGCCAATTTCAGTTATTTATTTATTTATTTATTTAGCTAATTTCATAATTTGTATGCTCACTTCTGCATATTTAAAGCTAATTCAGCCAACACGTTTTTCTGCATTCTTCTGCTAATGTCTTGTTCTTACATTTCAGCCACATTTCAGCATGTATTTAAGCAATTTTACCTGTTTTTCCCAGCAAGTTATTCTGTAATGAGAATTCACACTGCATTTTCACAGGAAATGCAATTTCTCTATAGTTATTATTTGCTTTAAGCAATTTTTTTACTGCTGTCGAGCAAATAATCTCACGACCATTTCTTGCTTTAATTTTTTTTTTTACTTAATGGAAATGTTTAAACATGTGTCCAGGCTCTCCAGAAAAGGAAAGACGGTGATCTTTTCCATTCACCAGCCACAATACTCCATCTTCAAGCAGTTTGACCACCTGACCCTGATGCACAAAGGAGAGATAGTGTACGCAGGAGCAGCGGAGCGTGCTCTCGACTACTTTACAGGCCTTGGTATGAACTTTGTGTCCATGCCATGAAAGTCAGACTTAAAGAAGAATGAAAAGTGGTGCTTAACAATCATAAGTCACACATTTTTCATTCTAATACTTTTGCGTATCATCCCAGTAGACTTTTACAACCTGGAGGGCACCTTTTATTTTTCATCAGTTCTCATGCTATATCTCATTTAAACGTCTTTATCTAGACTGTTTTTTTCCCTATACATAGAGCACTCATTAGAAAGTTGCATGAGGATGTGCTGAATCTGTCTTTCCATGTTTGGACAGGATATCAGATCGAAGCTTTCAACAACCCCGCTGACTTCTTCATGGATATCACAAACGGAGAAGCAACGCCAGCAGTGGAAACGATAAATGCAGGTAATTCATACAAAACAGAAAGGGGCTGACAAAAATGCTTGTGCCTAAAAGCTATGTTTTAACACTTGGGAGTAGAAAACATAGACACTTGAGTCAGACAGAGTTAAAATGAAAGTAACGTTCCTGCATGCCAAAGTTTTAAACAGAGTTCTAACATGGGTCTGGGTGTCCTCCCCCCGAAAATTTTGAATAAAGCAGATGTGACATCCTGCATTTTAACAGGTTGTTACACATCTGCGTGCTTGTACAATTTATTTATTTATTTATTTATTTTTGCGGACCCCCAAGCATTGGTTTGCAGACCCCTGGGGGTCCAGGAACCCCCGTTTGAGAACAGCTGGTTTAGAAAACTCATGAACTCTGCTTTGAATGACTCATTTAGTTGGCAGAAAACAGTCCTCCAAAGATTAAACATTTTACATCATCAGTTTTGTTTAGATCTCTAACAAACAGAAGCCTGGTTTTAGACTTCATGTGCAGAGAACAGTTCCCTCTCTGCTCTTTATAAAGTATTTAAAGTTGAATCCATCCCTTATTTGTGCCTCTGTGGTGTGTGATGTTTTACTCCTAGCGGCCAATGATAAAAACGCGTTGGCAACACGTTACCGCCAGTCCCAGCTGCACCAGAACGTGATGGAGGAGCTGGAGGACATGACCCAGAGCATCGCTGGGGTGGGCACCAGTGAAGAACAGGCACCTGCTTACGTCACCTCTTTCCTCTACCAGGTCAACAAGCTCGTACATTTGCACATTTCATGGGCAGAGGTGCACATTTCGTTGACAACAGTGAAGGAAATGAGAATCTCAGCTGAGACAATGATTAACAGAAACAGATGAGTTTATGAGAACCATTCACCTGTTATATCACTGGACTTGGCTGCCCGCAGGTTGAACTCGCGCACAGTGCTTAAAACACACAGGTTGTTGTTTAATGTGTGTGAAACAGATGCGGGTGGTGTGTGGCCGGACGGTGCTGAACATTTTGAGGAACCCTCAGACCTCTTATGCACAGCTGGCTCTCAACATCGTTTTTGGGATTCTGGTGGGACTCATTTACTACCAGATACCCCTGACTCTGCCCGGGGCTTTACAGAACAGGTAGCAACACAACCTGCAGCTTAAAGTATGAATGCTCCATTTTAACCCAAATTATATCACTTAGATACTGACAAAATGTTCTGTGGAAACTTTTAGAACGATTAACATCTAGCTCGTTGTAGATAACTTCTTAGACAGCCTCAGTTTGGAGAAAAAACAGTTTAACTCTGACCAGACTGACAAGCTAGCAGCTGGTTCAAGTGGGGCTAAGATTAAAGTGGATTACTTCAATCTAAAATAATTCATACCAGTTCATGCGAACATACAATGCACAACTATTCCAGCAGAAACATCATGCTGTTCCCACTGGAGGTGCCCCAGACTGCACTGGAAGAGCTACAGCTAGCTGCTGCTGCTATTTGTGCTTGCAAAATGATTTGTTTAACGTAAATGGGCATATGATGAGAAACTAACAAATAACGTAAAGATTCACCATTCATGATTTTTAGCATTTACACAAAAAGCTGTGAAGATTTGTGTGGAAGAATTGTTCTTTTACTCACATCTGAGGTAATTTAAAATATATCTACAACAGGTATGATATTTATTGTTCATTTTGCCAAAGAACCTCACTTTAAAGGAAATTAAATATATATTCAGTGAAATAGAAATAGAATTAACAATGAGAGTTTTTTTCACAGCTTTGCTTTAATTTCACAGGACATTTTTCTAAGCATGCTGGTGACAGAACATAAATGAGTAAAGATAATTAAAATCAATTAGTCAAATGGCAGGATCACAAAAATATAATAAACGAAAGTCAAGTGTGGTTACATATTGTAATGTTGTAATGTCAGCTCCAAATAAAGACAAATTTAATTAAATTAGTAGATATTTCACAATGACAGAATTATTTTTTTTAAATCTTGTTTAATTGTTCGTAAGTTTAAAATTCAGTCCGAGCTGATGAAGTGATGGACCAACCTTCATCTTCCTCCATCTGTGACAGGAGTGGAGCGTTCTTCTTCCTTATTATCAACATGGTGTTTGGGAATCTTTCTGCTGTTGAACTCTTTATCAATGAAAGAGTGATCTTCATGTAAGTGACAAAGTTATAAGTGCACTCACATCATTATATAATATTCTCATTGCATTCCTCATGTTAAAAATATCAACCAAATCTTTCAGTTTTTGTTTTGCATTTAAAAGATAAAAACCTTTCTAGTTTCCAGTTTAAAACAGCACTCAGCCTTAAACTAATTTGTTCATATTATGTTTTAAAACCTTGTATTTGTTCTTTTGCATTTCATAATAATTTCCTAGAACAATGATTGGAAAACTTAAAGAAATAGAAGTTTGGTTTTCTATGTACTGATGCTGTTGTTTGGTTCCTCTGTGAAGAAAAGTACAGGTACTGTCAATTTTGTAGCAAAATTATACTTTTGATAAAATTCATGCGGTTAAAGTTGCACAGATTGAACTTGTAGAAATAAACTGAGATGTATCGTTTTTTGTTTTGTTGTCTTTTAATATATTTTCAAATGACATAATTGAATTCATTAGATTATTCAAAGTGTCATGCACAGCAGATGTCACTCTTAAACTACACACACTGATATACTCATACAGCAGCAATAGACACTTTGATGATGTTGTTTTGTTTGTACATTTATGTAATTTGTGCGTGTTGTTGTTTATTGTTATTGCAGTCACGAGAACTCCAGCGGTTATTACCGTACATCTGTTTACTTCCTGTCAAAGATCTTTGCTGATCTCATCCCGAACCGCCTGATCCCGATATTTGTGTTTTCAGCCATCGCCTACTATATGATGGGTAACATCATCTGAGCACACACAGCAAAAATCAACATGATGTGTTTGAAAATTACAAAATACCTGGAAACAGAAGCAGCTTTTGACTTTTTTGTGTTTTTTGCTCATTGGTATATTTACGTTTTTGAATGGTTATTATTTAATGCAGAAATATCATTTAAAAGGTGCTTTTGTACGTTTTTCAGCTGGTTCAGGAAACTGTTCATGCTCTGTTTTATCTCTAAAGTGTTTCTGTTTAGAGTTTTTCATTCAACCTTTATTTATACACGTTAGTCTCATTTAGCGCCTGATCCTAACAAAGAACACAGATGAGGTACAGACAAAAACAAACAATCATATAAAAACATAAAATGAAAAAGTAAACAGAAGACATTATATATAAAACAAAACAAATGCAGCTACATTATAAAATGATATGAAATACTAAAAACAGGAATGTCTGCATTGGTTTTTGTCATGAGCTTAGCAGATGTTTAAAATCCCTTAGAGAGGTCAAGGTCAAGAGCTTCAGATCTTTTTGCAAGATATTCCAGGAAACAGGAGCAGATTAGGCGAAGGTCCTTTTGCCTAGTTCAGTCCTCACTGAGGGGACGCTGCAGTTTATAATGTCCTGAGAGCGCACGCTGAAGCTGCATTCACATAGTGACATGTAGGGGGAGATGTATGAAGGCAACAAACCAAGAAGGGATTTAAAGGTGAAAATGTACCAGTGTGAGAGTCTGCATGAAGTTAATGATGACCAGTTAACCAGTGAATACAAGGTGCAGTGGTGGGTACAATAGTTACAGCCAGTTATGAATTTTAGCGCACCGTGGTAGACAGTGTCCAACATCAGGGTGCTTGTAGGAGCGTTCATGTGAATAATGTCACCTTAGTCAATGGAGGGAAGGAAAGAGTTACAAGGTGTTAGACAGGATCTATTTCTAAAAAGAAACCCAGTTTAAGTTTCTTTACCAAGTTTTTGACGTGAGGCTTAAAAGAGAGATGGGACTCAACCAAATTACCCAAGTATTTATAAGAATCGACAAACTCAATTGGGACACCATTCGAAGATTAAATAGAAGGAAGGACTACTGGGACCAACTTCGTATTTGAAAACATAATTTGGTTTTATCAGCATTTCGCACGTTTGAGACAGAACAAATCTGTTGATGTCGAAAGCAGACAGTAAAAGCTGGAAAACCTTAGTGTCTGCTTTAGCTCGACAATAAACAACTGTGTCGTCAGCATAAAAATGAAAGGATGTGTCAGGAATGATCCGACCTACATTACTTATGTAGATTTAAAGAGAGTGGGTCCTAAGACTGAACCTTGTGGTACACCATTGTTGACAGTTAGATAGCTGGAAGAAGTGCCATTATGTTGAACACATTGCCTCTGATCTGAGAGATAATTAGAAAACCAATGATGTGATCTGAGTAACCAATGTCTGAGAGCTTATGACACAAGATGCCATGATCTACAATATCAAAAGCTTTAGAGAGGTCTGAGTAAAGTGCAGCACAGTAATCCTTAGCATCCAGTGCTTTAACCACACCATTAAAAACCTTCAGTGAAGTAGTCATCGTGCTGTGATGTTTCCTAAAACCAGACTCAAGGAGAGGTAATATGTTTAAAGTGTTCAAATACGTCTTGACTTGAGAGTTTTTTTTTAAAAACCTTAGCAAGAATAAAAAGTTTTGAGATTGGTTGTTACAAAAGATTGAAGACTGGAGTTTCATCATCGAATTAACGTTATCTGATTCCAGTTTCCAGTATCTGATCACGTCTGTTTGAACTTTCAGTCATGTGAATTTGAAATTTGTCTCAACTTATTGCCTCCTTCTTCAGGGTTGAAGCCTGCTTTTGTGAACTTCCTCCTCTTTGCTCTGACCCTGACTCTGGTCAGTCTGGCAAGCGTTGGTCTTGCATTCCTTGTCTCAGCGAGTGTCTCCACATTTGCGATGGCTAACATCCTCGTCGCTTTACCCTTTGTCTTCATGATGGTGAGATGCAAAGGATGTCTTGAAAGAATACACGACACCCAACACCTTTCAGAGTTTTACACTAACATTATCTTATGTTGAGAAATGGTGGAATTGTAGCTGTTTTGGTGAATTTCTTGAACGTAACTTTACGCACAATTTCACGTGATATTGCAAGATCTCATGCAATGCTATTGCTCACACTGCAGAATGACTATCAGCTACTACCACATCACATTTTAGTTCAATATCTAAAACTGACAGGGTTACAGCAAAGTGTTTTCTGAAGTCAGGTGGCTGTGGCTGCCAGCCTAAACTGGATTGACTCCAAAAGGTAATGAGATATGTTATAGAAAGAGTTTTTTTCTTTTTAATCCATCCTCTGATTCATGAAATATTTTGCTAACGGAGAAACAAACAAATACACACACATACACACACATAGACACATGGTAACTGGTGATATTCAGGATGTTAGGATCGATGGAAAGTTTTAAAGCCCTGTAACAGAACCCAACCAAGTTAAGTCAGGTCCTCTGGATGGTTTCTTTTTTTGTTGCAACGTTTTGTCTTTCATCCAAAGGACTTCATCAGTTCGAGGAGCCACAACAAGCTCAGTTCCACAAGCAGCACACTCACATAGTGGACCAACCAGTTTGCTGGTGATTAATTCCCTATTTGCATAGGATTAGTTTTACCTAGGGATCACACTCTGTAATAATTATGGAGATCTGCCATGTCAGTAATTTGTAAAGGGAAAATTCCCCCGCAAATTACCTACTATTTTGCTGAACTCAGGTCCTGTGAAAATACTAATAGGCATCTCTGTGATTTGGTACAGAAATGGGCAGGATCTGATTTGTAATTAAGCTTTTTTTTTCTAAGCAGCATCATTTGAAAAAATATAGAATTAGCTAGTTTAAATGAACACGCTGCTCACTTCGATCTGTGTAGCTGCTGCTACTTCCTTCACTGCAAAGGACAGCAGGTATGGAGATGCACGCATGATCAGCTGACCCATCCATCCACCCATCCATACATCTATTATATTTACCCACTTCTTCCTTTTCGGGTAGCAGGGGGTCGCTGGTGCCCATGCCCAGCCATCACTATGTGAGAGGGTGGGGGGAGGGACATCCTGGACAGATCACAAGTCCATTTCAACCGGTGGGTCAGCGGATGCGTGCGGCCGGTGACAGGTTGCCCACGCAACTTTTTTAACCTCTTAAACCGGCTGGTCAGACCTGCCTCCTCCTCAACAAGTAGATTAACACAATTTTATATTGGGCATTCTTTTAGTTTTCTTTGTGCTGATTTGTAAAATTGTATCAAAGCCCGAGTCCGGCCCGACCTGCACATGAAGCACATAAATATGGACCATATAATATGGTCATGACAACACAGCGTGCTAACATCGTATCTGGAAGATGTCCGTAAATTTCAGCTAAATCTCAGGCTTTGGTTATCCCATGTGAATGTGCCACATAAAAAGCAGACGTTGGGGAGTAATTTATTTATTACTTGTGGTCCTTAGGTGAAACTAATCCCGTGTGAACAGAGTTCAAGATGATGTTTCGGACCACTTGGGCTATGGCTACCTCAGAGGAGTTGACAAGGGAGAGGGCAGACTCCAGAAACCACCTTATCACCGTCAAACTGGTCGGCCCACTATGTGGGTGTGCTGCTTGTAGGACTGAGTTTGTTTTGGCTCCTTGGACTGATGAAATCCTTTGGATGAAAGACGAAATGTTTCAATTAAAAATAAGAAACAGTCCAGAGGACCTGATTTAACTTTGTTGGATTTTTTTTACCTGGATTATTGAGCATGAACTTTGACATGCAACAGATTATCATTCTCAGTTTAAACTCACCTGTTGTAGGTGTTCGGAGGCTATCTGGTCAATCTCAACGCCATGCTGAGCTGGCTGTCCTGGCTGAAATGGGTCAGCATATTCAAATACGGACTGAATGTAAGAACGGCATCGTGTGGGGCTCGGTTTATTCTGGCTCTGTCCGTGAGTTGCCTCAACGCGACCTCTTTTTGTCTCGCAGGCTGTTTACATCAATGAGATGAAAGGACAGTGGTTCTACAGCAACACCACAATGTGAGTTTATTCACAGGCAGTTTTGAACTTTGTGAAAAGCCTTTTGATGGTGAAGGTCTCTCCTCTGCGCCGCAGAGTCCCAGGGGAGGTGATCCTGCTGAGCATGGACATCGACTACTCTGCGTGGGGCTTCTGGCAGAACCAGGTGGCTCTGCTGGGCATTATTGGTGTCTGCATGATCCTGGCCTACGTGCAGCTGCGACGAATCAACCGCTGGAAGTGATTCCTGCCCATCAGTTCACGTGCACAACCATGCATGACTGTGTTCTTTTAACAAAATGAAAGTAACATTATATGATGTTTGCTATGTTTTCATTGGATGTGGGTATCTTGTTGTGGAAATGACCATAAAAATTCAAGTTTTTTTTTTTTTCACAGTACACGTGGAGTGTCATGCTCACTGACGCACTCACACGTGTCGTAACGTTTGACTCTTTGGCTGATAAGCTGCTGCTTAACACATGCGTGTGCACGAGGGAGTGTCTAAGGAGAGGCAAGCCCTCATTCCAAAGCTACTTACAGAGAGTGAGCTAACATTAGCTGCAGGAAAGACAACAAGGACATGGAGCTCATCTTTATACGTCCTTTTTCAGCAGGCAAAGACCAACACAATGTTCCTTTTATTAAACAAAAAACATTGTTTTCAGGGTTAAATGAAACATATGTTGATAAAATGACTATGCAAGCACAGGTTGTGAACGTGACTCATTATGAGTGGGGACATTTCAGCAAGCTGCAGATAATAGATCATACAAAAAGCATCTAAAAGCAACAATGTCCCTTTAATTTCTTCTAAAGCAATAACTCTTTTTTTTTAAAGTGGAGTTCCATATGAACGGTTAATATCTTACCTGTTGTAGACAGCTTTTTGAATGATTTATCATCATGTTTCTACAAGAATAATCATTTGATGTGAAACAGACAGCGCTGCAAATGTTTATAAAATCGTGCAGGTATGAACCACTTTGAGATTTTTTTGGGGGGTGGGGGGGGTGGGGGGGGCGTGGTTCAGGGTGGTAGCAATCCATTTTGGTCCTGACTCAGATCAGACTACCTGCTAGCACATTAAATCCATCAGAATTAAGCTGTATTTCTCCAAACTGAGGTCAGAGATAGAGCTGTCCACAGCAGGTATGATATTATTTAATTATGACCATTCCACGGCACCTCACTTCAAAGGATCTCTCTGTTCACAGGAGTTTGAATGGGTAAATAAAATGTGCAGCACTCTGTGATCTTTGCTGAACTTATGTGGTCATGATATCGAACTGTCATGTTTAGGGTTTCATGAAAAGCATATTTTATTATTTTGTTTGTTTTCTTGTGCATACTTTTTTACATTTCTTCAAGACAAGCATGCAATTTTGTTTTCTGAAGCTTATTTTTTTACCTTTTCAACTGCAACTCGTTATATAGAGCGGTCTTTTCAAGCCCCTGTGATGGACCCGCCTCTCGCACAGTAATGGGCTGGACTTGGGCGCCAGGGACCCCCCCAGACCCAAAAATGAAGAAGCGGGTAAAGATGATGGATGGATGTTTTTCCAAGCACTTTCAAACTGGTTCTGTGCAACACTGTTTGGAAAAAAGTTGTTTAAATAACAAGAAAAATATATAATATTTCATTAGTTGTTGTTTTTTTTAACCCCTGCAACGTTTCACTCAACTGCCATCTGAATATGTAAAGATGTAATGTTCACTTTTTTCTTCCAATTTTGCTTTTAAAATAAAACAAATCATGCTTCAGATCTCTTTAAATTCCTCTGAGTCATCGCAGACGTGTGAACACAGTTACAGTCATCGACATTCAGAAGTTTCAATCTAAACGTCTCGTTTTTTTCTGTTTTATGAATCTCAAATTCAATAAAATGGCCTTAAAAAATGAAACAGTTTGAAGCAAATCTAGGTTTTGACAAGCCAATTGAAAGAGCTACGAATCCAGTAGAATAAGACAGTTCTTGTATTTTGAAGACATGTGAGAACATCCAACAAAACGGAGCTCACGCTGTTTTTAATCATTTTCAACAACTCTTCAGACCGTTCCTGCTCTCGTTCAGGCTTTTCCCAGTCGTCACTGCTTTGTTCTCCAACCCACGGAGCCACTCTGTGCACTTCAGCGCCACGTGCTCATCCACGCCGAGGTCCTCCTCTTCCTCATACTCCACATCGTCATACTTGTGTTTGTCGTTCAGAAGGGAGACCTTCACGATGGAGCTTATGTCATCCAGCTCAGCACTGTGCATGTGCTTGGCACCGGCTCTGCCATTTGAAGCTCCACTTCTTTGGGTCATGGATGGCCGTCTCCTCCTTCTGGAATCCGTGGCGCTCCCAGAAGCACTGGCTCCACTTGCAGTGTTTCTGGATCGCTGGTGCCTCTCGCTGTTTCTCCGCTGCAGCAGCAGAACAGCTTCAGGTGTGAGCGTCAGCGTAAAACGAACCTCTTCTTGAGTCCTCGCTCTGGCCTTCACCAGAGGTTCAGTCTTCTTTGCAGCGCTGTGGCCTGCAGGTTTGTGCTGCAGGGACGCTCCTGAGCTTGAGCTGGGGGTGCTGTCTGTCTGTGACGATGGCAGCCCGCGGTCTCTTTTGTTCAGAGCTGCGGAAACCACTTTAGCTGATGTTAGATGGCTGTTGAGTTGACTCTTCCTTCCCAGCTGCTTCAGGTTTAAAGTTAGCCTCTCCTTGACTGAGCTTCCTTGGTCGTATCTTTGGACTTGAGCTTTGGCCACGGCGCTTGTGAACGAAGCACCGCCCGGCCTCTCCTTCCCCGTCAGCCCTGACACGGAGCGTGCGACGGATACTTGTGGTATGAACGGCATTTTGGCAACGCACAGAAGCAAGTACGAGAAGAGTTCAGCTTTGTGGAGAAAGAAGAAGGAGGGCACCATGGAGGAAACCAATTTGCAGAGGGGAGAAAAATGCTCTGTCGAACCCTTGGCCATGCAGGTCAGCAGGAAGCAAATGCATCGTCTGCCTTTGAGCGGCAAACACCCCGACTTTTTATATCCAAGGAGCAGAGTGGGTGTGACAGAGCCTGCTTCAGAAGATGAGAATAAAAGGCTTCTGCCGCATCTTAAATGCTCGTTACTGGCAGGCTCAAAAGTCTAAAATAAACCAACGCCTGTAATCCTTCAGTCTGATCAGTGAGAGCATGCTTACTACACATCGAGTGCACATGCAGGCTCTAATCCAGGCTGGCGAGTTTTACTGAGCACAAGAGGCAGAAAATAAGACGAGATCAATCAAGAACTGGAATCCACGCTAGATTTTTTTTAATGTATGTGCACAGGTTTGTAGTGATACAACATACAGGTGCTGGTCATAAATTTAGAATATCATGAAAAAGGTGATTTATTTCAGGAATTCCATTCAAAAAGTGAAACGTATATTATATTCTTTTGTTACACACAGATTGACATTTGTATTTCTAATGTTTATTTCTTTTAATGTTGATGATTATAACTGACAGCTAATGAAAACCCCAAATTATGAAATTAATATAATATACATTTTACTTTTTTGAATGGAATAACTGAAATAAATAAACTTTTTCATGATATTTTAGTTTTATGACCAGCACCTGTAAATGTTTAAAAACATGTTTAGTCTGCTTTCAGGTCCAGGTCTCCCTCACAAAATGATCTGTGATCTCAATGGGATTTGTCTGGTTTTATATGATTTAATAAATAAGTTTTACAAATGAGTTTTCTGAGAGTCAGCCGCAGCACTTCTGAGTATCAACATTTTGCAAAATCTCAATAGCACATGGTTTGACAAAAAATTAAAAAATACATATGCATATAATTAGTTAATTGGTTTTAATTATAATTATAATTGGTTTTCGTATTAGTTGGAGTTGATGAAGACAGAATTTGTCAAAGTACAAACTTGGTGTAAACTTAATAAATTATCATTAAATCTAGATAAAATCAATTACATGATATTCGGTAATAAAAAGAAAACTGTTGATGTTCCATTTAAAATTGAGGGTGTTGAGATTTGTAGAGTGAGTGAGGTGAAGTTT
>JARVLU010000437.1:22006827-22034689 GCA_031762415.1 Simpsonichthys santanae
ATAAACTTTTTTGTACTACTTACTACTTGTACTACTGTTCCTACTTCACAGTTTTTCACTTATCGCGGGGCTTCAGGGTACGGATCTCCCGCAATAAACAAGGGACTACTGCATATGTTTTGCTAAACAAACTCAGATGTCTGGAAACAAGTGCAACCTTGTCTCTTTGAAACTGTTTTTTAAAAAAATTTATTTTTCAAGATTTATTACAGAAATAGAGAAAACAAAGATGCAAACATTGATGAAACTGAAAAACTTTTATTATTAAGGATTAAGGATTCAGGGGACTAAAAACTGTGTTGTCAAAACTGTTTTGTCAAAATCTGCAAAAGCAAATTCCTGTATAAAATACAGTATAAAAAATTCTGAAACTATCTAAGCACAACTTGAAGAGTTATTATCTCTCCTTTCTGTGTGTTATATAATAAGAATCTCTCCCAGCTTTAAGAATGACAAAGTTTGTAGGAGGTAAAGGCGCTGACACATCAGCTTTGAGTTCTGGCAACTTCAATGGATTCCAGTGGTGTTAAGCATCAAAACCAAAAGCAACTCCTGCACCATAACTCACTTCCCCCATGTCTTTCTGCACACTCTGGGTGTTCCAGTCACTCTCACTTACGGTAAGTTAAAAGACACCTAAATGCACCTATTTGATGAGTACATCACATTTGGGTCTTACCTGAGAAGAAGTGAGCTTTGAAGCCTTTCTTGGAAACAGTGTTGTCCGACTTGAACTCGATCCTCATGTTGTTGTACTGAGAGGTGATGACCTCAGGGACTTCAGAGCCGCAGTATTTCCCGTGCAGCTTAGAGTCGGATGAGAGGCCGCTTCGCACCTCAACGTAGTCGTATTTACAAACCTAAACACACAAATAGAGTAAGTAATGCACCACTCACCCCGAGGGCAGCAAGCACATGGGTACTCTCACCTCATTGCCCTCCAGCTCAAAGGCCTCGAACTGCATGGAGATGCGGTACTGATTTGGAGCCACCACCTGCCACACACAGTTCTTGTTGGGGGGATATTCTTTAGGCCAGCCAGGGGTGCTTATAGTTCCATTTAACTTGGACAGGAGACCGCCACAAGCCGCTGTAAACACACGCAAGCAAATCAAAGACTGTACGAGGAGGTCATGCGATCATGTTTGTTACATTGAAGACTATTGAAAAAAATTAAGGCCTAGCATTGTGTGAAGAAATACATAAACACCTGCCACCTTTTAAGTCATACTAACTTAATATTGTGCTAAAATAATACAGAGTTATACGTGTTTTAACCTTTTTCTACTTCTTTGTGCACATCTCATACATCTCATACACTTTTGTGAGATCTGATAAGACGAGTTAGTGCTCAGAGTATGTGTTGTGATTGACTCTCAGCTATTACATCACACTTTCACTCAGTATCTGTTAATCTGACAAAGTTATAGTTGTTCCTGTGTTTCTAAGACCAGTTGGCTATGGTGGCCATCTTGAATAGAGTTTAGTGTAGAAGTTAATCATTTGTAGATATGTATTACAAGTCATTATTTTCTTATCCTCTGTCCTCACTCCAACTACCTCCATGTCCTCTCTATCTGCATCCATATATTGTCTTTTTCCTGGCTGCTGCATTTCTAACATCCTTCTACCAATACACCCACTGTCCCTCCTCTGGACATGTCCAAACTATCTCAGTCTGGCCTCCCTAACTTTATCTCCCAGTTGTTCAACCTGTGCTGTACCTCTGATGATCTCATTCCTGATCCATCTTTGACAAAAAGTGATATAAAGCTGAGAACGGACCCCCCATGATAAACGAGAGATTACTGCATGCATTTTGGAATGAGTCTCTGCTGCCAACACACCCAACTGGCTGAATTATAGCTATTTTTGTGTTTAAGGCCATTTAGCTTGTATTGGGTTCACTCCAAAAGAGAAATAGCTGTAGATTTGCATTAAGTGATTGTGTTCTGAGTTTCATCAAAATCCATTCATTGGTTTAGGTGATATTTTGCACTGCAGACAAACAAACACAAGAAACAGACAAATGTGTTGCTTTTTGTCTTCAGCCACAAGAGATAATCCAAACAGCTCATCTCTTCTTCCACAACAGTCTTTTCACACAAACATTCATACACATTTAGCAGTCGTTTTCAAAGAGCAAAAATAACTTGGCAAAAACAAGACAGGACTTTCTGACTGTGACGCAAAATAATACAGTATTTCTCATTGCCAACTTAATCTTCTGATTTCAGTGCAGCCACTACTCCTCTTCAGAAAACCCTCAGATCAGTTTATTTCACCATCAGCTTCTTCTCT
This sequence comes from Simpsonichthys santanae, assembly GCA_031762415.1. Taxonomy (NCBI): domain Eukaryota; kingdom Metazoa; phylum Chordata; class Actinopteri; order Cyprinodontiformes; family Rivulidae; genus Simpsonichthys; species Simpsonichthys santanae. The sequence goes on from JARVLU010000437.1 coordinate 22,009,129, forward strand.
CAGCTTCAGAAACCATTGGCGTCTATGTTTTAGTGCACAGGTCACACATGTTGTTAGACTGTTTAGTAACATGAAAGTTCTTTGATGGGATGTGTGGCATGAGAACAAGAAGACATGCAGGTTTGTGCCTTTTGTGTTTTTTTTTTCTTGTTGGTCGAGGCTGTTAGGGTGTTTTTAAGTTGTTTGTTTGAGTTAGACTGCAAAAACACAAAGCGCCACGAATAAGAATTCAAATACAAACTTTATTTATAGACTTACCTTCACAGCTCTTCTTGTCAGGGGCCAGTTCGTAACCGGGGTCACAGGCACACTTGAAGCTGCCCAGAGTGTTCACACACCTCTGCTCACATCCACCGTTGTCTGGTTTGGCACATTCATCTTCCTCTGAAAGGCACACGAATCAGACCATTTAACAAACGCTACCAAATGAAACCCCCCCCCCCCCCACACACACACACACACACTTCTCTAAGTTAAGTTCACACACCTTTAAAAAAGTTTGCAGCGAAGCCCGCCTTGTTCACCGTCCCGTCGGAGACAAACTTCATCCACAACGTATGTGACGTCGAGCGCACATCTTCAGGTTTTTCGTAGCCGCAGAAACGACCAATCAGAGGGCTCGTTTCGAGGGGACCGTCACGGACCTCCAGGTAGTCATAGGCACAAGTGTCGTGTCTTTCAATCTGCATCGACATACAGTAGATGCAAAACAAACACAAAGTAACGGTGAAAAACTGTCGCTGGGGTAATTGTGTGAGACTGTGTGTTTGCTTGTTTGTCTGTTAGCAAAAATGTCTCACGAAACACGAATGGATCTCAATGAAACTCATTACTCATCCCATATTCTGAGTGGGGACAGTGATCTCACATAATGTTATTTTAAGGATTTGACCAAATGGCTGCATTTCATTATTATAATTTTTCACACATATATATGTACATGTATATCCCTCCACTGGTATGTCATCAGGTCCTACTGCGTTCCCCTTCTTCATTCTTTTCAGAGTTTTCCAAACTTCACCCCCACTACTCTTTCCCACTTCCTGGTCAACAGTTTCCTTGACCTCTGCTCTTCTGTCTCTTTCATCCTCTTCATTCAGCTCCTCAAAAGACTTCTTCCATCTTTCCATCATGCTCTCCTCACTTGTTAGAACATTACCATTCCTATCTTTAACAAGCCTAACCTGCTGCACATCCTTTCCAGCCTGATCCCTCTGTCTCGCCAATTAGTCCAAGTCCTTCTCACCTTCTTTAGGGTCCAGCCTCCCATACAACTCATCATACGCCTTCTGTTATGCCTTTGTCATCTCCTTCTTAGCTCTATGTCACATCTCCTTCTATTCCTGTCTCCTCTCTGCAGTCCTCTCACTGTCATATTTCTCCTTGGCTGAGAGGCCATGTTCAAGACAGAAACATTTTCCATCCTCCAAAAGTAAGCTGGCTGCTTATTTTGTTTGGGTGCAACAAAAGTTTTCCAACATGTGTTAATCTGGTAAATACATTAAATCAAAAATAAATCAAGAGCATCTGGTTCTGTATTCTGTTAACACTCAAATAGATTATAAAATCTTGAGGATTCCCAGTTTGGCTTTGAAGTTTACCCAGCCCACTTCTTGTAATTTATTTTACATTTATTATCTCAGAGACTCTGTGATCAAAAATGGGAGTGTGAATCAAGAAATCAGCTGCTGACAGTTATGAGCAAATAAAAACTAATTAGTTTTCAAAAACTTGAAAAGAAGTGATTGGAAGCACAAAATTAAGTTTCCTGGAGCTTCTTAATCCTCAGTTTCCCTCCAAGAGTCCTACAAACTGCTCAGAAAACAAATTATAGTATGAGCTTGAGTTGAGGCAACGAGCCGTTTGTCAAAATCTGTTATTGTAAACAACTAATCAGCTCGGATCAGATAAATAATAATAAAAATATTTGCAGAATGCTTGCCTCCTTTGATTTGACTAATTTGTTTAATACTCTAAATTTTTCAAATGTTCAAAACTTTATGAGTTTCCATAACAGAAATGTTTTTAACTATCTCGTAAACAAAATCCCTGAATGCTTTTAGTGTGTCAGAGTCATTGTCCAGAGTCAACATACTCACTATTGTTTTTCAGATTTTTATTTCCCTACCTTTTTGTTTGAAATGCAATAATCTAGACATCTGTAACAATAAATCACAACGGTTGTAACTTTCTGTTTGTGGAAAATGTTCTCCCAAAAACTGACATTTTTGCTTATTTTATTGTTTGTGTTGTAAATTTAAAAGACAGTTTTGATTTGAAATGGGCAGTGATATTTAAATTTCAGTTAAAATGCTCAAATTTGAAGAATTTAAGCAGACTTTTCTAGATATGTTTTTTTTTTTTTTCAACAAATCAACAACATGGAACAGGCAACAACCCTAAATTAGCGGCAGCTGAGATTAGTCCTCATTAAGACAACTACCGGTAATTAAAGACTGCTGGAATCCACAAAATATTCAATGAATAACAACAAATTCAAAGGGTGCTTTTGCTTAAAATACTCTTTGTGAGCTTAATATTATCAGGTCAGAAGTCTTTGAATCCATTTTAGAGAATGGTTTCTTGAATATGGAAGCTTTCTATGACCAAAAAGATAAATGACTCCATCGTGAAATTTAAATTGTACGTTCATGTTTAAAGTAATCCATTCATTCATTTTATTTACCTGCTTTTTTCGTTCTGATTCATGGGAGAGCTGGTACCTATTTCCAGCAGTCCTACTTCTGTATATTTTGTGCTAATTTAGCCTGTCTAAATTAAACATTACCACAATTACTATATTATATTTAAATATTAAAATATTCAATTTATTCATGAGATGGGTGCTATAGCTATTGCAATTTTAATTTTTATAACTTTTATGATTTTCAGAATACTTAACCTAATATATATTGTCACAGTAGAAATACAATGAGATGTATTCAGTTTCTTTGAAAACATTGTTCTCTTTGAAATCTGCTTCTGGATACTTGTCCTGTTTTCGCCTTCTCATGCAACTTTTAGATTTTAGCTAGTTTTTTTTTTTTTTTTTTTGCTACTTTAGCTTTTAGCTGGCTTTAGGCTACTTTTTACATCTAACTAGCCTTTTAATACTTCAAACCAGCCTTTTGCTACTTTTAGCTAGCCTTGTGTGTTTTTATTTATTTTTTTATTTTAGCTAATCTTTTGCAGTTTTAAATGTTTAGCTAGATTTTTGCCACTTTTGGCATTCTTGTTAGAATTTTGCAACTTTTAACCTTTAGCTAGGTTGTTACAACCTTTAACCTTTACTAACCTTATGCTGCTTTTAGTTAACTTTTAGCTTTTGCACTTAGCTATAACTTTGATACCTATAGGTTTTAACTAACCTTTTTGTACTTTTGGCTTTAGTGAGGGTTTTATTTATTTATTTGTTTATTTATTGTTGTTGTTAGTTTTTAGCTAGTGTACTGCTTCTTTAAGTATAACAACTCTGGGTTAGCATCTAAAATTTGCACAGCATTTCTGCTGATAATATTTATTCTCTAGTACTTTATATATTTAAGAGGTCTCTCTTGTAAATGAGTCCCCGAGGGTCATTGAGACTAACCTGTATAATAAAGGTTGAATGAATATTCATGAGACAACTGCAGTTATCCCCACCAGAGGGATACAATTAGTTAAAAAAAACAGTCTGCACTGGTCCACACATCAACAAGTGAGGAGTGACACATGACATCACAGGTTTGCAACATTTGTTTCACTGTAACTGTCATGAGTTTCATGACAGATGTCTGCAAGTTTAGTTAAGCCAAACAGTGTGAGGGTCAGCGGCCCCCTCTGACCCCCCATCTGCTCACGTCTCTTCTCTTCATGCCACGTTCCATGTCACCTGCCCCCTCCATAGTTTCTGCTCCTCGTGCCATAGTTTCTGTTTCCCTGCTTTGTTTTTTGCCTGTCACCCATCTCTCAGCTCAAGCCTGCTCCTGTCACTCCATGCCACGCCTCCCTAGCTCCTCCACAGCAATCAGCCCTGATTCCACGCACCTGTTATCTGCACTATTTAAGCTCCAGTCACTCACTTCCTTGTTGCTGAATTATTATACCTTTTATGGTCCCTAATATCAAGCCTTCATATACAGTAGTGATGAGCAAACGAAGCTTTTTATGAAGCATTGAACCAGATGGGCCAAACGTTTCAAAAATAGATTTGTTTGTTGAAGCTTCAGCTATAGTGACCCCTTGTGGCAATTTGCAGTGCTGCTGTCAAATGAGGCATTATGCTATTGATGGCACACCCTGAAGAACTTCAATGATTAGTGTTCAAGAAACTACTTTACTGTGATAAAAAATATAAAAATAAAATAAACAACAGATTTGTTCAAATTCATCAAGTTTGTATCTTGTCTGGTTTGAAAATGTGTTTTCAATAAAAGACTGATAAATGTGCATTGAAGAGATTTAATAAAAAAGTTGCAATGGTATTGTGTTTGTGTAACTCTGGCAGAGTCAGAGTCTTTATCATTCTAAAAAAATAATGAAATGACATATTCAGCATCTCCATTTTTGGCAGACCAGGATTCAAACCAGGGACCTGCACACTGAGAGGCAGCAGCTCTACCAGTTGCACCACTGTACTACCCAGAAATACATTAGTGTAAATAAGAATTTATTTTGAGCCCATACTGGCTTATGTCAATTAAAATGATATACATTATTTTACTGTAATTATATTAACTACATGGATTAAATGGGTTAGATACAGTAACATGCTGAACATTACTAAGACTTTTTGACATATTTAAATATAAAAAACCACCTTATCGTGAGCAAGCAGAATGAAGTGTTCCCACATGCTAGAACTACCTCTTTTCCTGGCTGGCTCCATAATTACTCAATTTCAACTGTATCGACAAAACACGACAGCAAAAACACACCTACTCTCCAACACGTTATATCTTAGAGCTGTTTTTTAGTGTTGAGCGCTCTCAATTCAAAACTGAACCTGTGAACTGTCCGGATCGAGACGAGTCAGTGCCAGGGAATCAGCTGTTTGGACCGTGAACCAGTCAAGCGATTCATTCCGACAATGAAACCGTTTGTGTTTCGGGCGTCACGTGTCGCGTGACTTCTTCCGCACCAAAACAGGCTCTGAAGCAGTGGTCCGGTGTAATTTTACTGCAGGGTTCGAAGCATGTTTTGAAGATTTTGTTTCATACTACCATCACTACCTTCACCTGTTTCACGCCACAGCCTGGATTACCTTACCTTGCTTTGACCTTGGATTCTTTGTCTTGCCTGCTCCTCTACAGATTTTACATTCGCTCTCAGACCACGGTAACGTCTCTGCCTTCCTCCTTCTACTACGCCTATGGATCACGACTTGGCTCTGGTTTCTGTTCTCAGCTTCCTTGTGTATGACCCCTTCATTTCCCGGACCTTGCATCTGGATTTGCCCCCATGCATGGCAGCTGTTCTGCTCCACTGTCAGCGATGTCATCGCTGCAACGCTTGTCAGGTAACTCCCTTCCCCCAGCTTGTGAGGACCTGTCATCTCAGTCGATCCTGACTCCTCCATCCAGCAATCCTATACTCAAACCTGACAAAAGGTTTATCTTTTCAAATTTATCACAGCTTTTTGCAAATGTGAACTTCAAGTTTCTGTTTTTGCTGATGATGATGAACATAATTCTTATTGCATGGGGCAATTCCCATAGCCATGTGTGCAAACCAAAAATACAAATAAATAAATATCATACAGGTATTTTATTGGACTAATGCCAGCTTTGATTGCAGTGCACATGTCCCAGAGGCCATGTGTTAAAGTGATCAATGTAATATCAACATTTATTTCCTTACAGAGCTAAATTTATTTTTCTGTTAAGATCAAAGTCAGACTATTAGGATTTACCTGGGCAGAGGCTCAGAGCTCCGAGGTTAAAAAGAAACCCAAAACAGTATTACGGTAACCATCAACACTTATAAGAGAACATGAACAGAGAAACAGAACCAAACACAATGATAATGCATGTATCTGCTTTGTTTCTTTGTGCACTCATGCAGGCACATTAAACACACACACACTTCCTTGCTGCAACACAAGTATGAAATCTGCCTCTGCAAGCACATGCACAGAGGAGGAGACACACACACACAAAGAGGGAGTGGGTCACCTCGAAGGCCTGGAAACTGAGTCCAACATTGTATCCCTCAGACACAGTAATCCTCCACACACACTCTTTGGAGGGTCTGTAGTCATCTGGATAGTTGGGAGACTGAATCTGGCCTGAGTCTTTGGTGATTTCCCCTCCACAGATGGCTGAACGAAAGAGGAGAGGGAGACAGGATGAATTAACATCAACCACACGAAACACATTCTGAGGGCATATTAATAATGAAAAACATTTAAAAAAAACAGAACGCAAAAGTCAACAGGTTTTCAATTGAAAGATTGTCTCATCCAACAGTTTTTTTGGTCTATTTTTATGGAATTGTTACCTTCATAAACAGCAGCAAAGCCTTTTCCCACCCAGTTGCTGCTGCTGCGGAACTCGATCCACATTCTGCTATCGGCTGAAATCAAATTGTCAGGAATTTTGTCTCCACAAAACCTGCCTGTAAACACACACACCCAGAATAAAACCCAATGAACCATTATATCTGATGTTAAGAAAATACTGTGTTCAAGCACAATTTGGTCCATTGTTGTAAAAGTGATGTTACTACTTCTAATTGAGAGTCTGTTTCAGTCAGTAATCCTCCTGAGTCACTTCAGCTGTTTCACAGAACAGGCCAAAAAACTTTAATTGTGTCAATATTTATGAAGCATTCACTCTATTGTGATCCGTTTTTCTTCCGTACGGTTTTAGGCGCGATTCTCATCCCGCAGTTTTTAAGCTATTTTAACAAATCATATCAAAACGTTCAGCACTTTCAGGACAATCCTGATATGACTTTTGGTATTGGTGCACCTTTAGCTTTTTTGAAATATTTAGCTTTGTCGCTTTTTTTTTCTCATAGAAAATGAATTGAGCTCATTTTCCATCTTTCATATCTTTAGATCTGTTTACAACCTTCTACAGCTCCTTTCATATTTTGTTCTGATTCAGCTTCTTTCAGCTTCCTTGTGCAAACTTAAACTTTTTTTGAACTAATTTCAGCTGTTTTTTTTTTTTTTTAGTGGTTTTGTGCTCCTTTCAGATTATTTCTGCTAATTGCAACATTTTTGTGGTTCTTCAAACTTCTTTCTGCGAATTTCAGCTTGTTATGCTCCTTTCAGCTTATTTTTTATATGATTTCAGCTACTATTTACCGGTAGCTGTTTTTCTGCTAATGTAAGTTTATTTAACTAATTCCACATTGTTTTGTGCTCATTTGAAAATTTTCAGTCCAATTCAGCAAAAATGTGCTCTCTCCACTTCCGTCTTGTAATTTCAGCTTATTTTTGCCTTTTCAGCTGCTTTTCCTCAATGTTTTGCTAATTTCAACTATTTTTCAGATAATTTCAATTTTTTCTGTGCTCATTTCTGCTTCTTTCAGCCTAATTGGGCAAACTTGTGTTCTCTCTGCTATTGAATACTAATTTACCTTTTCATCTATCTTTATAGGATTTTTTTTAGCTAATTTAAGCTGTTTTCAGATAAATTTAATTTTTTCGTGCTAATTTCAGCTTATGCTTGTTTCAGCTATTTTCTGTTAGTTTATGCTCTTTCAGCTACTATTTAGCTGTTTTTGTGCTAGTTTTTGATTTTCAGCTAAGTCCACCTTTAAAAAAATACTAATTTCAGCTCTTTCTGCTTCATTCTGGTAGTTTAAGCATCTTTCTGCCATTTCAGCTTATTTTCCACTATTTTTTTTTAACTAATTTCAGCTTTTTTAGTTAATTTCCTATTTTATATGCTCATTCCTGCTTATTTAAACCTAATTCAGCAAATATTTGTTATTTCTGCTTTCTTCTGCTAATTTAGGCGAGTTCTTCATTTCAGCTACATTTCAGCATGCTTTTTTTTTTAGCCAATTTCAGCTGTTTTCAGCAAGTTCTTCTGCAATAAGCATTCACACTGCATTTTTGCAGGAAATGCACTTTCTCTAGTTAAGTTTTGTATATGTTTTATAACAAATGGATACAACTATTATGCAAAGATGAAGCCATGTGTGAGCACCATCCACTGCCATCTCCTTTGGGCCAAAGCTCATTTAAAATGAACTGGTCTGTGTTCAGATGAGCCAAAGTTTGATTTTTTTTTTCTTTTTCTAAACTACAGACACCACATCTACAGAGCAGAGAGTAGAAGGATCATCCAATCTATTATCAGATTACAGCTTCAAAGCCTGCCTCTTTGATGGGGTGGGGGGAGGGCACTCTCCAGTAAGGGCAGGTTACACATTTGGAAAGGCACCACTAAAACAGAAATGTACATGCATGTTTTAGAATAACTATTGCTCCCAGACAAATTACATCTATTTCAAGGAAGATCTTGCATATTTCAGCAAGTCAGTGCTAAATTGCTAAATGCCTCCATTACAACAGCATAGCTTCATAGTTAAAGAATCAGGGTGCTGAACTGGCCTGCAAGCATTTCAGACCTCTCACCAACTGAAAACCTTTTCATGTGAAACAAAACATTTAGTATTAAAGATCTGTTGAAGAACCTTGTCAGATGTAAAATCCTACATCAATGAAAACTGGGCAAATTCAGCAGCAGGTCTCCTCCGTTCCCAAAGGTTTACAAACTCATATTAAAAGAAAAAGGGATGCGTCATAGTAGTAAACATGAGACTGTCCCGTCTTTTTCTAGATGTGTTGCTGTCATCAGATTCAATGTTACAATTTTCTTCCTAAATAACTGTTTAAACATTTGAAATATTATGTTCCATTGTGGTTATTAAATATAGGTTTATGAGTTTTGTGTTCTACTTTTATTTGCATTTTAAATGTCACAACTTTTTTCCACAACTGAGGCTATAGTTTATAATTAATTTTAAATTAAACTAAGTAGTGTTATTACAATAAATGAACTTTAACAGGTTGTAAAACCTGGTCTTTGCAGCTATCGTCTGTCAGCAGATTTATGTCAGTGCAGCTTGTGATGTGCGTTTTTATAAATACTGTTCAGTGCAATTATCAATTTTAACTTGGAACTACAGTCACTAATGTTTTCATATTTTAACAGAATAATTCAATATGTCAAGCGGACGTCAGAATTTAGGTTCACAGTTTCAAATTCAAACTTATTCCAAATGTGCATGGTTTAAACACATGACCATATAATAGTAAAATGTTAAATGATTAAACAAATCTCGTTTTATTAAAAGATTAGATTAATATTTAAAGTGTCAATAAAAAGAAGCAGCAGATGGTTGGCTATATTATTCCTCCTGTTAATTTGGAGATAATCCATCATTTAATTGTGTCTCATGATGTTCTGATCTTACCAAGCAGTGGAGCTTTCCTCCAGTATCCGTCTCGGACCTCAATGTAATCATACCAGCACAGGCTGCTTTTATACAGATCCATCGTGGTGAAGTTTAGAACAATCTAGAGAAGTAAAAATAAAAATAAAACATTTTTTTTATATTCAATGTAGACGTGTGCACTTCACAGAGGACCTGAATAGAGTCAGAGCAGAGAAAGAGTTTGGTGTCTGTGGTCCCGAGATCTAATCAATGCACCATCACTCTGTCAGCACTCTCCTGCTTTTATTGGCTGTGTCTGCACATTTACTGCACTGCAGGATACAGCTGATACTGTACGCTTGTGTGAGTGTGTGTGTGTGTTTGTGTGTGGGGGGGCACCTTTTCTCCAGGTGTAACAGATATTCTCCAGACACAGTGTGTGTATGAAGGGTATCCATTCGGGTAACCAGGAGATGAGAAGTTTCCCGTTGCCTCTTGGAGTGTTTCTCCGCATGCTGCAGTTCACAAACACACAAACAGAAAGATGAAGTTCTATTTGTTCTGGTGAGTTTTGATGTTGTGCGGCATATGAATACCATAATTTTCACTGTATAAGTCAAAGTATTTTGCATAAATTAGCATGCCCTGTGACTTATACAGCGAAGCGACGTATTTATGTTTTTCCCCATATTTATAAAGCAATTGCTGGCTGAGATCTGACGATTTCATTCATTATGACATGGAAAATATTGAACACTACCATTTTCAGCCACTAGATGAGGCCCTTGACTAATATGGCAAGCCAAGTGCCTCATTAGTTAAAAGTGGCTATTAATGGGACACGTGTCTTGCCATACTGAGCCACCTTCGTCTCACTCCAGAACTCCTGGAGCAAACGTCAAAACAGCTGCATTTTGTTGTGCCGTCCAGGAGAAATGCAGCTGATTTGACCATTAAAGTGCATTTATTAGAGAAAAGTTCAACTGAGACACACCTTTGCTATAATGTCGAGCAAACAAATGATTGCTTTTAGGTGTTTATCTTATTAAATTTAGAAGAAATGCACAGCAAATCATCCCTCTGCACGCTTCTGCAAATCGTCTTTGACATGCCGCTGATTTGACCATAAAGTGCATTTATAAAGGAAAAGTTCAACTGAGACACACCTTTGCTATAATTTCAAGCAAACAAATAATTGTTTCTGTGTTAATCTTGTTATATATTCACGCTCACGTGTTAGCGTTCAGAGTATGTGTTGGGGATGACTCTTGCCGACCACCACGTCAAGGTTTAACACAAAATCTGTGAAACTCACACAGTTGGAGCCATTTTTCCATCAGGTCCTTTAGCTGAGTCTGCCAAATTAAATCACGTTCACTCAGAGGTTAATCAGTTTAAGTATACATCTAATGATTACAATGCAAAAGTTTCAATACAATTATTCAGGTGGTTTGTGAGATATTTTGCTAACAGGCAAACCCATGCATTGGTTATTTCATTAATAACCCACTTTTTATGGTGGCAAAATAAAAAAGCAAATGTCTTCTATGTCTTTAGTTGTTCAAAATCCACTATATAACTATTCAACTATAAAAAATAAAATAAAAATTAGGACAGAATTTTTGTGGAAACAGCAACTCCCAGTTTTGAGCAATATTTAATCATTTATATGGAAACTGTGTAACTGACATGCATTTATGAAAACCTGTAACTAATTAATACAAATTTAAGGCACAAATGGATGTTTAATGTTACTTTTAGACTCTCACTTCAGCATTTAGGAAGCTACTTTGTTAACACTGTGTCTTCCATCACATAGTACTGTTCTTAACATTCTCAGGAAGTGGGGTCATTTATTGGGTGTCAACACAAACAGCACATTTCTCACAAATCTAAAACAGCTGAATGAACGTCCAGAGAAAATGGTCTGACTTCGCTCTCCTTCGCTTTCATTTAGACATTAACGCTGTCCCTCCCTCCCAGAAGGAGATAAGCCAAATGTGCCCCTCCTGTTCCATCATGCGTGCTCTTTTCCCCCACAATGCCCTTGGGCTGTGTTCATCTGTCAGTGCGTGTGCTGTTGCCCAAATATGACCCTTTATGCTTTAAGTTGTATCTATTTCCAGATGGGACATGTTAATAATGTCTCAGTCTCCTGAACCGTGTCAATTTAGGTTATTTATATTATCACTTTGATGATTTTATTACTACACACAGACTTGGAGGGGGGTGTTAGCCAGTTAGCAGTACAATCACTAACCTTTACATCACTGTACAGTTCAGTTAGAGCAAATCCAGATCCCGCCAAAATATATAACATGGAAGAAGAGGAACACCAGAACAACATGGGTGTGCACAAGAACTGTACAGAGTGTGTGTGTGTGTGTGTGTGTGTGAGATGTGTGTGAGATTTGTTTGAGCATCAAAATCCAGGAGGAAACATGGAAAAAAATTTACTCAACTCCATTTTTGTGCCCTAGAGAGAAAATGATGGGCTTATTTACTAAAAAAATCATCACAGTTCATCATTGTTTGTTTCCTCGCTTTGATGACAGCACACGGACACACACACACACATATGCATGTGCACATGCACACACGCATGCAAAGTCTTGTATTTCTGACTTTGTGGGGACTTTGCATTAACTTTCATTCATTTTCTATAGCCTAACCCTGACCCTAAACCCTCAACCCGCCAACAAGACTTATCCTTATGGGGACCAGGCTTTGGTCCACACAATGTCACCTGAACCCAAACCACATGAACTGAGTAAATATAACAGTACCTGGACATCTATACAGCTTCCTTGCCTGTGCAATGTCTCCTTTGCTGAGTCTGGTCCTCTGGCCAATAGCAGGCCGGACTCCATTGTCGTCTCTGGATGGAAGGATTGTATCGAGAAACATCCCACTTCAGGAAAAAACAACAAGTATTGAAGTGTTGTCAGAGCAGTGTAACACAACTTGTTCTAGTCAACTAAACAATGTCCGAAAACCGTCACCATCTGAATACTGCCCAGAATTTAGTTTTTACATAAATGTGTGCCAAGTGAACTGTTAGCTGACATCTTGCAGGCATGTTAGTCTGCCTTCAGGCCCAGGCCTCCGTTGCAAAAGAGATCTATGATCTTAAAAGGATTTGCCTGGTTAAATAAAGGTTAATAAATCTTGCCAAATTTATCTCATCAGGTTTTAATAGACATGCTAATAAGCATTTTCCTAAAGTTAAAAATGGAGTTTTCCCATTTTGACATGTGATAACTTCCAACGTATAGTAAATGTGCAAAACTAAATACAGAATGAATGTAGTCAGACATTTATTAAAATGTTAGAATAGAATAGAATAGAATAGAATAGATCAGCAATACTAAATTAACCCCCCACAGGTAATTCTACATTGTTGCAGCCACTCCAAGTGAATGAAAACCCTTGAAAATAAAATAAATTTCAAGATGATGGATGAAAAATGAAGCAAAATTCAAACAATAAGCTAAAGAGAGAAAACACTAGTTGAAAGCTAAAATAAAAAAACAGAGCAAAATACTAGCTAAAAGCTAAATGTAACATAAAGCTAGCTAGCTATACGTTAAAGTAGCAAAATGTTAGCTATAAACCAAAAACAGCAAAAGGTTTGTTAAAAAAAAAAGTAGCAAAACACTATCTAAACACATAAATTAAGACTGAAAGCAGCAGGTTAGCTAAAAATAAAAGTAGCTAAACTGAAGCTAGAAGTAGCAAAAGTCTAGCGGAATTTTAAAGAAGCAGAATTGTAGCTAAAGCTAATAGTTACTAAAAGCTGACTATAAGCTAAATAGTACAAAGAGCTAAGACTAAAAGCAGCAAAACATTAGCAAATAAAAATGGCAAAAGACTAGGTAAAAGCTAAATGTAGAAAAGGCTTAGCCAAAAGGTAAAAAAGCAAATACAGTATGTAGCTAAAATCTAAAAGTTGCACAAGAAAGCAAAAATAGAGGAAGTACAATAAAGCAAATTTCCATTCGGACAAAGTTTTTGAAGCAATTCAAGAATAAGGTATTTCTATGAGGAAAACATTTAATGTATGTATATATGTATGTATTCAATAAATTATCATTGTTTACAATTTAGGGAGAAACAGTTCATAAAGGTATGAATGGTTAAAATAGCACAAGGTATGAATAAATAGTTAGATTGTAAAATATGTAACAAAAAATGTTGAGCCATCATTCACACAATGATTTATAACTTTGGAAAATGGGGTTGAGTAAAGTTTAAGCACAAATTAACAACAATTAAGAATAAACACGCTTTATGTTGTGGAAGACTGACATCCATTTTCACAATTATTTTCAAATTAAGAGACAAAAAGGGTGGCAAAATTATGTGATGGCTCTAACATCATATTTACCCACAATAAACAAACAAAACATCACCCTCCCCACCCACCCCACCCCAACACACACACAAACAATAATTAAAATCCATCAGCTTTGCTGTTGACATATCCATCTTTTCTGTTGAGAAACATCAGTCCAAGCAAATTGCGATTTTTTTTTCTAAACATTTAAATAGACAGGACGTTAGTGCTGTTACCGTGAGAAGGTGTTTCTGGCATAGTGCATGATGCTGTCAAAATCATATGGCTCCCCGAGGGAGTTCACTTCTCCTGGCTCCATCTTCAGGAAGTTGTACTCCTGGCCTGAACATCACGCAAAGACTCAGATTTAGCATTCCTTCAACAGACTGTTCATCGTGTTTCCAAGCTTTAACTCTTCACAGTCTCAGCAAACAGAAACGGTGTTTTAAATCATTTACTCTGAACATGCATTCATTCAGGGGCACAAATTAAAAAGGTAAATGTAGAACGTAGTTTTCTTGTTGTTGTTGTTGTTGAAACTGATATGTTCTAAATAAAACGCGGCCTCATCTTTCACACACCGCTGGGTGACTTCATGTAACACCTGTCAGGCTGCATGGCATTACAGAGCTAGAGTTAAGGAAAAGTGACAGTAGACCATAGAAACAGTAAAGGTGACTTCACAGTCATTAAAAGACTCTTTCACATTCACTGAAACCTATAAATGAGTGAGAAGTCCCACATCACACACACACACAGAGTCTGAGACCCAGGTGGCTTCTGGGTAATGAGTTTCACCTGGCTGGATGTTATCCCGGATTATGGTCACATGATCATCACGGTCGGGTCGTGTGTGTTCATGCCAGAAGCCTATAACGTGGCCCAGTTCGTGAACTACAATGCCAAACTTGTCGCAGTTCTTCCCTATGGAGATGGCCTGGGGTCCGTTGCCACGACGACCGACATAGGAGCAACACCTACAAAGGATTTATTGGTCGTTCATAACAGGGAGACAAGCATAGGATATTTACCACAGCTTTGACAGTTTGTGCATGTGTCTTTTCATCAAGGAACAAACACACACGCGCGCACACACACATATGCACGCACGTGCACACGCACTCAGTCTTTCCAGCATCTCCTGCACTATGCTGCTACAAAGCTAGTATCATTTACATCAGTGCTGATATTCAAGCACTTTTATAACATATTATAAAAAAAAAAGCTGTGACCATTCTTTTTTTTTTTTTTTACTGAACACAGACAAAGACAAACACACAAAAATTAATTTTCTTTTCTGGTTACTGGAGACTTTGGTGCCAGGCTAACAAATCTGATTAGAGTTATCCAGTGCATGCACGGTGAGGATCAGGAGTCAGTGGAGCAGTGTACGTTTCCTGCACACCAACATTGTACACACTACACTAGCAAACATACATGTTGTGCATAAATTCCTGTATTTTTACACTTTTAACAAAAGTTTCATTCATACACATTGCATATTCACAATATGCCAGACTGGACACACAACAACTAGCATCATTAATAACAAGCATTTTTTTTTTTTTAATAAAAACCTAAATATCTCAAAGCACATTTTTCTTATAGTATATGATTATTTAATAGAGACTCTGATTTTTTTCCTTTTATTTATTCATTTAGTTTTGCAAGTGCAAACAGTAGCAGCATCTACTATGTAAAAATATAAAAAGTTAAAAAAGAAAATGAGATTCTAGTTGCTTAAAGATGGCAGCAGTCCACTTTGGCTTTGACCCTGTTCAGATGAACTTATAAAGTATAGGTCAGAATTAAACTTCATTCAAGGAGCTATGTAAGATGTGTTTTATAACTTTTTGACAAAACCCAGCTTATTAGAAGCTTAAGCGTCACATTAATGTTCACCGGCTTGTCATTAAGTTGTGCTTAGAGGGAGTGGGAACAGGTTAAAAGCCACACACATACATCTAAGCAAACATGAGAACATCAGAGAACAGAAGTTACTGTATTCACATTGTAGTTGTTTGGATCGTTGTTGATTTAAATGTTGCACATTTTCCTCACCGTCTTCAATATAAAAAAATAAATAAAGAAATAAAACAGCTTTATGCATGGTGCTCCCTCTCTTAATTCAAAAAAGCTTTTTCACTGGCTAGAGGGAGTATAGTCTGTTTCATACCAGGACTTTGTGATAAATGTGTTGAAATATGTTAGAATGGTTACACAAAATGTATTGAGTTTGTGTAGTGGTGTCTCATTGTTTGCTACATTAAAGAGCGAGTTCTTCCTCATTTCGGTCAAGGGTGACAAATAAGTTGAGATGTAAAACTAAAATAAGATTACCATATTTTTCAGATTATAAGGCGCACTTAAACTCCTGTAGTTTTCTCAAAAATCAACAGTGTGCCTTATGCATTATTCTGGTTGTGCTTACTGACCTCAAACTGATTTTATGTGTACACGGCACTCAAAGATCTGTCAAAATGAACCTGTTTCACTTAATCGCCTTATAATCCTGTGCCCCTTATGTATGGAAACAGACTCGTTCGTTGATATTGCGCCTTATAATCCGAAAAAAAATATTGTACGTTACATTTGTATCAGTAATATGCTTAAGATGAAAGGACAACAATGTTTTTGCTCTTGTCTGTGTGTTTGTGTATCTGTGCATACCAAATTACCATACTAAAATAATTTCTAGAACATGTGTCAAACTCAAGGCCCGGGGGTCAAATGTGGCCCTCGTTGACATCTTATCTGGCCCCCAAGATGATATGTTAAATGTTAAATACTTTATTAGCTTGAATTTTTTTCAGTAATCTTTGATTATGATGTCAAAAGCGCAACAGAGAACGTCAAATGAGGCCAGTCAAATTATTTGAGGAACCTGCGAACACGAAAAGATGTTGAGTATCTTGACTTGAGTTAAAGTAGATTCTGAATCTGGCCCTTAGTTTGAAAAAGGTTTTGATTTTGTCCCCCTTTTGTACGTGAGTTGACACCCCGATCTAGAATCTAATGGTTATGTATATCTACATCTGATAAACCTTCAGTTGACCCCATTCAAGATGGTTTCTACTACTACTGAACTTAAACACATGGAAATGGCTCTAAATATGTTGGTTTTACAGACACTGAGCTGAAATTTGATGTGGTAGTAGCTGAGACTCACAACTTTGTGACATCTCGAAACCACGCACCATTTTCAGTCCTCAAAAAAATCACCAACATTGTAAGTCTAATTATTAGATTAAATAACAAATAATCATAACCTGAAGTAGAAAAGTGTTTTTGTTGCAAAATAATTTTGGTCATGTTATCGCTGCAACTCTAAAAGTTCAACAGCTCCAACGGTACAAAACTGCTTATCCTTTTTTTTTTTTAACCATCTGCACAGTCTTGGTATAAAGCAATAAACTCAAATGTCCTGATCTTGGTCCTTCGAAAGCTTTACGGCTTGTATCAACCAGCGAGTGAAGTGTCACCGCTGTACAAATACACTTTGACCCCACCGTGCTGCCACTCGACAGAACAATGCTCCTCTGCGGAGTGCGAACAAAAGAACGGCACGAACATACAAACACTTAAACTGAGCAGCGTGATTGGTGGGATGGGGAAACAGGAGCAGGACAGGAAGGAAAGCAAAGCCATTGTTGAGTGACCGTATCGTCTCTCACTGTGACAAGGCCACTGGTGAATTCTAGGCACACACACACACACACACATAATCACAACACTCCAAGATTTACAAAGAAATCTTCCACACTCACCCGCAGGGTCTGTAGGTGAAGACAATGTAGCTTTCTTCGTCTGTCTTTTCGATGAAAGTTACACAAGTTTGTTTCTCCCAGTGACGCATGGCCTGCTTGAACATGGCCCTCTGACTACCTGAAACACACACACATTTCTCACATCCTACCTTTACACACTCACACTTGGCATATATCTGACTGCAGAGTGGTGAAGGGAAGTGATCCTGTGGAGTTGCTTACCAGTAAAGTTTCCTCCGATGACGTAGGGAATGACTCCCCCAGGCCAGATTCTTTCAAACCGGGATGTGGCTGCTCGAGGAACACGACTCTTCACAGCCTTGCCAGCTTTCCCGGTTTGGCTCTTTGAACTGGTCGCTCCTTTGCTTTCATTCTTGGGGACAAAGTCTAAGAAAAAAAATGAGAGAAGAATAAACAAATACTCACAAATTCAGATTAAATCAAATAAAGATAAACTGCAGACAGCGTCAGCTCATAAATTTCCCACATATTGTTGGACAAGGCAATTTGTTGTTACAGGTACATTTAATCATTTTTAGGAACCAAATCCCTGCTCAAAATGCTAAACATGAGCATCAAAGAAGATCCATCCATTATCTTTCACGTGTTCTGAAGTCGGGTCGCAGGGGCAGCAGTTTGAGCACGGAGGCCCAGACATCTCTTTCCACAGTCACCTCTTCCAGCTCTTCTGGGAGGATTCCAAGGTTTTCCCAGGCCAACTGAGAGACATAGTCTCTCCAGCATCTTCTGGGTCTTTCCCAGGGTCTCCTCCCAGTCAGACATGCCTGAAGCACCTCCCTAGGGAGGCACCCGGGGTTATCCTTACCAGATACCCGAACCACCTCAACTGGCTCCTCTCAATGTGGAGGAGCAGCAGTTCTACTCCAAGTCTCTCCCAGATAACTAAACTTCTCATCCTGTCTCTAAGGGACAGTCCAGCTACCCTGCAGAGGAAACTCATATCAACCACCTGTATCTGCAATTCATGTTCTTTCGGTCACAACCCAGAGCTCCTGGCCATAGGTGAGGGTACACAGACCGACCAGTAAACAGAGAGCATTGCCTTACAGCTCAGCTCCCCCTTCACCACAATGGACCAGCGCAGAGTCCACAATACTGCATATTCCATATCAATCCACAGATCTCCCCTCCCTTGTGAGCAATACATCAAGACACTTGAACTCGTCCACTTGAGGCAGAACCTCACCCTTGACCTGAAGAGAGCAATCCACCCTTTTCTGACTGAGGACCCTGGTCTCAGATTTGGAGGTGCTGATTCTCAATCATTCCAGCTGCTTCACTCTTGGCCGCGAACTGCTCCAGTGAGAGCTGAAGGTCATGGCACAATGACGCCAACAGGACCAAATCATCTGCAAAGAGCAGAGATGGAATTCTGAGGCCACCGAACTGGAAACCCTCCGCCCCCTGGCTGCACCGAGAAATTCTGTCCATAAAAGTTGTGAACAGAATCGTGACAATGGGCAGCACTGGCGGAGTCCAACTCTCACACTGAAGGGGTCAGGCAATGTGACCCAAACTCTCGCACCACTTGTATAGGGATTGAATAGCCCGTAACAACGGGCCCCCAATCCCCTACTCATGGAGCACCCCAACAGCACCACAGTGTTCCCCGAGGAATACAGTCAAAAGCCTTATCCAAGTCCCCAAAACACATGTAGACTGGATGGGCAAACTCCCATGACCCCTTGAGGGCCCTATGAGGGTAAAGAGCTAATCCAGTGTTCCACAGCCAGGACGGAACCAACATTGTTCCTCCTGGATCTGAGGTTAGACCAACAATCGGACTTGCGTCTCCAGTCAAAGAAGATCAAGACTATAAAAAGTCTACGGGAATAAATGTGTTAGATAATTACAATAAAATCACTAAGTTCAGACAAAAAAGTCATTAGAATGGTTGTTAAACAAAAACATCCAAACAAGGAATAACTTTCAGATTGCTTACCAAAGCCAAACCTGCGTATTCTTTCCAGCAGGAGGTCCAATGATCCTCTCTTTACTGTTTCATGTTCTCTCATGCCACCTGATACAAAAAGAGATTACATTTAAACAAAACATTACAATATCCCCTTGAAACCTACTTCTTGTCGAAAATGATCTACAAAAGCTGCTGGGAAAATGTAAAGGGAAAAAAATATAACTTCACAAAAGCAAAGTATTACTGAGTTTCTTTCTGTCCACTGACCTGAAGTGTGTCCTTGTGGGGAGTGTTGATGCAGGTTTATGTGTTTTGTAAGGTCTATCGTTCTGTCGATGTGGAACATTCGCAAGTCCTCCTCATCTAAAGCGATGTCGCCCCAAAAAACAGCTAAAAATAAAATAAAAATAAATAAACTATTATGGTCAAATCATTCCAACAATCACTACTTAATATCAGGAGCAATGCCATCGTTTTCATGGAATAAAAATCATTATTACAATAAAAATTCCAAGAGTATTGACCTTAAACCTGTGAAACGTCAATGGGAAACAGTTGAATCACTGCACCATTTGATAAAAAACAGGAAGTTTTGGAAAATACTTTGATGGTTGTTAAACAATACACTGGTTCATCGGTGGCCAGCAGTAAGTTTAGACACCACTTGTGTTGGGTCTAATCCCTCCTTCAACCTGCATGTAGCTGCCAGTGTGAGGGTTTAAATGGAGAAACAAGAACATAGTTGATTTAATTAAATAAAGTTAAACCTAATAGGATTGTTCAGGCTCAGATTTGTATGTTTTTATCCAGATTGACCAACTAACATTTTCCATTGCGCTATAAATTTTAGTTTAAATTTTGTACTTTTCAAAATATTGAACTTTATTTACTAATATTCAGTGAAATATAGTGCATTAAAATATATTCAGTTTTGTTATCTTGGAGATGTATTTCAGTCTTCTTGTGCAAATTTAAACCGCTACATTTATCTTTTAACCAGCTTTTTGATACTTTTAGCTTTAGCCTGCAATAAGCCAGCCTTTTGCTACTTTTCCTTTTTCGTCAGCTTTTTGTTGGTTTTTCGTTTTTAACTATCCGTTTAATGCATTAGGCTAGCCTTTTGTTGTGTTTACATTTTCATCAGTGTTTTTGGTGCTTTTAGCTTTTAGCTGCCATTTTGCTACTTTTAGCTTTTAGATTAACTTTTGCTGGTTTTAGCTCATGCTTTGCTACTTTTACCTTCAAGCTACTATTATGCTTCTTTTACTCTTTTTTTTTTTTAATTTTATTTATTTATTTATTTATTTATTTTTATTTATTTTTTTGCTTCTTTGGTTATGTTTTAATTTTTTAGTTTATGTTTTTTTTTTTTTTACTTTCTTTTTTTTTTACTTTTTAGTAACCAAGTTTTAGCTTTTCAACCAATTATTGACCAAGCAAAGTCCTTCAGATTATCCCCACACAGACGGAGCCATACAGTATAGTGGTCTTGCAGTGGTTCGACAGTAAGACTTTAGTCTTTGGCATAAAATTTTAGACCCAACGACACCCTCCCTATATGTTTTTTAACCATCAAGAATACAATCGATCCTCTCGTTGATTCTTTCCACAACAAGCACAAGCATTCTATCTGGACTGACAGTCAAAGTTTCAAACCATAATGTTCATAATTCATAATGTTTCCATCCTTAATGTGGGTTTATTTTATTTTATTTTATTTTATTTTTTTTTTTTTTTGTCTTTCTTCCAATAGAAGGCACATCTGGACCTGTCATTCTGCGTTTGTTTTTCCTTCCTGTCTCAAATCCCAGCTGGTCAAAGCAGATGGCCTCTCATCCTGAACCTGGTTCTGCTGGAGGTTACTTCCTTTAAAAATGAGTTTTTCCTTTCCACTGTTGTCGATGTGCTTGCTCAGGATCAGAGACTGTGATGAAGTGAAGACTCAACAGAAGAATCTGCTGGCATTCTCAGATAGATAACTTTTGTTAAGCCTTTTTACGTATGTAAATGTTTCTGTTCAGTGCCTTGAGACAACTTCTGATGCAACATGGCGCTATATAAATAAACTGAACTGAAGAATAAACTGAAGAGTTTCATTAATACTAGATTAATGATATGGTCGACGTACAGTTGTGATCACTTTTGACACATGATCCAACAAGTGACGTATAATACTCCTATAAACCATTTATTAATGAGAGCCCAGCTTCAGAAGACTGAAACAGCACAAGTTACTTTTTTCAGCTCAATCCACCTCCATCAATTATCCATCTTTAAAAGACCAAACCTAATTTTTTTGTTTGTTTTGAGTGATACCAGCATAGAAAAACAAACATCTGAAATAAACGCAGCTGCATATACCATTATACATTTAAAGGGATTTATTGCAAATTATTTGAAAAAAAAAAATATATATATATATATATATATTGCATTAATGCAATTCTTCCACACTCATTTTGATGAACCTGCCAGAAAACCCCACGGGAGCTTAAATTACAAAACTGATCTACATTGGGCTGGCTGTCGTCTGTGTAGAGAAACAAATATAGTGGTGCTTGAAAGTTTGTGAACCCTTTAAAATGTTCTATATTTCTACATAAATATGACATAAACATCATCAGATTTTTGCAAAAGTCCTAAAAGTAGATTAAGAGAGCCCAGTTAAAAAAATGAGAAAAATATTATGCATGGTCATTTATTTATCACACCAGATACTGAAAACAAAGGTTCATATACTTTTACCACTCACAAATGTGAAATATTGGACAATTTTTCTCAATAAATAAATGACCAAATATAATAATTTTGTCTCATTTGTTAAACTGACTTCTCTTTATCTACTTTTAGGACTTGTGTGAAAATCTGATGATGTTTAGTTCATATTTATGCAGAAAGATAGAAATGTATAAAGGGTTCACAAACTTTCAAGCACCACTGTAAGTTCACCTTTTCGCCAATTTTCTGTTACTTCAACTTTGAGTAAACAAGTGTGCACGATTGCTCGTCAAAAATGTGAACCAAAATGTTACATAGAGCCTACTCCTCTCTATAGCTCCATATGTTTCAATGAAGAAGAAATTGTAGTTCAGAAAGTGTGAAATCAATTTTTTTTTTTTTTTTTTTTTTTTTTTTGCAGCAGTCATTTTTAACAAAAACCTTTTAAAATTACATCCATTCCTGAATTCAGTTCCATTCTCAGAGGTCACACACATGCAAACGCTGAGGTGGAGCAGGTCAGCAGCTTCAAGTTCCTCGGCGCTCACATCACTGAGGAACTGTCTTGGACTTTACATACAGACTCTGTGGTCAAGAAAGCCCGAGAGCCTGCTGACAGGCTGAATCACATGGGAACTGCACCAGTCAGAAAGCTCTACAGAAGGTCGTGCAAACAGCAGAGGACATCACTGGTAGCAGTCTCCACACCATCCAGGACATCTACCACATGTCTGTGTAAAGCATGCACTATCATTAAGGACCTCACCCACTCAACACAAGGACTCTTCCATCTACTACCCTCAGGCAGACGATACAGGAGTCTGCCATCAAGCACAAAAACACTAAAGGACAGTTATTACCCACAAGCTGTCAGATGACTGAACTCTTGATAAATAACACTGAACAAGCCACATCTGTGACAACTAACATGTTTATTGTTGCTGCTCTATGTGACTGTATCATGTAAGTCACTATACCTTACAATCATAATTCAATTAATCTCAATGTTACCTGTGCAATAACCTGTCACACAACCTGTGTAGTTTATGTTATGTGCACTAGATATCATATGCATTTAAGATTATATATTATAAATACTTATTCATACAAATTCATCCTACTTGCACCGTTATATTCTACGATGTGGTAATTTACTATACACTGTATTTCTTTTTGACCTTGTAAACATTATATTTGTTATCACTTTTAGGTACTTTTTTGTATCCTTATTGCATGCTTTAGTATTTCTTGTGTATTTGTTTTAAGCAAGTAGTATCGGTTCTTCTCCTGATCATTTCATTGCACTGTTGATCCTGTGTTAACCGTGTGACACATAACATAACATGAGACTATACCTTACATGTATTTGTGTGTGTGAGTGTGTATCTATCACACACAGCATCAAACAAAGCAAATCATTGTCTCGTGTTCATCCAGCAGCGTTGTCTCCATCTCTGCATCTCCTATGCAACATATCTCCAACCTTTAACAATGAACAACGGAGCGATAACCATCTCTAGATGAATATTTGAGCTGAGTTATTGCCCTCCGCAGGGATTCAAGGCATTAATACTTTAACAATAACATGGGAGAGGGCTGTCACTTACAGCTAATCAGCACCGGAGCTAAAGGAAATGAGGGACAGGAGGTTATTGTGTTCAAGTCCCCTCTGTTGCTGGACGCAAAAACAAGGAACACTGATTTACCAATGATCACAGAAACTGTGGAGCAGAACTGTTCATGGTAATGTGTGACATGATTTTATTTATTTTATTAAGATTTTGTGTGATCTTGAACAAAGATTTGGTGTAAAATAGCTATCATACAATGCAATTATATAATAAACTGCTAATAATGTCTTCTAAAAAAATTGGACAGTTAAAAGCAAAACAAAAATGCTGACTCAGAATTATACAAACTTAAACTAAGAGGACATTCTCTAACTCAAAAAAATAAAATAAACAGTAATCTACTGTTCATTTTAATACCTTGAATGTTGCCAGATTAACAAAATAGGACATGAACTTGTATTAACTGTACAGCCACAACTGGATGAAGTGGTGAACAGATTTGTCCAATACTGAATACACATTGTGTCTTACAACTAAAAGTTTATTACCTTCGCTTCTCATATTACTTGAGATGATTTTATAGGTTGCAATCAAGTAAACATGTAAAAAAAGAAAAAGATGTCTTGTATAAAATGTGTTTATTTGATGCTGTGGAGGTTGATGTGGGTGTGACTGCCTTATAAAGTTGCAGCGTTTAAACTTGTTTCAACTTATTTCTGTCACCAAATTAAACTACCGGGAGCACGCTCTCATTTAAAGTGTCTGGTCAACGAGATGCCACAGTGATATTAAAAAAAAAATACTAAAACAAAAGCTTTAAACAGAAAATTCAGCAGCCCAATTTACTTTAATGGACTCGTCTTCTTTGTGTTGCAGAATATTTGCGACAGCAGGAAACATTGCACTTGTTTCATTTTATTTTATTTCAGATGTTACAGAACAACAAAGGAAAAAGGAGCTGACACAAGCAGAGTGGGAGGACGATGGGAGTGCAGCGTGACAGTAAGTTTGGCTCATTGATTGGGGTCTTGTTACTATAAAAAGCTCAAAGTCGAGCCAGGAGGTGAGGAGGAGTTAGGACAGCAAGGCTGCATGAGGAATGGTTATTGATCTACCAACACCAGGACGTCTCACAAGACCTGCATCGTGCTGACCAAGGTCTTACTGTTTGCCCTTCAGCATCACACACACACATTACAGCATGCAGCTACTAAACTTTGCATGAATAATTCACCAAACAAAAATATTATAAAGTAGATACCTCTGATTGTGTTTTTATATTACGTTTTTTATTTTATTTTACAAAGTACATGATCAGAACATATCTGTATGAGGGGAAAAATGTGTATTAGTCTGCTCATATTTTCTAACAATGTGACCATACAAATTGTAAAGCAACACTTTTTAACAGAAACACAATTCCTGGTCATACTTCTGTAAGAACGTCTGCACAACCTCTAAGGTGCATGCAGAGAAAAACAATGTTGCAATTCTTCTTAATTTCCACAATACACAACTATACTATCTGATACTATCAAATATAATATCTAATAATGCATGCAAATATTAGTCTGTTCCTTAAAGTAATAGTTCAGATCTTTTGAAGTACAATATTTGAATAAGTTTTTAATGGTTCATATCTCACCTGCTGTAGATAATTCGTCGCAGCGTCATTGTAATACTGACTTCACTGATGAGCTAAAAGCTATTCTTAAACTGTTTTACTATTTTTACACTGTATTTATTTAGGCATTTATTTATAGTTTGTGTATTTATTTATTTATTTACACCTCCAGATGCAGGAAGAGAGCCACCTGCATCATGAAGGACCACACTCACCCAGCACACACACTTTTTG
>JARVLU010000437.1:22239823-22253055 GCA_031762415.1 Simpsonichthys santanae
TATTATGTCTTATTATGTTTTTATGTCTTATTATTATTATGTCTTATTATTATGTCTTATTATGTTTTATTATTATTGTTTTATTATGTCTTATTATGTCTTATTATTATGTCTTATTATGTCTTATTATTATGTCTTATTATTATTATGTTTTATTATTATGTCTTATTATGTCTTATTATGTCTTATTATGTTTTTATGTCTTATTATTATTATGTCTTATTATTATGTCTTATTATGTTTTATTATTATTATGTTTTATTATGTCTTATTATGTCTTATTATGTCTTATTATGTCTTATTATTATGTCTTATTATTATTATGTTTTATTATGTCATATTATGTCTTATTCTGTCTTATTATGTCTTATTATTCTGTCTTATTATGTCTTATTATTATGTCTTATGTCTTATTGTTATGTCTTATTATGTCTTATTATTATTACGGCTTATGTCATTATTATGTCTTATGTTTTATTCTGTCTTATTATTCTGTCTTATTATTATATCTTATGTCTTATTATTATTATTATTATTATTATTATTATTATTATTATTGAGGAAGCTACTTTAACGATAAACACTGTTTTACACAAATAAATCACTGCAGGTCACTCTTCATCAGCTGTTTCTGTTTAATGTTCCAATATTTTCAGATTTGATCAACACAATGCTGCCTCAGAATATTTAATGTGTTGAATATCTTTAATATCCTTTTTACAAACCTGCTTATTCAGCTTGTGCAAGTTTGTGATGTATGTTTACGACTGCACTGTAAATAGTGAATGTTTCGGTTCTTAAATCTTTTACTGCTGTGTATCTGAATGTTTCATACTTGTGTAGTGATTTTTTTTTCTACCTATGGATGTTAGTCAACCACTAAAATAACCTCTGTATTTATGCACCTCAAATAAATGTTTTTGTTTATTGCTTGTAAAATGAAATAATCCCTCGTTTATCGCGGGTGTTAAGTTCCAGGGGCTCCCCGCGATAAGTGAAAAACTGCAAAGGTATTTATTTTTGTATTTATACTGTACATATATTTTAAGTCTTTAGAAACCCTTCCCACATTATTGCAATGTTCTAAACTCTTCAGCCTATATGTCATTTGAACATGTACAACTAGCTACATTTTACGAGCTCTGCAGAACAGCAACAGCTCTCGGTTCTGGTTGACTCGGTGACCTAACCAGTCCTCTAATCTCTTAAACCAGTCATTTTTAACAACATTGATATATGTAGCTAATAAAGTTGACTTACAAATGCATCCCTGGAGCTCTCGGGTTCACAGAGTCTCCAGGTCTGGTGCAGTTGCAGCTCTTGAGCGCTGAAGCACAGGGAGGGCAGACCTTCTGGTGTGAGACCGTAGCTCAGGGCTGTTCAACTAAATTACTCAGGGGTCACAGTTACTGAAAAACAAAAGCTCAGGACATCCAGCAGTCATTGTCATTAAATAAGTTTGTTTTATGGTTTAAAATCTAGTTTTATGGAAAAATGAACCCACTGGTGGGTCGACCTGAGCTCACCTGTGGGCCTGACTTGGCCCATGGGCCACCACTTGAATAGCCCTGGTATATGTGGTCGATTTTAGTCAAAGTCTGGATGATAAAGTCCAGATGAGCTATAAAACCAGCTCCGGACCTTTAGTGCACGTCCGCACTTCGAAGTGCACGTGGGCCGGCTATACAGCTCTCAAGATTCACTGATGGGTCTGGTTCTGGCCCAGTTCTGGTCCGGTTCAGTGGGTTCAGTGCGGCTCCTCTCCGCTGCATGGGCGCGGATCAGATGAAAACTTTACCTCTGTTTTTTTTTTTTTTTTTTAGCAGAAGGAAACGGGGCTTCTGTGCGGGGCCCTGTTGCCTTCTGGGAAATGCAGTCGTCACAAGCTGGAATACAGTGGACGCTCACAGAGAAAACTACAAAATGGCTGCACCTGTCCGAAGAATTTTATTTTTGTCATTAACTTTTTGTCACAACCACATGAGCACAGTGACACAGTACAGTCCACAATCAGGAGTCTTGTTTAATGTTTTTTGTCCGATACATGGACGAGTCCACTGAGTGGTTAGAGCTCCAATGCAAGAGTTGTGGGTTCAATTCCACATGCTGAAGTGTCTCTGAGCAAGACACAAAACCCCTCATTGCATGAATGTGATGAAGCACTGATTATTCTTTGTAAAGATGTAGTAGATATATGAATGGGTAAATGAGGACACAGAATTTAGTGCGAAGAACTTTTGAGGGTCTTGAACAGATAGAAAGGCTCTATAAGTACAGACCAGTTACTGTAGTGTGTATTTTACTGGGAGGTTTGTCCCTCCTGGTTTTATGTCATGAATGGCTGCTCAGGATTTTGTCGGTGACAGATTTTCTCATTTAGATTCAGATGTTCTTAAACACACATGGACCTTTAGCTTCATGCAGAGTCCAAACTAACATGACATGTTTTCTTTATCCTTGAAAGAACTGATTGTTAAAGCATCAGACTGTAACAACCACATCACCAGTCGTGTTAAAGGCCAGCCCTGCCGCCGCTCATCACACTGATGTGAATGACTTTCAGCTTCTGCATCGTCGCTCATCTCCATATCTGTAAGAGATGTTTCTAAGGTTGATTAGATGTGACGGTCTTTTGAAATTTGACTCGCTCCTAAAGTTGATCAGCTGGTTTATGACAGCTGAACCATTAGAGCCAGTTCAAAACAAAATAAAACCTATTCCAATACCTGTGCACAGTGAGTTTGTTTTTTTTAACCATCACATTCCAGAGAATGCCCGACAGGTTCTCACATCTTCTCCCCATCATTAATAAATGCTGTTTGAGACAAAACTGTCACCTTGAATCACACGCGGTTTCCTGTAAAGCCTCAAAAGATTTTGTCAAGACAAAAGCTCACAATCCTCCAGAATGTTTTAGAGTAAAGAGCCTGAAGAAAACTGTCGATAATCAAAGTCATCCAAATTGTGAGGCTGCGTGTCTGATCTTGTGCCCACATTTAACCTAAAGGACAGATCCCTTTGAGGTTTGACGTGGTTTCTTCTCATAAAGCTCTCCGTCTCATCCTCAGAGGGGTTCATTGTCACTTTGTCAAAGCCCAAGAGAACTACAAATGAACCAATGTGTTCATGAAAACATCTTAAAAAAAAGAAAATGTTTTTTCCAAAAGCATTCAGGACTTTCATGGCAAAGCAAGAAGCTTTTGCTTGACAAAGCTTGAACTTTTCATGGCTAGATGAACTTTATGGAAGAGGCCAGCTCTGGCTTTTGGCCAGACCATGTGACTCATTCTTTGGTTTCATGTTCAGATAGAGCACAGAACAAAGAGGTTGAAGATGTTCACTGCTCAGAGCTTGCTCCTCAGCTCACTGCACTTGAGATGGGATGAATGAGAGCTGATGTTTGGACTTCACTGCTTCAGCCTCTGATGAAAGATGAGCTGCGTGAAACAAAAGCAGAACCCACGGTTCCACTGAAGAACCCAGGGTCTGACCTATACAATGAACACAAACAGGAGGCAGTGAGGTGGGAGGAGCTGGAGCCATTGTTCTCCTGAGGTGGTCTGACCCTCCACACCCTGCCATTTGGAGCCTGTTATTGGCTGCCCGTTGCCACGGCAACAATCAGCAGCTGACTCTTTGGTGAAAAGAAAACCAGAGGTGGGGCGATGGAACAAAACCGAAGTACCACGCCTTTAACTTCACTGATGCGCTGAAGCAGAGCAAATAATCTAGTAAATGTTAAGTCCACTCTTCGGGTATTTAAATAAACCAGGTTGAAGAAAACTTGTCTTTGTGTTGGTGCAAGAAAATGTCAGAAAGCTAATTGGAAATATTCAAAGGGGGGGGGGACATTAGTTTAGAAAATCTAGTTTCATAGAATAGTGTTCCCTTGATCAGACTACACTTGTCCCAATATTTTAATACCGTCTACATATTTTTATTTTACTGTACCATTAGCTTTAACATGTCTGTTTTTAAATTTTGACGGGTCCTTGTGTTTCCATGTGGGGTGGTAATCTTCCTTTTCTTTTTGTTGTGGTATACCTGAAGGGTCCATTTTGAGTCCCATTCTTTTTCCTGTACATGCTGCTTTGAGGCTCAGTGAAAACACAATTCATTTAAACTGCTACGCTGACATTTTTCCTTTAAATGTGATTTCTCTACCCCCATTCCAGCCTTGTCTTTGACTGGTTAAATTGGAATCTCTCAAGTTGGTGTGGGGACCCAGACAAGCCATTTTTATTTGAAAACCAGACTCAGTCTTTGGGTGCACTGAACTCTGGCTCCTCATCGTTACTTTGGTCAAGAATTTGTGTTTTCAGACAGTTTTTAAACCTCAGTTGTCAAAAAGCCAGTTAGTTATGAAATGCCCAAAGCAAAACCTTACATTCCTGTGAAGACCTCAAATCTATAAGCCGCTTTCAAACTGGACCACTACCACAATTTTTTGGTTGTGAACAAATTGGCATTGGCTGTTAGTCTAGAACGCTGTTGCACTTTTAACATGAGGTAGAAGGCAGGAGCACACCACTGTTTGCTTTTTTTACAGTTTTAATCTTAAGATTCTGACTAAGTTTTGAGAGACTCTGCACCCTGTTGGTCATTTTGAATTTTTTAATAACCCAAAAAGCAATGAGTTCCTGTAGTCAGATGCTCTTAGCACAACCAAGGGCAATTTTAAAACTCAGGGGATTGGTTTTTGATGTGGCAGCCCCCAAACTCTGGAACAATCTGCACACTTCTATTCTGCAGAGTTCATACAGTCCTTTAAATCCTGCCTAAACTACTGTATTTTGTTTTAGCTCTGCCTTTGGTTCCATTTGCACATCTGAGGTTATTTTATGGTTTTAGCTCGTTCTTGGATGATTTTACACTTTTCAGTGTTGTTTGCAATCGACTTTATTTTAAGCACTTTCAAAACTTTTTTTAAATGTGCGAAAGAAATAAGTTTGCTGCCCTCTTGGGGCCAGAAAGCTTCGGCGCATGTCTAACCAGAAACTGTTTAGGAGAAAGGAAGAAAAAAAAAAAAAAAAAAAAAAAAAAAAACACAACTCAACACATTTACTAAGTCATCATTTAATATTTACTGGTTCTGGCAGACAAAGTGCAAACATTGATGTGAAATCAGGTAGAGAGGTTGTTAGTGGACCAAAAGCTGCATTTAAATGTTAGCTACCTTTATAATAGTTTAGCCCTGATGACGGCTCTAATAATCTTTATATAAAGGCACTTCAGGTGAGTCGATTACGCATCATCTCCACCACAGAGCAACAGCAAAGTCTTCCTGTAGTCACCACTGGTATCTCCCTGAAACAACCAAAGAAAGAACAGTTTGCAGTTTTGTTAATTTTTAAACAATTACTTTTATATAAAGCGTTTGCGTTTACCTTGATCATGGAATACAGAGAGCGAGCGAACATCTTCCTGAACTGAGCTCTGATGTCCAACATGTCCACCTCACTACGAGTCACCATCACCCTGATCAGGGTGTCATCATCAGTTCCTGCACCCTGAAAGAGAGAGGCCACGATAAACCTTTGAAATGTCAGAGCTACAAGTTCCTGCAGCCCTCACAGGACAACTTGGACATGTGGGAAATAACATGAACATAGAGCTGAGGGGAATTTTAGTATTGGTTACTAAATTACAAACAGGCAAAATTATTTAAATATGTGAGGACAAAACACTTTACTTTAGACCACTTCCAAAATTTGTTACAGAAAATGGCCTT
Source organism: Simpsonichthys santanae (assembly GCA_031762415.1). Taxonomy (NCBI): domain Eukaryota; kingdom Metazoa; phylum Chordata; class Actinopteri; order Cyprinodontiformes; family Rivulidae; genus Simpsonichthys; species Simpsonichthys santanae. The sequence continues at coordinate 22,245,555 of JARVLU010000437.1, forward strand.
TAAGCAGTTTTCTTTTCCCTGAAGCAGATTAATTTAACATGTTGCTGCCCTCTGTCATTAAATGAAGATGTTCCACCTATGTTTGTTTAGGTAAATATTTCATGAACTGCTGGACAGATTTGAATGAAAACTCAAGGAATCATTGATTTAAATCTTCAACTTTGGAGTCAGTTTGCTGCCACAGCAGACTTTGTGGAGGTAGCTGAAAGTCATCTTGAACAAACTGAGCAATAATAGTGTACTATGAGTTCTGGTAAAACCAGTTCCAACAGTAATGTTCAGACTGTTCTTACGTTCATGGCGTTGTACAGGGTCTCGGCAAAATAGGCTGGAACGCTCCTGGCACACTTCACTTCAAGACAAACAGGGACAGGCAATGAGTGAACAGAAATCTGAAGGAATTTTAATGTAACAGATTAATAAAGTTTTTCCTACCAACTGCGAGGAGCAGAGCTCTCAGGTTTCCAGAAGTTTCCCTCTTAATGCTCTCCTCTATCTCATATCCAGACAGCTTCATGTAAGCGTCAAATACTGAAACACAGGCTCAGAATCAGCAACATCCTTGTAAAGCAATATGCATTCAATATTTACATTAATCTCTTTGTATAGGGAGGAAGTTGAACATTTGGTTTGCAGCCTGCTGGTTAAACTGAATGTGCACAGTTTGTAAATTAATGCTCACATCAAGTACACGTTTAATGTGTGCAAGATTTATCCGAGTGTGAAACTGCTCAAAACCAACATCAGCTAAATCCCTTCATGTTTCAGACATGAACCTTTTCTCAGATGTTCAGGGCTTCGATTGCCCAGGATGGTGACAAACGACTGTTCATCAGTTCCAAACTTCTGCTCTCCGGCTTTAAACAGAGTCTGTCAACACAAAAGAGCTGACTTAACAGTCCACAATCTTGATAAAGCTGACATTGAATGACCAGTTCTTTTAGCTGCTGAGAACGCTTCCAGTGTTTGCAACTTCAGTACTTTTACACAGAATGTCAGGCTACAGGTAAAGTGACTGTGCATCAAAACAGTAAAGTTTACAGCTGCTTGAAGTTGCCCGAGTCCACAACGTTACCACAATTCCCAGATTCAGACCTAACGGGGTGGATACATGTGACTGTAAAGGGATAAATTAAACATGTCCATCATCCTCAATCTTCTCAGCAAGACATATTCCTCACCTGAGCATCACTCTCAATGTTTCCCTCCTGGATTCCAGTCTGCCTGTTTCCCTGAAAATGGTAACCATTTTGTTCAATTAAAAAGATGTCACCCCCACCTTGCAGCATAAACGTTTCCCATAACCCGCTACTACAGCAAATTTTAGCTCTCAATGTCTGGAAATTTTTTTGTGTACCTGAAGCAGAATGACAAGAAGTCTCTTGAAGTGACCAGAAGTATCCCCAGACACATCCTTCTCCAGGTCTTTATCATATGCTTAAGTAAACAAACGATACACAGCTCATACACAAGTACCATATTATACAAGTGACCGTGGGTTTATGCTCTACTTTAAAGTTGCCCATGTCTGAAAGTAGAGTTCATGCTGTAAGTCACAACTGGTCAGAGTAGAGAAATGTTTAACACTTGACGGCATGTACATGAACAAAAGCACAAATTATTTTGGCTCTTTGTGCACTCACACACACTGAGACAATCCAGAGTCAGAACTGCCTTGTGTCAACCTAGACAGGCTTTATGAGCTGACTGTATGTAATGAACACTTACAACTGCACAGCCACAACGATATATTCAATAAATAAAATGTTTTGTTGTTACCCTGTTTATAAGCAGCAACGATATCCTTCACCTGCTGAGGCGTTCTGGAGGCAAGAATCTGCACAAGTACCTTCTCATCTGTTCCTGCCCCCTACAGGACAAAGGAAAAATCAGTACATTCATGTCCAGAACTGAAGACATCACAATGCTATAGCTTCCTTCAGTGTGTGGCCTCCTTCACATACTCTCCTGCTAAAAAGAATATTCAGTTCTGCTGCCAGGAGGCCAATACTGATAATTTGGAAATGTGTAGCGCCACCTACTTGACTCAAGATGGTTTCATGGAAAATATACAAGTGACTGGCTAAATAAGGCCAGCATTTAAAATTTAGAAACCCCTTTATATTAAAGCTGAAGCACTATTTGTCATTCTCTGAGATTTATAGATTTGTCTTGCCTTTCATTTTGTTGCAAAATTATAAAAAAAAAAAATAATTTTTAACAGTGGTTTCCTTAAACTGCTGTCTGCAGTGTAAACAAAAGCTTCATCAGCATTGTGTGTGAAGCGCAGTGCTTACCTTGATGGCATTGTGAATTGACGTCACGTCATAAGCCAGAGGAGGAGTCATCAGAGCCACGATCAGAGTCTCAAATTTACCTCCCAGCTCTCCCTTCAGGGTATCTACCAGATCCTGACAAGACACATTCTGATTGAGACAGAGTCCTGCTGCACTTCCAAGACTGTACCGTTCAATGAGTCATCTGATTCTACATCTGTTGGGTTGTGTGGAAAGGTTAGGAACAATAACTAAATGATCTGAGCTACAGCTTGAAGGTTCTCCATCAATGATTTGAGTAAAATTTAGACATTTATGTTCACTGACAGCTGTAAACAGTAACATTTACAATGCAACACTGAGGGGGCATTGGGAGCACAACCATGTCAGATCAGAGACTATGGTTTTTCTAGTTTATATTTATAAAACTGCATTTATATGCAGTTTAACTGGTACAAAACATTGAGCTCATTTGCTATTTGGCCATTTATTGCTTGTTCATGAGAATTCTTTGGACTGTTCGTTTTCTGTATCTTGGCTGCAAAGGTCCACTGATTTCACCCATCTTGGGCCAGCGGAGGTAGTCAACTGAATTTTGTAAATAGTTAAGGTTTTATAATACGTTTACCCAGTTTAACAAAAATTAAAAAGCAAACCCATGCAGACATTTCACAATCTGGAAATCCATTTAATCCAGTTGGCACTGTTTGATTTATTTTTATCACCAAATCAGTCAAAGTTAAGTTCGTTAGAGCAACTTGTCTGACATCCAATTAATCTACATTTTAAATCTTGTTTTGGTTCAAATCACGCAAAAGTGAATCAATTTGTCTACTGGAAGAGTCAAACATTTGTCCTGCTTGTCAAACAATTTTGAAATGAGATCAAATCTTGTATTCTGCCAGAACTGTTTTGTTGCAACAAGTCAGCAGCTGCAAAACCAGTTTAGAGTACAAAATTTAAAATGGTAGTCAACAATGCTGCAGACTAAGCATATTTTGTCATACCGTAAGAAATCATTCAGCAATATTAGTTTAACTCTGAACAAGCAGTAAAATGATATGGAAATATATTTAAAAACAAGCAGGTTACATCCATACTATTCCTCAGTCTCATCTGAATAAAAAGCTTTTAAAATCAAAATCATACATTATGGAAGACATTTTTATTTTATCTCATTCAATACCCACCATTGCAAACCCAAGTGCTCTTGAGTTACACTAATTCTAACATCAATATTGATGCCAGGGACACTGGGCACAGACAGTGAGAGAACTGGTTCACTGCTCCTCAAACAAAGTGATCTGCCACTTCTACAAACCGGTTCTTTCACCTCTGAGGCCATGGCCATTTCTGGACACACTTCACCTTCAGAAATCATCTGTTTTGTCTCATTCAAACTGAGTAAACACATTACCACCCTCCACACTAAAATCTAAACACCCATCACTGCTGAACTTCAGTATCTTAATGTAGATTTCTGACCTTGACAAATACCTGTGGGCCTCAGTCAGAGCAGGAAGGGGTTGTTTGTTCAGCGGGGGTGGGAATGAAAACAGATAAGAGGATGGGGCATTTTCTTCATGATACTGTCGGTCTAGCCTTCTCCAGCTTTGGGCAATATACACAAAAAACCACTGGCGGCCTCACATGATCAAATTCCTGACATGTCACACCCAACACATACAGGTTTCCAAAGATTCAAACACCTTTTAATAGTGAAACTAATTTTAAGTTTTCTACCTTAACATTTGCCTCCATGATATTGCTGGACATGAGGGAATATAAAATTGTTGGACTTTTTAAACGTTTTTAAAGTTTGAATAGGGGAAATATGAATGAATCAGTGACCATCTTCAGCTACACTTAATATTTGGGAGTGTGTTTTGGATTGTTTAAAATAAGTTTTCTACATGTCCAACAGTCCACAACTTTCCATGGAAGGTCTGTGGAAAGTTTGACTTCTAGGCCCTTCACAACCCTAAATGTACAAGATTTAAGGACTGATGCGTCACCTTGTTGCTACAGTAGCTCAGATGAGCCAAAGCAAACTCTTAAAACAGTCATACAATTGGTGGAAAGTAACAAAATGCATTTACAGCAGTTCCTAATTTACTTTGTACAGACACGTGCAATCCTGTAGCTGGAATTAAAAAAAAAAAAAAAAAAAAGTTAGATAAGAAATCAGGAATGTTCACCCAGTCTCAATTTTGAGCTGCCAGCTAATCTACATCAGTAAAATTTCATCTCAGAGGGAGATTGTATCTATGCAGTGCTGTTAAGCCCAGCAGATGTCCTACACAATGGGCCTGCATCAGTGTTTTAGCTACAGTTAAACATTTGACCAGGTTAAGAGCCTTTTTCCAGTTTGCTTTGATTTTTGTTCAGCATCATTTACCTTTTAGGGCTGCACCTTGAAATTAATTCAAACACAAAGGTCAAATAAAACTTGATCTTAACTTAGTTCTACCCCATTTTAAAACCATCTAAAAGTTTAAACAGTGAGTACAGTTCTGTTGCAGTCTGACCTTTCCAAACTGAGTCTTGTAGGCGGTCTTGATCTCCTGCCTCTGGGCATTGCTGCGAGCGGTCACCAGCTGCAGGATGGCATCCTCATCAGTCCCTAAAGACCACAAACATGATTAGTGAGCCAAGCTGCATTCAATTTACTCACTTCTCAGATTACAAAACAAGCAACATGTCATTTAGACTGTTTAACCCATGCAACCACAGCTTCAAGTCAAATCAGCTGGTCTTTTATTTGGGCACACATGCATTTCTCCTCTCTGGTCACATGTTTATGACTCCCTACAGTCTGTGTGGGTGGACAGCAGTACGTACTGGTACTGCACTGCCACACCAAGAGAAAATAGTGGTGTGCACAAGTCAGCACCAACATAAGCCAAGTCTTACCCAGTCCTTTCATGGCTTTGTTCAGCACTTCTGCATCTGCAGTAGCACTGAAGTTTGCACTGGCTTTGACCGTTCCTCTGCTGGCCTGCAACAGAAAACACGCACAGGAGGATTAATTCAGCTGTAAATACTGTATACACAGATTAATACTCAACTAGAATGCCTCACTCAGTGGTATCTTATCACAATACCTGAGTAACATTCTGAGTAGCATTCAACAAAACATTTGTTGGTGGTTTTGCAAGGAAAACCAAGTGCTCTTCCAGACTAAATGCAAAACACTGCACCGATAACAATACACAGATTTGCATCAAATGTGCAACCGCCATGTTTGAGTCTTTAAAGTAAATATCTGGATACTTATAAGATGCTAAAAAGATGCAGTATCAAGATCAGTGGTTCACAACCCAAGTGCTGGAGGAACACCATCCTGCATTTTATAGTCGTTTCCCTGCTCCAACACACCTGATTCAGTGATTTAATTACCTCCTCAATGCTTGTTAATCAGCCATTCATTCAAATCAGGTGTGTCAAAGCAGGAAAACTACTATAACATGCAGGGTCAGGGTTGGGAACCACCACTAAAGTGTTGCATATGCTTGAGCTTTTTAATTATAAATAAACATGTTTACAGTCATATTAAAGAGGTAAACATGAAAGCATTTTAGTTCCTTGACACGCTTGTGACAAATGTCTTTACCTTAATGGCATAAAAACAAATAAATAACTCAGTAATATTTTAACTTTTGACAACACCAACGTTTTATTTTAAGACTTCAATCAATTTCCTGTAAATTACAGTTTATCTCGTCTGTTAAGCCGTTCAGAAATGTTAAATGAACTTGACGTGATTTATTATCAGTTTGTTTATCAGCATGTGGTCACAGCATTTATAACTGTAGAGACCAGTCTGTGCTGAACACAAGGATGTGACTCCAAAGACAGAGCTCGTTCCAAACTCATTACACATATTTGCTTGAAAACTGTTAAGTGAGAGAGAAAAAGAGACAGACGTTTAAAAAGCAAAAACCACAGGAATGTTTCTGGAATTCATATGATAAAAAATCTGGAAGCAAAAAAATAAAAAACCTGACATCAGAGGGGGTTTGTGTTAACAAGGAGGATTCTGTTTGTGCAGGAAAGAACGCCAACATGTCAGCTTCTATGGACACAAATTCCTGTTCCAAATATTTTGTGCTTGTAAATTAGTTTTGCACCCTTGTACAATGAATTTGTGATTCGTGCACATGTAGATAGGGATTTGTGTGTAAATTATTTGTATTTGTACAAAATAAGTACACAACATTACAAATCCTTTTTGCGACGGTCTGTTTACAGACACAAATAAAAAAACTACGTGTAAAACTCTGTGTGTGAGCTTCATTTTACAAGTACAAATTTTGACCAGATGTTTCTTCCTCTCAGATGATCAGCGTCGTGTCAATCACAAATGTAACAATCCAGAGATCAGATGGGTTTGGCTGTCGGGGGTGGCACTTTACTGAGCAGCACTTTATGGTATATTGGAACAAAACTTATATTTCTGAGACTCACGTTTGGTTACAATGGATAGTTTTCAGCCATGTGACCCATTATCTACCTCAATGGGCAAAGCAATGTGGTGCACAATAATGAGCTGGAGTGATCAATAACGGTGTGTGGAGGTGAAGATGCAGGAAATGTTGACAGCCACAGAAGTACATTCGTCTTTGTAGCAAACACATGATTAAAGATTACAAACACTTGGTGGTTTTTGATGTAGGTGTTTAGTTCTGTGATTTTGTGGCTATGGTTTTATGTAACGACGATTAGTGGATGAGCTCTAATAACATAATGAGATAGTGTGGAAAACATGCTAATGCTAGCTAAATGCTGCCAACATGAACTCAGGAAGCTTTTTAACTGAAGCTAACTGTTACATGATGCCATGTCTGTGTTCATAAACAATAGTTAAATAAAACATTTAATGATTCATGTGTCCCCCCACCCCCTCTCCTGCATGATGTCAGGTAACTAGGTGCTTGTGTGTGTGAGGTTTTATTTTCATTTTCAGGCTACTTATCTTCAGCCAAAGATTGAGAGCCTGTAGGGATTTTTTTTTTTTTTGCCCCCAAAACCTGTGTTGTTATTTTCACCACTTTTATTGTCCGTCTAAACAGGTCTCACCTGTAAAAGAGTCTTCGAGGTTCAATGTGATTTATCTGTATAAATAAAGGCTGAATTGAAAAAAATAAAACACAGTTACCTGCACCAATCAGATAGAAAATAAGTCCAGTAAATCTCTCATAGTTTTACATTTAGCACAGATTAAA